>BPTQ01000004.1:53754492-54359028 GCA_019973895.1 Chrysanthemum seticuspe | reverse complement strand
ATTGTACAAAGCAATAACCCCGCTCATTCACAAACAAAAATTCGCTGAAAAGAGGATCTTTTAGTCGCTGAATATAAAATTCGCTTAAAATTTTCCCTCCACAATATTCATTACCCGCTCATTCACAAAGTATATTTCCCGCCAAATTTGATGTCACTCTACTAGAAATGCGTCAACTGTACTCATTTGCATCTGTGAATACCCGGTAACAATTGGGTGAAATAAAACAATGGCTCCCTCCTCTGCCTCTACTTCCAGATCCAATCGAAAGCCCTTGGAATACTACATCAATGCTACACACTACGAATGTCCAAAACCATTATCGGTGGAAGTACAAACCTCTTGGACCCGGAATCATCCTGGTAGAAGATTCAAGGCCTGTCCAATTTATGTAATATTATTATCCATTCTACTTATTTTACTTGTTAGGTTGAATATGTTAATTTAACAAAACTTATTTTTAGGACCAAGAGACCAAATGTAACTTCTATGGGTTCCTAGACCCGGAACTACCAAGTCAGTATTACAAAGATTTGTTTTACAAAGAACATGAGGAAAAGAAACATTTAATGAAGACGGGAAAGCGTTCAGTCTCGGATGAAGTTATTGAGGTTTCAAAGAATGATATCATGAAAATGTTGGATGAGTTGACTTTTATCAAGTCAAGAGTGCAAGTTCATGACAAAGTTGTGTTGGTTTTCAGTTTGATTGTTGTCTTCAGTGCTGTAGTTTGGTTATGGTAATGTGTTTAACAATAAGTGTTATGTACTACGTAGGTTATGGTCTTTTAGCAATAAGATTGGTTGTAGTCGTTTTTTCAAGTAAAATGGATGTTTGTAAAAAACAAACATTTTAGCAATTTACACAAAATGTTTGTTGCAAATCATCAGTATCACAACACGTATATACAAAACAAGTGCTTAAATAAAGCCTACATGGCTGTTAAGAATATACAAAGTTGCACTACACAGACATGCATAAGAAGTTGTCTTTTGATGTCCTACACAGACATACAGTTTATTCATCACTTGTATGAACAACCACCTTATACTTCCAAAAGTACTCCACCATATGCTCTCGATACGCCAAAGCAACTTGAAGAGGATCATCAACCTTCATGCTTAAGTTGTTACCCAACATGTGCAAAAAAATACATACCCAAACTCCACAATCGCCGTATGCATTGGCTTGTTTAGGGACATCATCCGCAACTCGAAATGTGATCTTATAATCAGAAACAGATATTGATTTGGCTTCAAGAACTTTACACAACTTTAGATACTGTGGTAGCATTCTCTCAAAAGTGGCCCTCATTTTTAAATTCTCTTCTCTCGTCTCAGGTTCTGGCGTACCTAGTGAGTCATAAATAGTTATAACTCCTGTACGAATTTGTAACTCAGCGAGAAACTAGTGGCAGCCGGGTACGTTCACAGGAAAGTATACCTAAATGTGAACAAATAAACTTTGTCGTAATTCATAACATTTTGAGCATGCATATCACCCAAGTATCTAGAAGAAAGTATAGTCTTTATATAGAAACCTTCTCGACACTAGACCATGGCAATGGATAGCGTTGACCAGTGGCGTAGTAGGCACGCGTAGACCCATCAAGGATAGAAGACGAGAAAAATGGTCCAGCCATAGCCCAATCGGCATTGCCCGGCCTGAACTGCCACATTAGATCAACCCAAAGATCCAGATGCTGCAAAATTTTTTATAAAATACATACCGTTAAACTAATTCAAATTAAAATTATTTTTTTATGGAAATTAAATCTCTGTTAAGTACCTCATCTCCAAGCCATCCTTTTTTATTGCCCCTTCCATACCCCAACAATGCCAACCAAAATTTTCGATGAACAACGATGTCGCCAAGACCCCAAGGAATGTTATGCGATGACTTAATTTTTTTTTATAAAGATAGGCATACACGCTGGTTTAGTAATCTGGTTGATACTGCAACCTTCAGGACGTGACATATCCTGATTTTTTTTTAAAACCAGATTAATGTATATGTCTTTACGCTGTCTGTTTGTAAAAATAGTTCTGCTATACCTCTACCCATGTTTCCAACTGATTATCTTCACCACATGGGGGATTAATATCTTTTCTCAGTCTTTTGGAACGACGTTTCGGCAATTGTGGAGTTGTGGGAGGGAGGTTCACGTATGGGTCCTGCAAACACTTGCCTACCTTCTTTGACCTTTTTGAGTCAACATCTTCTTTCAAAACAGGAGTACTATCTTGGGTAACTTTGGCCTTACTCTCTTTGGTAACTTTGGGCTTTCTAGTTTTCTTTATTGCTGGGCCATTATAAGGTGACAGTAGAGCCTTACTTGCATTTCTCTTCCTTTTAGCACGTATGAAAACATCCTATACATAAAAAGTTCAACATTGAAATAACATCGACTTTTGAAGTACATATGGTAACTTTTATAAATAATGTAGTTGTACCTCAGAAGCTGTAGTCAAAGGCTTATTGGCTTGTCCTTCAGTTTGTGAAACAACTTGTGTGTTTTTCTCAGAATTATCAAACATGGCCTTTCTTGCTTTCTCAGCATCAATATCAATTTTGTCTAATACCGCCTTGGTTGAGCTCTCATTTGCAACCACTAACTCACCCCCGCTTACTTTCTCATTAACGTGGCCATCAACATTGTATGCTTCATTATGAATAACCAACTCACGTAATTTCTTGTTAACATTCCCATCACCATCCTTATTCTCTCCAACATGATTCATATGAGCATCCCCCATCTCTGCCATTTGTGACACTGCTTCACTTACTTTCTGACCATCATGAGAATCTATAATGTTATTTTGATTACCTTGAATCCCCTCTATAGATTTCTCAGCAACATTTAACACTGCCTCACTTACTGTCTCACGATCATGAGAATGTTGATCAGCAGCATTGCAATCAACAATGTCATTTTCATTACCTTGAACGCCCTCTATAGATTTATCATCCACATTTAAAACTACTTCACTTACTTTCTCACGATCATGAGAATGTTGATCAATAGCATTGCAATCAACAATGTCATTTTCATTACCTTGAACCGCCTCTCCGGGTTTATCATCACCAGATTTATCATCAACGTTAGATACACCTTCACTTACTTTCTTAGTAACATTGGAATCATGAGCATTTATCTCAGTAGCTTGAACCGCCTCTCCGGGTTTATAATCAACATTTACCACTACCTCACTTGGTGTTTCGCCATCTTCCTTGTTTTCAGCAGACTTTTGTTCATCTTGCTCCGGCTGTTGATCCTGGAATTCCAAAGATCCATTAACAGAGAAATCATCATCAAAGTTTTTGCCCTGTAATTATACAAGAAAAACACAACTATAATAGATGACCAAATGTAGCAAACATCTATAGATAGTGCAGGTGAAATTAATATATACGTACTTCAATAGCCGACTGGGAATTTTTTTGATTCAAATTAGGTAAATTCATATGACTGGGATCATCATATGGAATGTGATCAACTAACGGCAATGGTTCGTCTGGAAGACAAAAATCCTCAAGCTGCGACATAGCTGATGGAAAAGCGGCAGAGTCTATATAAGTAAGCCCAACTTGTTCGTTTTCAGCATTAACACAACTCATTTTCTCGCAAGATTGATCAGGTTCTGGGCTTAAGGTCTGTAGTTAACAAAACTGATTTAGGTATGTAAGAAAATAACGATAAAATAAAAAAGTACTATTCAAAGGAACATAACCTTTTTATAATCAGCCGAATGAACATCATGAGAATGAAGATCAAACAAAGTAGGACTACCATTCTAGGTTTCATTATGAATTGGACTTGAAGTCTGAATTTCCATGGCATTTTGGCTAAAACACACCTCATCCGATTTGTCGTGCATATGAGTTGAAGTTTGAAATTTAAAATATACAATCAATTATACTACTAAAGAAACGAGACCTAAATGATTAACAAATATTAAAGGAAATTACCATGGCATATTTGGAAGCCAAATTTTCATCAACACATTGCCTTATTTGCAATTGTTCGTGAATAACCAGTGACGTCTGTACATAAATATATATAATCCATTAGTTTGTGAAAAACAAAAAAAATATTGCACCTTTGGATGTAAAGAGCATGTTCACTTTTGGACGTTGTATCTTTAGAGCTTCCTCAACAACGGCAAGTCTATTTTTAATATCATTAAGGACCTCCACATTGGCTCCGAGTTTATCGATCATAAATACAATTGCCTTCAATGCCTCAACCTCGGCATGTATGTCTAGATGATTGGAACTTTGATCTTTATCAGTTACTGGCACATCTTTATCAGCTAAGGCCACCTCTTTATTAGCAAAGGCCACCTCTTTATCAGTTACCACGACCTCTTTATGAACTTCAACCTCATGTACCTACAAAGCAAGATCAAAACAGAATGTGCATTGGTCAATTGTCAACGTGAATAGTCGCACAAACGACGTAGTTGATACGGATGAAAAATAAATGATACAAAATGTGCAACTTACCTCATTAGTGGGATCATCGGCAGGTAATTGTTTTTCTAGACTATCCAACTCGATAAAATAAGCATTACTAGGTGCAAACCATGGTTGCAACCTTTCTGGATTTGTTGGAACAAGATCCAATACTGGATTCGAACCCTAGTAAACAAACAATTATAAAGTAAAAAACAAATATAAAGAAGTCGTTAGTTATTTGACAAATACAAACAAATGGAAATGCTTACGGGACCAAAAAGTTTGCTATAATCGCATTTGGCAAATGTTTTACACTTTGACCAAGAAAGACAACGTGGTATCTTGGTCGGGTCTTTAGTCCACCATGAACTGCTAGTGGGATAACTCTCAAGAATCCATATCTAAAATGAAGGAAAACAATAAAAACATTGTACAATAAAAAGCAGTATAACAAATTTGTATCCAAAAATAGTAAACAAAAACTGATATGTTCATAAATGTCTACAAATCTAACCTTAAAAGCCAAGAGAAAGCCACAAATATTATATGTTGCAATTTTAGAAGGGTTTTCTTGCGATTTATCTTTGTAGTGAGCATTGTAATGCCGGGGTACCACATTGTCTAAATTTTTGTAAAAACGGCTCCACAAGAACTCTCCCCATGGATATGCATTCCATGCCCTAAAATCCTCAACTAATTGCAACAAATGATTGTCAACGATGTACCAAGGTCCACGACCTATGAACACGACCTCAGCGACTATCAACATACATACTCTTACCGCATCCTCATCTGATAACTTTGAAAATTGTGTGTCATTCCCAAACAAATCTAAAAGCTCATTCCCTTTTACAGTTACCTTTCTTAGAAATTGTTTTTCAGGAAAGACACGCAAACCAAAAGGACTGCGATCAATTTCTACAGTGGGAGGCAAACGACCGAAACGAAATCCGGTCATCAATAGAAACTCTCCACGACCGAATTTCAATACATTATTCCCAATTTTGTATAAAATGGGGGGACAAGAATCAAGCAGTTTGGGGATATATACCTGGTGTTGTAAAACGAAATTCACCATATGATTGCCTTTACCTTGCTGAGGAATATCTAACCATGGCCCAAAAACAGTTGCTCTAAACAACCTCATTCGATCTGGATTGCTTAACAATTTAAACTTAATATCCGAAAGCAACTTAACCTGGGAACAAACCGTTACCTTAGCATCAAAATATTAGGGAATGTAAGCCATTTGGGGTTTATTGACTGACTAATTAGGGGTTGATTTAGGGTTTCAGTTAGAGAACGAGTTGATTTCACAATTTTGATTTGTGTTTTTGTGGTAGTAGAGTGTTGGTGTGTGTGTGGGTAAAATTTTAAAAAAAGGGTAAAAATTTAAAAAAATGGTAAAAGTTATGTTAAAAAGGTACTAAAAGGTACAAAAAGTATACAGTAAAAAAGTCGCTAATATTATTTCGCTTAAGTCGCTCAGCATTGGGAAGGAGCTAAAAGTATAAAAAAATATTTTAGTAAGTTTGACTTTTTTTACTAAAGGACAAAAATAATTTCGCAAGAATCTTAAAAAAGTCGCTCAGATTCGGTCGCTGTAGTATCATAGCTGGTAAAAGTCAGAAACAATAATTGGGTACACATATTACGAGGGACAATTGTCAAGCTTAGATTAAAAGTAGAAAAGTTGCAAGTCTCAAGGTCTATTTAAGAGATACCCCAACTTTTTTCCTAAAAAGTTTTGACACCTTGAGCAAAAGGTGTGTTTGCATAATTAGCCCTTTTTTATTTATGATATATGATTTTGATTTCAAATTTTCATACCACCCTAAGTGGGTTGGTTTTAATGAAAGAGAACCAATTAAAAAAAATTATTAATTGATTTTTGTGAGCCATATATAGTCATTATTCATTTTTATTTTTTACCTTTTTTATTTCAAATAAATTCATAAAATCTATTAAACATATATATAAATTAAATATTAATTATTTTTCTATCTCTTTATTTTCTTTCAAACCTTTTCCAGATCCAAATCTAAATTCAATTTCAATTCCAATTTCACTTACAAACCAAACGCACCAAAAGGTATACATTTTGACATTATATTTTTGTAGGAGTGAATAAAGGTAAAGTGATCTAAGGCTAGTCGGCAAGGGTGAGTTTTCACTCACCTTATATCCTCAATCACTCGCGACCTCCTTGCCATGTACCACGACTCATGCGTGAGTCTCGCAAACTAAGAGAAAATAAGGTGAGTCGGTCACCTTCTTGATGTTTGTGTAATTTTTTTTTCATCGCTTTTTTCTTTTCTTTTTTCCAAGTGTGTAATATTAATATGTAAATTTATTTGAGAGTACGAAGCATCAAAGTAGTGGACAAACTTTTATTCATTAGAGAAAGAAAGAAGACTACATTGCATAGGAAATTAAACCGCGATACATAAAATAAAAGACATAGATTAAAACAACTAAATATAATACGGGTGATCCCAAGTTTGAGAGTTGTTGGAGTCGTAACCATCGTCGTAAGCATACGAAGACGAACCTTCAAATTTGATGTCTTCCCAGTCTGCATACAAAACATCGAATTCTCTATCGTGACGTTCTTTTTCCTCCCTTTCAGCTTGCTCCCTACGAGCAGCTTCCTCCATCTCTATCAATACTTCTTCATCTTGGAGCATAAGTCATTCCCTTTCGGCTTGTTCTCTTTCTGCTTCCTCCTTAAGAGCAGCTTCCTCTAATTCTCTTAAAAGTTCATTTTCATTAATTTATTGGCTGAAGTATTTTTGTCCGGGAAATTATTGGCCGAAGTCTTTTTTAGACATTATTGAGAGAATTTGGTAAGAAATTTTGTGTGTGTGTGTGACTTGTGAGTGTGGATATATATAGGAACATTTTTGAATTTGAATTTTGAATTCGTTACACTGTAGTATCTGAATTTAAATTTGAATTTTGAATTTGTAAGTGTTAAAAAAAAAGAAAAAACATTTAAGTAAAAAAAATTAAGGTGAGTGGAAGTGAGTCCATTGTCTGCATAAAGGTGAGTGGAAGTGAGTGGAAGATAGAGGGGAGAGAAAGCTGATGTGGCGCTCATGTGTAAGGTGAGTGCACATTTACCTTGACCTCCAGCTTAAGAGTATATATGTCAATATACAATACTTTTGAGTGTCCTAATCAATTAATGAAATGTGCAAATCACCTTCCAATATTTAGGGTTTATTAAGAGATGACTTAATGCAAGCAATTTTAATACTTATTTGATTAAGTTATAAACAAATAATTTTCATATTGAATTTAATTCCTTTTATATTAACTCAATTCAAACACTACCTAAGTGATTAAGTATTTGTTTACTAAATTAACTGGTTTGGAGATAGAGATTTAAGTAGTCTTTTAATGGGGAGAACAAAGCTTTAGTGAGTCTCTCAGACTAATAGTTTGGGCTCACATTTGTTTCTTACTAAGAGGAAAGTGAACAAGCCTCTAGGGCTTTTTTATTTTGATTTGTGTTATTATTTTGTGACGAAAGTTTATATATATTGTTCCGAGTATGTCTTTTTTACTATGACATTTTGTTTTTGTTTTTTTTTTAATTTGTATCATTATCTTTTAGGGAGTAAAATATATGTTGTTTATACTAGTTATAATGTCCGTGCACACACGGGGTTCTTTTTTCTTAAATTGTCAATAATGTATTTTTATTTAATAAAATAACACATATCTTTTTCTTTTCTTTTATTTTTTTATTTTTATTTTATTTTTATTAGTTATAGTTTGATAACGCTACACGCGTCGTTCGGGGTCAAAGGAACTTCCTTTTCTTCGAGAAAATTTTATAACACCCTATGCAGTGAACCTAATCGTTGTAGTGTAGTATTATGGTAAGCCACGGGTATTGATATCGTTCTCTAGGGGAATAGGAATGCTAGTGAGAAGTTACTACGCTAAGGTTGGGGTTGAGGAAGATTATTTTTTTTTATCTTTTATGTTTTTTTTAGGAAATGGAAAGGTACGAATCTTGGGGTTTGAATTTGGGGGTTGGTATTTCTACCGATTACTCTACTTATCTAATTATCTAATCTAAGGTGTATGTAGTCTATGTCTAATTATTGTGTGCTCGTATGATAGTTTAAAGATGTGTTTACTTAGGTTTTATTACTCCTTAATTATCTCCTATTGATGGTTGAATTGTCACGTCCTTATTCTTAATCGCGTTGTGTGTCTAAAGTCGTAGGGTATGCGTTTATCCCTAACTCTTTGAACTTACCAAAGGGTCTCGTCTACAAAACCCTCTAGGGATTATAAACTCTAACTCTAAGGCCCTCTTTGGATGGTTTAGCCTACAACCGCCATAAGTGCTATAGCCTAAGGTTCACAAAGATTAATCAAGCATTAATTACACAACGAATGACCTATCGCATTACTAGATCATTAATCAATTAAGATAAGAGACAACCAATCAATATTTAATAATTAAGTTTCATATTCCCTAAGCAAACACACAAGCAAATTAGCCGGACATGGAGAACATGCAAGCATACACACAAATAATTGAAGACATAATTGAATTAATGAAGTAAAACACTTATCTTGATGTAAGATAGGGTTCGGAACCCTAAAATACTGTACAAGACAGCCTTGGTTCGGTTTAGGTTTTTACTCCAAAAGACTACACACTAAAACTGAAAAATTCGGATTCTATATATAATATTACAATCTCGACGGCGTCACCTTATGATTTGTGACGCCGTCGGGTCGCCGTCATTAGGGTTTCGTCTTGGCCACGTTAGTCTTGCGACGACGTCACCTTGTGCTTGTGACGCCGTCCTCTTCAGCTTCTGACGCCGTCTAGATCAAATCTAGGCCGTCTGAGTTGCGACGGCCTACTCTTTTAAAGCCTGACACCGTCACTTGAAAATAAGAAATTTGGCTTCTGTGCTGATGAGTGTCTAAATACTCATCATTTTTGTACCAATTAAACTGCAAAAACATCTGAAAACACTCAGAAATGCATCAAAATGATAAAAATATCACAAATAAGTGTTTTATGTGTTTTAAATGAAAAAATATCAAAATCTGGTGAAAAACGTATAAAGTTTGCATAATTGGCAGTTTTAGTCCCCCAAGTTTCAAAAGTTGTCAAAAACAGTCCCTGGTAAAACAAAATAAAGAAAAATGTTATTCAAGGTCCCTGAAATATTCTAAGTTGTCAAAAATGGTCCTTGAATAAATCTTTTGTCAAATGGCAGAAAATGTCCCTCAAGTTTTGAAATTGTCACAAATAGTCCTTGGAAAATTGAAAATGTCAAAACTGGTCCTTGTACTATTGAAGTTTGTCAGTTTTAGTCCTTGTGTCAAATTTGAGAAAATTACAGGTTTGGTCCCTCTAGTTTGGCAGAATTACAAATTGGTCCCTATAAATAATAAAACAAGCCTTGTCAAAATTAATTGTGACCCCTGCCTTTATACAAATTTTGACCCCCTGTCATTATCAGTTTTGGACCTTTGGTCAAACTCAGTCAAATGATACCCCTTTTCCCTCCCCACTGTTTATCCTCTCCTTCCCACTTGACTGCAACACACAGGCCACCATCACCTCACCTTTTCTCCTCAAACCACCCCCTCATCATCACAACCCACTACAATTAATGCCACCCCCCTACCTGCAAATTCAGAGCCTACAGGTCAAATTTAGCTTTTCCCGCCATTTTTGATCCAATGGCCAAAACCCTCCAAACTCATCCAATGGCCCAAATTAAAGCTGGGATACACTCAGAGACACGTGGAAAGCTATTTTGCATATAAAAAGAGGAAGAAGGAGGAGAGAAGAGTAGTAGTTAGTTTTTTTTAAATTCCTTGTATGTCGTATTTTAATTTTATGTCTTTAATTAAGCTTTAAACTGTAATTTTTGGTTTCATTGTATCCAATTAAGTTGTTTAAGTGTATTAAAACTGTTTTCAAGTGGCAATTCAAATTGTATTAACATTTCAAGTTATATGGTTCACTGTTGCAAAAATTCAAATTCCAATTGTTATGTCCAAGCTTCAATAAGCTTCCTTATCATTCAAACAAGCTTATCTAAGCTTATTATAGCTTGAGGTAAGCTTGAAACATAGTTCTAAGCAACTTTGGTAAAAAGTCAACAAAAGTCAACTGAAGCTCATTTGGTTTTGGAAATGAATAATGGTGATACAAAGCATGGATTTGGGTTGTTATTAAGCTGTTTTATGGTTTAGAATAGATAAGTGGGTCCTGTGTACTTTGGCAAGCCACTGTGGCTAAGGGACAAATTGTAAGTCATTTTTAATAGAAATTGCATAATCTGTGTTTGTGCTTTAGATTAGTTCTATCTTGTTTAATTAGTTGTACTTAGAGTAATTAAACTCAGTTTGATCATTAATGTTAGCTAGTTAAGAGTTTAGATCAGTTTTTATTGCAAAACAGTTATATAAGGTGTGTTTGGATTTGTTGCTTAAAATGTATTTGAGGTTAGTTCAGTGGTAGAGATCTGTTGTTTCATGCTTGTTAAGTTCATTTGAACTCATTGCTGTAAGCATATTGTGTCTGCAAACAACCAAAGTCAAATATCACATAAGTACTGTCTTAATTACTTCACTGTTTTGATTTTGCAAAATCAAACACTTGTTTTGTGTCTAAAATTCATAGTCATAGCTTTCAGTAGTTCATTTCATCATAATACTTCATAAATCTGTCCACAAATTGAGCCCAAAGTTCACAAAAGTCAAAATTTCATAACCACTTCAAAAGTCAAAAACTGAAAATGTCATTTTGAAGCCAACTGAAAGGATTTTTCATTGACTCATTTCTGAGCCAAATCAAGTGAAACTTGGTGTCTAAAAACTTCAACTGGTCTACTTGCTTATTACCATTTTTATAGATTTTTATGAATTTTTTATAACCTCCAAAACTGCTTGTCAACATGGTCCAAAATGCCCTGTACACACTCAGTATTAACTGAGTGTGCACAGGTAATTAGCAGGTCTTGCAACAAGCTCATTTGAGCTTGTCCAAAGCTCATATTTGGTGCATAAGTTCTTGGCCAGGTCTATTTCAAGTTCCCACTTCTGTTTTCCATTTTAAGCTAGTTTGGTAGCTTGTGCTTAAGCTCAAAGTAGGCCCCAAAAAGCTGTTTTAGCATATAAGCTCAACTAATCAAATCTGTGTAAGTTGCAATCCAGAGGTTAAGGCTTGTTGTTTTTAGTTGCATTTGGGTACATTTAGTATATTATTGCTTCTGTTACAGTTGGGTGGCTTATTGTGTTCATTAGCTTATTTCAAGTGCTTATCCATAAGCACTTTACACTGCAGTTGCATAATCCTATACATAACCCTCTGTTTTTATATTTTTCTCAGCTTCTAAATAATATTTTAGACTTTTCTTGAATTTTTCAGATTTTTCCAAGCCTGTTTGCTATTTTTCTGCATTTAAATCAATTTTTAGCACTTTTTAAATAGCTTTTAATCCAATTAATTCAGAAAAGTTTCAAAAAAATAATTTTTCATTTTTCTTAAGTTAAGATAAATATAAAAAGCAAAAAAATTATTTTTCCAGATTTTTCTTAGTTAAATTTATATTTTTAAGCAATTTAAGTAGTTTTAAATAGTTTTTAATTCATAGAAAATACAAAAATAATCAGAAAAATACAAAAATTGTTTTGAAAATTCTCTTTTGTTATTTTATATTTTTCCAAGTCAAAATTTTATTTTTCTAGCTTTATTTCATATTTTCTTGTATTTTAGGTTATTATTTAATAGTTAAAAATAGTTTTTAATTAATATATAGTTATAAAAATAATTTTCTTTTTCTAAAAATTTTCTCATATCATTAGGTTTGTAAAAATATCATTTTCATATTTTTAGGATTAATATTGTGTAAATTTTACATTTTCTTTTGTACGTCGCGTAGTTTTTAATTTAAGTTTTAAAAACGGAAAAATCAAAAACATCATTTTGCAAATAGTGATAGCGTTTATTTAATATAGTTTATCTTTTTAATTTCCTTTAATTTGCATTTAAGCCCCTGTAGTTTATATACTTTCTCTTTTAGAATAATCAATCATATCTCCTTATCTGTTCAAATCTTCTCGATCACTAAACGTTTGACTATTCTCGCACGGCTCGTTGGGACTTAACGACCTGGGGAAACACTATACTCTCCTGGACTTCATTGCATTTGTTTCCAGACTGTTTTAAGTTTGTTACGGTTAGCCATTCACAAGTGGCTAGCTTGCGTGATAAAACTTGACCGTCTGGGAACGAATCAAATTTTGGCGCCGCTGCCGGGGAGCTGTGCTAATTGTCTTACGTTTAGCAGATTAGTGATTTGAATAAATCACTCCTTGTTCATACCATCTATCTCTATATCTATATATATATCTTCTTATAAAAAATTCCAAAAACCCAAAAACAGCCAAAAACGTATAAAACACAAAAATATTTTTCTTTTGTTTCTATATATGTATCAAAGATAAAAATACAAAAAGATTTGTCATTTTCTGTAATAATAACAACATAAAAGATTACCACCGCAAACCAAGGCAGTGTACTACCTAACTGGGGGTACGACCATAATAAGTTCCCGAACCAAAGATTTAAAACTTACCTTTGTGTCCTTGTGATTGGTGTACCTTTTTCAAAGAAGCCATTCATACTGTGATTATTGGTTTAAGTTCACTGTTGTTTTGCCTCGATTTTGTTTTACTTGGATTTGTTGTTATATCTACTTGTCAGAACCAGAAAACCCAAAAAGATTCTTCTTACCCCATTTTCACCAATTTCATAATTCCCTTCCTTAACTCTAAGAATCCTTAGAGTTAACTCTAGTGCATGCGCACTCGTTCTTCTAGATCATTGAGTCCTTTTCGTGATCTAGCAGAAATTCCTAGACGACGTTCTCGTAGACGTGCTGCCCAAATAGTCGAACCCGAGATTCGTACTATTTCAAACAACAATATGGCAGACGAACGAACTATGGCGGAAATGCTCCAGGCACCCACCGAGGGTTATGGAGATGCCATCATTTTACCAGTAATCAATTCTGATCACTTTGAATTGAAGACACATTTGATCCAACTTGTGTCTACAAATCAATTCCACGGGTTTGATCGAGAAGACCCGTATGCACACATCCGTTGGTTTAACAAGTTGACTTCAACTATCAATTTCAAGGATGTGCCACAAAAAGTCATCAAGTTGATGCTATTTCCATTCTCACTTGAGGGGACAGCCCGAATTTGGCTGGAAAAAGAACCCCCTCGATCCATAGAAACTTGGGAGGAACTTGTTCAAAAGTTTGTCAATCATTTCTTTCCTCCATCAAAGACGACTAATCTTAAAAATGAAATTTCTTGATTTCGTCAAAATTTCGATGAAAACTTTGGAGAGGCATGGGAGAGATTCAAAGATCTCCTCAGGAAATGCCCCCATCATGAATTCACGGAGCTTCAACAAGTTAATATCTTTTATAATGGGTTGAACGGTAACGATCAAGATTCTTTGAATGCAGCCGCCGGTGGCAATATCTTGAATCGTAAGCCTAAAGATGTGATTGAGATTTGCGAGCAAAAATCAAAAGTTCCTATTTCTCGCAACAAAGTCAATACTCCAAACACTCCTGCTTCTTCATCCAATAACTCTTCTGAGTTAGCTGCTCCGATAGCCGCTCTAACGGATGTCATCCATTGTATGATGAAAGATGTAAAGGAAATCAAAAGCGAAATTCATAAGCCGGAACCAATCAAAGCCGTAAACAAGGTGTGTGAAACTTGTAGTGGTCCACATGCGTATTATGATTGTCAAGCAACCGATGCTTCCTTTTACCAAGCTCCCGTAGCTTCTGTAAACCACAATCAATACCGACCACAAGCTGATCCTCACTACCGTGCACCTAGCGGTATGACACCACCTGGTTTTCCTCCTGTGCAAAACCATGGCAATCAAAATCGCTTTGTTCCGAATCAAGGACAAAACTTCAATAACTCTCAAAATTTCAATCAAAACCGGAACAATTTCAACCAACCATATCAAGCTCCAAATCAGCAAAGTTATCAACAACCTTCTCATGCTCCCCCACCAAATGACTTCATGAAAATTACTGAGTCAAGCATACGTTCAATGCAAACTCAGATCAATAACATGAGGGTTGAGCTAAAAAAGGAAATTGATACCACAATGTCTCGGCAGACAAATGAGTTGAAGAATATGATGAGCAGTTTCATGAACATGAATATGAACCAAGCTTCATCATCTTCTGGAGGACTCCCAAGCAATACAATTACTAATCCCAATGCCGAGTTGAAAGCCGTCACCACTCGTAGTGGTAAGACGCACAATGGACCTTCGACTCCAATGCCTCCTCCACCAGGAGCAATGAGTCAAGTTACCAAGGATACAACGGACAAGGTGCAATTCTCAAGCCCACGAAGTACCGCACACGTCCCACCTTCAGTAGTTCAAGCTTTAGGTCCGGAACCCGAAGTTCCAAAGACAAATTCTGAGCCCGAAATGACTTCCATCCCGGCTCAAAAGTCTAGTCAGCTTCCTTACCCATCAAGAATGAATGATGAGAAGCTCAAAGACAAAAACAAGGAGCAAATGGAAAAATTTTTCCAAATCTTCAATGAGCTACACTTTGATATAAGCTTCGTTGATGCTCTCGTTCTAATGCCTAAATTTGCATCCACGCTTAAAGGCTTACTGACCAACAAAGATAAACTATCTGAGATGGCTAAAACCCCTCTTAATGAGCAATGCTCAGCGGTCCTTCTCAAGAAGCTTCCCAAAAATCTTGAAGACCCGGGCAGATTTTTAATCCCGTGTGATTTCTTGGGGATGGTTCAATGCTCCGCCTTGGCCGATCTTGGCGCTAGCATTAACCTCATGCCACTCTTAGTATGGAAGAAACTGTCTCTTCCTAAACTTTCATCCACTTATATGACACTCGAGCTAGCGGACCGTTCCATAACGCGTCCACTTGGGATAGCCGAGGATGTCGTGGTGAAAGTGGGAAAGTTTCACTTTCCTACTGACTTTGTTGTAGTAGACTTTGATGCAGATCCTAGAGTTCCCCTCATCTTAGGGAGAGCTTTCTTGAGAACGAGTCGTGCTCTGATTGATGTGTTTGCTGAAGAGTTGACCATACGGGTTGACAACGAAGAGCTCACATTGAATATCAACCAAAACTCCACGCCTCTATCCAAACAGAGTGTTGCCACAATTGATCAAAAATCTGAAAGATTCAATGCAACACTCTCAAATTTCACGGTTAAGAGGAGTATCCAAAAACGTGCTAAGTTAAAAGCTTTGAAAATCAACCCTGGTTTGGAGATAGAGATTTAAGTAGTCTTTTAATGGGGAGAACAAAGCTTTAGTGAGTCTCTCAGACTAATAGTTTGGGCTCACATTTGTTTCTTACTAAGAGGAAAGTGAACAAGCCTCTAGGGCTTTTTTATTTTGATTTGTGTTATTATTTTGTGACGAAAGTTTATATATATTGTTCCGAGTATGTCTTTTTTACTATGACATTTTGTTTTTGTTTTTTTTTTAATTTGTATCATTATCTTTTAGGGAGTAAAATATATGTTGTTTATACTAGTTATAATGTCCGTGCACACACGGGGTTCTTTTTTCTTAAATTGTCAATAATGTATTTTTATTTAATAAAATAACACATATCTTTTTCTTTTCTTTTATTTTTTTATTTTTATTTTATTTTTATTAGTTATAGTTTGATAACGCTACACGCGTCGTTCGGGGTCAAAGGAACTTCCTTTTCTTCGAGCAAATTTTATAACACCCTATGCAGTGAACCTAATCGTTGTAGTGTAGTATTATGGTAAGCCACGGGTATTGATATCGTTCTCTAGGGGAATAGGAATGCTAGTGAGAAGTTACGACGCTAAGGTTGGGGTTGAGGAAGATTATTTTTTTTTATCTTTTATGTTTTTTTTAGGAAATGGAAAGGTACGAATCTTGGGGTTTGAATTTGGGGGTTGGTATTTCTACCGATTACTCTACTTATCTAATTATTAATCTAAGGTGTATGTAGTCTATGTCTAATTATTGTGTGCTCGTATGATAGTTTAAAGATGTGTTTACTTAGGTTTTATTACTCCTTAATTATCTCCTATTGATGGTTGAATTGTCACGTCCTTATTCTTAATCGCGTTGTGTGTCTAAAGTCGTAGGGTATGCGTTTATCCCTAACTCTTTGAACTTACCAAAGGGTCTCGTCTACAAAACCCTCTAGGGATTATAAACTCTAACTCTAAGGCCCTCTTTGGATGGTTTAGCCTACAACCGCCATAAGTGCTATAGCCTAAGGTTCACAAAGATTAATCAAGCATTAATTACACAACGAATGACCTATCGCATTACTAGATCATTAATCAATTAAGATAAGAGACAACCAATCAATATTTAATAATTAAGTTTCATATTCCCTAAGCAAACACACAAGCAAATTAGCCGGACATGGAGAACATGCAAGCATACACACAAATAATTGAAGACATAATTGAATTAATGAAGTAAAACACTTATCTTGATGTAAGATAGGGTTCGGAACCCTAAAATACTGTACAAGACAGCCTTGGTTCGGTTTAGGTTTTTACTCCAAAAGACTACACACTAAAACTGAAAAATTCGGATTCTATATATAATATTACAATCTCGACGGCGTCACCTTATGATTTGTGACGCCGTCGGGTCGCCGTCATTAGGGTTTCGTCTTGGCCACGTTAGTCTTGCGACGACGTCACCTTGTGCTTGTGACGCCGTCCTCTTCAGCTTCTGACGCCGTCTAGATCAAATCTAGGCCGTCTGAGTTGCGACGGCCTACTCTTTTAAAGCCTGACACCGTCACTTGAAAATAAGAAATTTGGCTTCTGTGCTGATGAGTGTCTAAATACTCATCATTTTTGTACCAATTAAACTGCAAAAACATCTGAAAACACTCAGAAATGCATCAAAATGATAAAAATATCACAAATAAGTGTTTTATGTGTTTTAAATGAAAAAATATCAAAATCTGGTGAAAAACGTATAAAGTTTGCATAATTGGCAGTTTTAGTCCCCCAAGTTTCAAAAGTTGTCAAAAACAGTCCCTGGTAAAACAAAATAAAGAAAAATGTTATTCAAGGTCCCTGAAATATTCTAAGTTGTCAAAAATGGTCCTTGAATAAATCTTTTGTCAAATGGCAGAAAATGTCCCTCAAGTTTTGAAATTGTCACAAATAGTCCTTGGAAAATTGAAAATGTCAAAACTGGTCCTTGTACTATTGAAGTTTGTCAGTTTTAGTCCTTGTGTCAAATTTGAGAAAATTACAGGTTTGGTCCCTCTAGTTTGGCAGAATTACAAATTGGTCCCTATAAATAATAAAACAAGCCTTGTCAAAATTAATTGTGACCCCTGCCTTTATACAAATTTTGACCCCCTGTCATTATCAGTTTTGGACCTTTGGTCAAACTCAGTCAAATGATACCCCTTTTCCCTCCCCACTGTTTATCCTCTCCTTCCCACTTGACTGCAACACACAGGCCACCATCACCTCACCTTTTCTCCTCAAACCACCCCCTCATCATCACAACCCACTACAATTAATGCCACCCCCCTACCTGCAAATTCAGAGCCTACAGGTCAAATTTAGCTTTTCCCGCCATTTTTGATCCAATGGCCAAAACCCTCCAAACTCATCCAATGGCCCAAATTAAAGCTGGGATACACTCAGAGACACGTGGAAAGCTATTTTGCATATAAAAAGAGGAAGAAGGAGGAGAGAAGAGTAGTAGTTAGTTTTTTTTAAATTCCTTGTATGTCGTATTTTAATTTTATGTCTTTAATTAAGCTTTAAACTGTAATTTTTGGTTTCATTGTATCCAATTAAGTTGTTTAAGTGTATTAAAACTGTTTTCAAGTGGCAATTCAAATTGTATTAACATTTCAAGTTATATGGTTCACTGTTGCAAAAATTCAAATTCCAATTGTTATGTCCAAGCTTCAATAAGCTTCCTTATCATTCAAACAAGCTTATCTAAGCTTATTATAGCTTGAGGTAAGCTTGAAACATAGTTCTAAGCAACTTTGGTAAAAAGTCAACAAAAGTCAACTGAAGCTCATTTGGTTTTGGAAATGAATAATGGTGATACAAAGCATGGATTTGGGTTGTTATTAAGCTGTTTTATGGTTTAGAATAGATAAGTGGGTCCTGTGTACTTTGGCAAGCCACTGTGGCTAAGGGACAAATTGTAAGTCATTTTTAATAGAAATTGCATAATCTGTGTTTGTGCTTTAGATTAGTTCTATCTTGTTTAATTAGTTGTACTTAGAGTAATTAAACTCAGTTTGATCATTAATGTTAGCTAGTTAAGAGTTTAGATCAGTTTTTATTGCAAAACAGTTATATAAGGTGTGTTTGGATTTGTTGCTTAAAATGTATTTGAGGTTAGTTCAGTGGTAGAGATCTGTTGTTTCATGCTTGTTAAGTTCATTTGAACTCATTGCTGTAAGCATATTGTGTCTGCAAACAACCAAAGTCAAATATCACATAAGTACTGTCTTAATTACTTCACTGTTTTGATTTTGCAAAATCAAACACTTGTTTTGTGTCTAAAATTCATAGTCATAGCTTTCAGTAGTTCATTTCATCATAATACTTCATAAATCTGTCCACAAATTGAGCCCAAAGTTCACAAAAGTCAAAATTTCATAACCACTTCAAAAGTCAAAAACTGAAAATGTCATTTTGAAGCCAACTGAAAGGATTTTTCATTGACTCATTTCTGAGCCAAATCAAGTGAAACTTGGTGTCTAAAAACTTCAACTGGTCTACTTGCTTATTACCATTTTTATAGATTTTTATGAATTTTTTATAACCTCCAAAACTGCTTGTCAACATGGTCCAAAATGCCCTGTACACACTCAGTATTAACTGAGTGTGCACAGGTAATTAGCAGGTCTTGCAACAAGCTCATTTGAGCTTGTCCAAAGCTCATATTTGGTGCATAAGTTCTTGGCCAGGTCTATTTCAAGTTCCCACTTCTGTTTTCCATTTTAAGCTAGTTTGGTAGCTTGTGCTTAAGCTCAAAGTAGGCCCCAAAAAGCTGTTTTAGCATATAAGCTCAACTAATCAAATCTGTGTAAGTTGCAATCCAGAGGTTAAGGCTTGTTGTTTTTAGTTGCATTTGGGTACATTTAGTATATTATTGCTTCTGTTACAGTTGGGTGGCTTATTGTGTTCATTAGCTTATTTCAAGTGCTTATCCATAAGCACTTTACACTGCAGTTGCATAATCCTATACATAACCCTCTGTTTTTATATTTTTCTCAGCTTCTAAATAATATTTTAGACTTTTCTTGAATTTTTCAGATTTTTCCAAGCCTGTTTGCTATTTTTCTGCATTTAAATCAATTTTTAGCACTTTTTAAATAGCTTTTAATCCAATTAATTCAGAAAAGTTTCAAAAAAATAATTTTTCATTTTTCTTAAGTTAAGATAAATATAAAAAGCAAAAAAATTATTTTTCCAGATTTTTCTTAGTTAAATTTATATTTTTAAGCAATTTAAGTAGTTTTAAATAGTTTTTAATTCATAGAAAATACAAAAATAATCAGAAAAATACAAAAATTGTTTTGAAAATTCTCTTTTGTTATTTTATATTTTTCCAAGTCAAAATTTTATTTTTCTAGCTTTATTTCATATTTTCTTGTATTTTAGGTTATTATTTAATAGTTAAAAATAGTTTTTAATTAATATATAGTTATAAAAATAATTTTCTTTTTCTAAAAATTTTCTCATATCATTAGGTTTGTAAAAATATCATTTTCATATTTTTAGGATTAATATTGTGTAAATTTTACATTTTCTTTTGTACGTCGCGTAGTTTTTAATTTAAGTTTTAAAAACGGAAAAATCAAAAACATCATTTTGCAAATAGTGATAGCGTTTATTTAATATAGTTTATCTTTTTAATTTCCTTTAATTTGCATTTAAGCCCCTGTAGTTTATATACTTTCTCTTTTAGAATAATCAATCATATCTCCTTATCTGTTCAAATCTTCTCGATCACTAAACGTTTGACTATTCTCGCACGGCTCGTTGGGACTTAACGACCTGGGGAAACACTATACTCTCCTGGACTTCATTGCATTTGTTTCCAGACTGTTTTAAGTTTGTTACGGTTAGCCATTCACAAGTGGCTAGCTTGCGTGATAAAACTTGACCGTCTGGGAACGAATCAAATTTTGGCGCCGCTGCCGGGGAGCTGTGCTAATTGTCTTACGTTTAGCAGATTAGTGATTTGAATAAATCACTCCTTGTTCATACCATCTATCTCTATATCTATATATATATCTTCTTATAAAAAATTCCAAAAACCCAAAAACAGCCAAAAACGTATAAAACACAAAAATATTTTTCTTTTGTTTCTATATATGTATCAAAGATAAAAATACAAAAAGATTTGTCATTTTCTGTAATAATAACAACATAAAAGATTACCACCGCAAACCAAGGCAGTGTACTACCTAACTGGGGGTACGACCATAATAAGTTCCCGAACCAAAGATTTAAAACTTACCTTTGTGTCCTTGTGATTGGTGTACCTTTTTCAAAGAAGCCATTCATACTGTGATTATTGGTTTAAGTTCACTGTTGTTTTGCCTCGATTTTGTTTTACTTGGATTTGTTGTTATATCTACTTGTCAGAACCAGAAAACCCAAAAAGATTCTTCTTACCCCATTTTCACCAATTTCATAATTCCCTTCCTTAACTCTAAGAATCCTTAGAGTTAACTCTAGTGCATGCGCACTCGTTCTTCTAGATCATTGAGTCCTTTTCGTGATCTAGCAGAAATTCCTAGACGACGTTCTCGTAGACGTGCTGCCCAAATAGTCGAACCCGAGATTCGTACTATTTCAAACAACAATATGGCAGACGAACGAACTATGGCGGAAATGCTCCAGGCACCCACCGAGGGTTATGGAGATGCCATCATTTTACCAGTAATCAATTCTGATCACTTTGAATTGAAGACACATTTGATCCAACTTGTGTCTACAAATCAATTCCACGGGTTTGATCGAGAAGACCCGTATGCACACATCCGTTGGTTTAACAAGTTGACTTCAACTATCAATTTCAAGGATGTGCCACAAAAAGTCATCAAGTTGATGCTATTTCCATTCTCACTTGAGGGGACAGCCCGAATTTGGCTGGAAAAAGAACCCCCTCGATCCATAGAAACTTGGGAGGAACTTGTTCAAAAGTTTGTCAATCATTTCTTTCCTCCATCAAAGACGACTAATCTTAAAAATGAAATTTCTTGATTTCGTCAAAATTTCGATGAAAACTTTGGAGAGGCATGGGAGAGATTCAAAGATCTCCTCAGGAAATGCCCCCATCATGAATTCACGGAGCTTCAACAAGTTAATATCTTTTATAATGGGTTGAACGGTAACGATCAAGATTCTTTGAATGCAGCCGCCGGTGGCAATATCTTGAATCGTAAGCCTAAAGATGTGATTGAGATTTGCGAGCAAAAATCAAAAGTTCCTATTTCTCGCAACAAAGTCAATACTCCAAACACTCCTGCTTCTTCATCCAATAACTCTTCTGAGTTAGCTGCTCCGATAGCCGCTCTAACGGATGTCATCCATTGTATGATGAAAGATGTAAAGGAAATCAAAAGCGAAATTCATAAGCCGGAACCAATCAAAGCCGTAAACAAGGTGTGTGAAACTTGTAGTGGTCCACATGCGTATTATGATTGTCAAGCAACCGATGCTTCCTTTTACCAAGCTCCCGTAGCTTCTGTAAACCACAATCAATACCGACCACAAGCTGATCCTCACTACCGTGCACCTAGCGGTATGACACCACCTGGTTTTCCTCCTGTGCAAAACCATGGCAATCAAAATCGCTTTGTTCCGAATCAAGGACAAAACTTCAATAACTCTCAAAATTTCAATCAAAACCGGAACAATTTCAACCAACCATATCAAGCTCCAAATCAGCAAAGTTATCAACAACCTTCTCATGCTCCCCCACCAAATGACTTCATGAAAATTACTGAGTCAAGCATACGTTCAATGCAAACTCAGATCAATAACATGAGGGTTGAGCTAAAAAAGGAAATTGATACCACAATGTCTCGGCAGACAAATGAGTTGAAGAATATGATGAGCAGTTTCATGAACATGAATATGAACCAAGCTTCATCATCTTCTGGAGGACTCCCAAGCAATACAATTACTAATCCCAATGCCGAGTTGAAAGCCGTCACCACTCGTAGTGGTAAGACGCACAATGGACCTTCGACTCCAATGCCTCCTCCACCAGGAGCAATGAGTCAAGTTACCAAGGATACAACGGACAAGGTGCAATTCTCAAGCCCACGAAGTACCGCACACGTCCCACCTTCAGTAGTTCAAGCTTTAGGTCCGGAACCCGAAGTTCCAAAGACAAATTCTGAGCCCGAAATGACTTCCATCCCGGCTCAAAAGTCTAGTCAGCTTCCTTACCCATCAAGAATGAATGATGAGAAGCTCAAAGACAAAAACAAGGAGCAAATGGAAAAATTTTTCCAAATCTTCAATGAGCTACACTTTGATATAAGCTTCGTTGATGCTCTCGTTCTAATGCCTAAATTTGCATCCACGCTTAAAGGCTTACTGACCAACAAAGATAAACTATCTGAGATGGCTAAAACCCCTCTTAATGAGCAATGCTCAGCGGTCCTTCTCAAGAAGCTTCCCAAAAATCTTGAAGACCCGGGCAGATTTTTAATCCCGTGTGATTTCTTGGGGATGGTTCAATGCTCCGCCTTGGCCGATCTTGGCGCTAGCATTAACCTCATGCCACTCTTAGTATGGAAGAAACTGTCTCTTCCTAAACTTTCATCCACTTATATGACACTCGAGCTAGCGGACCGTTCCATAACGCGTCCACTTGGGATAGCCGAGGATGTCGTGGTGAAAGTGGGAAAGTTTCACTTTCCTACTGACTTTGTTGTAGTAGACTTTGATGCAGATCCTAGAGTTCCCCTCATCTTAGGGAGAGCTTTCTTGAGAACGAGTCGTGCTCTGATTGATGTGTTTGCTGAAGAGTTGACCATACGGGTTGACAACGAAGAGCTCACATTGAATATCAACCAAAACTCCACGCCTCTATCCAAACAGAGTGTTGCCACAATTGATCAAAAATCTGAAAGATTCAATGCAACACTCTCAAATTTCACGGTTAAGAGGAGTATCCAAAAACGTGCTAAGTTAAAAGCTTTGAAAATCAACCCTGGTTTGGAGATAGAGATTTAAGTAGTCTTTTAATGGGGAGAACAAAGCTTTAGTGAGTCTCTCAGACTAATAGTTTGGGCTCACATTTGTTTCTTACTAAGAGGAAAGTGAACAAGCCTCTAGGGCTTTTTTATTTTGATTTGTGTTATTATTTTGTGACGAAAGTTTATATATATTGTTCCGAGTATGTCTTTTTTACTATGACATTTTGTTTTTGTTTTTTTTTTAATTTGTATCATTATCTTTTAGGGAGTAAAATATATGTTGTTTATACTAGTTATAATGTCCGTGCACACACGGGGTTCTTTTTTCTTAAATTGTCAATAATGTATTTTTATTTAATAAAATAACACATATCTTTTTCTTTTCTTTTATTTTTTTATTTTTATTTTATTTTTATTAGTTATAGTTTGATAACGCTACACGCGTCGTTCGGGGTCAAAGGAACTTCCTTTTCTTCGAGCAAATTTTATAACACCCTATGCAGTGAACCTAATCGTTGTAGTGTAGTATTATGGTAAGCCACGGGTATTGATATCGTTCTCTAGGGGAATAGGAATGCTAGTGAGAAGTTACGACGCTAAGGTTGGGGTTGAGGAAGATTATTTTTTTTTATCTTTTATGTTTTTTTTTAGGAAATGGAAAGGTACGAATCTTGGGGTTTGAATTTGGGGGTTGGTATTTCTACCGATTACTCTACTTATCTAATTATTTAATCTAAGGTGTATGTAGTCTATGTCTAATTATTGTGTGCTCGTATGATAGTTTAAAGATGTGTTTACTTAGGTTTTATTACTCCTTAATTATCTCCTATTGATGGTTGAATTGTCACGTCCTTATTCTTAATCGCGTTGTGTGTCTAAAGTCGTAGGGTATGCGTTTATCCCTAACTCTTTGAACTTACCAAAGGGTCTCGTCTACAAAACCCTCTAGGGATTATAAACTCTAACTCTAAGGCCCTCTTTGGATGGTTTAGCCTACAACCGCCATAAGTGCTATAGCCTAAGGTTCACAAAGATTAATCAAGCATTAATTACACAACGAATGACCTATCGCATTACTAGATCATTAATCAATTAAGATAAGAGACAACCAATCAATATTTAATAATTAAGTTTCATATTCCCTAAGCAAACACACAAGCAAATTAGCCGGACATGGAGAACATGCAAGCATACACACAAATAATTGAAGACATAATTGAATTAATGAAGTAAAACACTTATCTTGATGTAAGATAGCGTTCGGAACCCTAAAATACTGTACAAGACAGCCTTGGTTCGGTTTAGGTTTTTACTCCAAAAGACTACACACTAAAACTGAAAAATTCGGATTCTATATATAATATTACAATCTCGACGGCGTCACCTTATGATTTGTGACGCCGTCGGGTCGCCGTCATTAGGGTTTCGTCTTGGCCACGTTAGTCTTGCGACGACGTCACCTTGTGCTTGTGACGCCGTCCTCTTCAGCTTCTGACGCCGTCTAGATCAAATCTAGGCCGTCTGAGTTGCGACGGCCTACTCTTTTAAAGCCTGACACCGTCACTTGAAAATAAGAAATTTGGCTTCTGTGCTGATGAGTGTCTAAATACTCATCATTTTTGTACCAATTAAACTGCAAAAACATCTGAAAACACTCAGAAATGCATCAAAATGATAAAAATATCACAAATAAGTGTTTTATGTGTTTTAAATGAAAAAATATCAAAATCTGGTGAAAAACGTATAAAGTTTGCATAATTGGCAGTTTTAGTCCCCCAAGTTTCAAAAGTTGTCAAAAACAGTCCCTGGTAAAACAAAATAAAGAAAAATGTTATTCAAGGTCCCTGAAATATTCTAAGTTGTCAAAAATGGTCCTTGAATAAATCTTTTGTCAAATGGCAGAAAAGGTCCCTCAAGTTTTGAAATTGTCACAAATAGTCCTTGGAAAATTGAAAATGTCAAAACTGGTCCTTGTACTATTGAAGTTTGTCAGTTTTAGTCCTTGTGTCAAATTTGAGAAAATTACAGGTTTGGTCCCTCTAGTTTGGCAGAATTACAAATTGGTCCCTATAAATAATAAAACAAGCCTTGTCAAAATTAATTGTGACCCCTGCCTTTATACAAATTTTGACCCCCTGTCATTATCAGTTTTGGACCTTTGGTCAAACTCAGTCAAATGATACCCCTTTTCCCTCCCCACTGTTTATCCTCTCCTTCCCACTTGACTGCAACACACAGGCCACCATCACCTCACCTTTTCTCCTCAAACCACCCCCTCATCATCACAACCCACTACAATTAATGCCACCCCCCTACCTGCAAATTCAGAGCCTACAGGTCAAATTTAGCTTTTCCCGCCATTTTTGATCCAATGGCCAAAACCCTCCAAACTCATCCAATGGCCCAAATTAAAGCTGGGATACACTCAGAGACACGTGGAAAGCTATTTTGCATATAAAAAGAGGAAGAAGGAGGAGAGAAGAGTAGTAGTTAGTTTTTTTTAAATTCCTTGTATGTCGTATTTTAATTTTATGTCTTTAATTAAGCTTTAAACTGTAATTTTTGGTTTCATTGTATCCAATTAAGTTGTTTAAGTGTATTAAAACTGTTTTCAAGTGGCAATTCAAATTGTATTAACATTTCAAGTTATATGGTTCACTGTTGCAAAAATTCAAATTCCAATTGTTATGTCCAAGCTTCAATAAGCTTCCTTATCATTCAAACAAGCTTATCTAAGCTTATTATAGCTTGAGGTAAGCTTGAAACATAGTTCTAAGCAACTTTGGTAAAAAGTCAACAAAAGTCAACTGAAGCTCATTTGGTTTTGGAAATGAATAATGGTGATACAAAGCATGGATTTGGGTTGTTATTAAGCTGTTTTATGGTTTAGAATAGATAAGTGGGTCCTGTGTACTTTGGCAAGCCACTGTGGCTAAGGGACAAATTGTAAGTCATTTTTAATAGAAATTGCATAATCTGTGTTTGTGCTTTAGATTAGTTCTATCTTGTTTAATTAGTTGTACTTAGAGTAATTAAACTCAGTTTGATCATTAATGTTAGCTAGTTAAGAGTTTAGATCAGTTTTTATTGCAAAACAGTTATATAAGGTGTGTTTGGATTTGTTGCTTAAAATGTATTTGAGGTTAGTTCAGTGGTAGAGATCTGTTGTTTCATGCTTGTTAAGTTCATTTGAACTCATTGCTGTAAGCATATTGTGTCTGCAAACAACCAAAGTCAAATATCACATAAGTACTGTCTTAATTACTTCACTGTTTTGATTTTGCAAAATCAAACACTTGTTTTGTGTCTAAAATTCATAGTCATAGCTTTCAGTAGTTCATTTCATCATAATACTTCATAAATCTGTCCACAAATTGAGCCCAAAGTTCACAAAAGTCAAAATTTCATAACCACTTCAAAAGTCAAAAACTGAAAATGTCATTTTGAAGCCAACTGAAAGGATTTTTCATTGACTCATTTCTGAGCCAAATCAAGTGAAACTTGGTGTCTAAAAACTTCAACTGGTCTACTTGCTTATTACCATTTTTATAGATTTTTGTGAATTTTTTATAACCTCCAAAACTGCTTGTCAACATGGTCCAAAATGCCCTGTACACACTCAGTATTAACTGAGTGTGCACAGGTAATTAGCAGGTCTTGCAACAAGCTCATTTGAGCTTGTCCAAAGCTCATATTTGGTGCATAAGTTCTTGGCCAGGTCTATTTCAAGTTCCCACTTCTGTTTTCCATTTTAAGCTAGTTTGGTAGCTTGTGCTTAAGCTCAAAGTAGGCCCCAAAAAGCTGTTTTAGCATATAAGCTCAACTAATCAAATCTGTGTAAGTTGCAATCCAGAGGTTAAGGCTTGTTGTTTTTAGTTGCATTTGGGTACATTTAGTATATTATTGCTTCTGTTACAGTTGGGTGGCTTATTGTGTTCATTAGCTTATTTCAAGTGCTTATCCATAAGCACTTTACACTGCAGTTGCATAATCCTATACATAACCCTCTGTTTTTATATTTTTCTCAGCTTCTAAATAATATTTTAGACTTTTCTTGAATTTTTCAGATTTTTCCAAGCCTGTTTGCTATTTTTCTGCATTTAAATCAATTTTTAGCACTTTTTAAATAGCTTTTAATCCAATTAATTCAGAAAAGTTTCAAAAAAATAATTTTTCATTTTTCTTAAGTTAAGATAAATATAAAAAGCAAAAAAATTATTTTTCCAGATTTTTCTTAGTTAAATTTATATTTTTAAGCAATTTAAGTAGTTTTAAATAGTTTTTAATTCATAGAAAATACAAAAAAAATCAGAAAAATACAAAAATTGTTTTGAAAATTCTCTTTTGTTATTTTATATTTTTCCAAGTCAAAATTTTATTTTTCTAGCTTTATTTCATATTTTCTTGTATTTTAGGTTATTATTTAATAGTTAAAAATAGTTTTTAATTAATATATAGTTATAAAAATAATTTTCTTTTTCTAAAAATTTTCTCATATCATTAGGTTTGTAAAAATATCATTTTCATATTTTTAGGATTAATATTGTGTAAATTTTACATTTTCTTTTGTACGTCGCGTAGTTTTTAATTTAAGTTTTAAAAACGGAAAAATCAAAAACATCATTTTGCAAATAGTGATAGCGTTTATTTAATATAGTTTATCTTTTTAATTTCCTTTAATTTGCATTTAAGCCCCTGTAGTTTATATACTTTCTCTTTTAGAATAATCAATCATATCTCCTTATCTGTTCAAATCTTCTCGATCACTAAACGTTTGACTATTCTCGCACGGCTCGTTGGGACTTAACGACCTGGGGAAACACTATACTCTCCTGGACTTCATTGCATTTGTTTCCAGACTGTTTTAAGTTTATTACGGTTAGCCATTCACAAGTGGCTAGCTTGCGTGATAAAACTTGACCGTCTGGGAACGAATCAAATTTTGGCACCGCTGCCGGGGAGCTGTGCTAATTGTCTTACGTTTAGCAGATTAGTGATTTGAATAAATCACTCCTTGTTCATACCATCTATCTCTATATCTATATATATATCTTCTTATAAAAAATTCCAAAAACCCAAAAACAGCCAAAAACGTATAAAACACAAAAATATTTTTCTTTTGTTTCTATATATGTATCAAAGATAAAAATACAAAAAGATTTGTCATTTTCTGTAATAATAACAACATAAAAGATTACCACCGCAAACCAAGGCAGTGTACTACCTAACTGGGGGTACGACCATAATAAGTTCCCGAACCAAAGATTTAAAACTTACCTTTGTGTCCTTGTGATTGGTGTACCTTTTTCAAAGAAGCCATTCATACTGTGATTATTGGTTTAAGTTCACTGTTGTTTTGCCTCGATTTTGTTTTACTTGGATTTGTTGTTATATCTACTTGTCAGAACCAGAAAACCCAAAAAGATTCTTCTTACCCCATTTTCACCAATTTCATAATTCCCTTCCTTAACTCTGAGAATCCTTAGAGTTAACTCTAGTGCATGCGCACTCGTTCTTCTAGATCATTGAGTCCTTTTCGTGATCTAGCAGAAATTCCTAGACGACGTTCTCGTAGACGTGCTGCCCAAATAGTCGAACCCGAGATTCGTACTATTTCAAACAACAATATGGCAGACGAACGAACTATGGCGGAAATGCTCCAGGCACCTACCGAGGGTTATGGAGATGCCATCATTTTACCAGTAATCAATTCTGATCACTTTGAATTGAAGACACATTTGATCCAACTTGTGTCTACAAATCAATTCCACGGGTTTGATCGAGAAGACCCGTATGCACACATCCGTTGGTTTAACAAGTTGACTTCAACTATCAATTTCAAGGATGTGCCACAAAAAGTCATCAAGTTGATGCTATTTCCATTCTCACTTGAGGGGACAGCCCGAATTTGGCTGGAAAAAGAACCCCCTCGATCCATCGAAACTTGGGAGGAACTTGTTCAAAAGTTTGTCAATCATTTCTTTCCTCCATCAAAGACGACTAATCTTAAAAATGAAATTTCTGGATTTCGTCAAAATTTCGATGAAAACTTTGGAGAGGCATGGGAGAGATTCAAAGATCTCCTCAGGAAATGCCCCCATCATGAATTCACGGAGCTTCAACAAGTTAATATCTTTTATAATGGGTTGAACGGTAACGATCAAGATTCTTTGAATGCAGCCGCCGGTGGCAATATCTTGAATCGTAAGCCTAAAGATGTGATTGAGATTTGCGAGCAAAAATCAAAAGTTCCTATTTCTCGCAACAAAGTCAATACTCCAAACACTCCTGCTTATTCATCCAATAACTCTTCTGAGTTAGCTGCTCCGATAGCCGCTCTAACGGATGTCATCCGTTGTATGATGAAAGATGTAAAGGAAATCAAAAGCGAAATTCATAAGCCGGAACCAATCAAAGCCGTAAACAAGGTGGTGGCAAGTCAAAAATCTCTATGTTACAAGCATACGAAGAATGGCGTTGCTAAGCCAAGACTCGACACTCTAAACTCTAGATAACTGAAACAAACAAACATAAATTTAAAGGATAGATGTAAGATGGTAGCCCGTATGTTTTTTTTTTTTTTTTTTTTCATACACTTTTACTCTACCATCCTCTACGGTAACATCAAAATGATAGGGATTTATAGGCAATATCCCTACACTTGAGTTTTTATTACTCTAACACTAATTTGACCCGAATTGAAAAGATCAAAGACACTTGGGGTACGTTATTACGCAAATAAGGGAATTTAACGTTCCCTTCCAATCATTTCATAAACTTTAACTTTTTCCCATGAGTCCCAATCGTCCCAAAACTGTGTACAAAGGATATGACTCGACTTAGCAACTCATGCAAACAACTAGATAATTGAACTAAGGGTTTAGGGTGATAACAATAATGCACTAAAAGTGAGTGCATATAAGGTAGGCTAAGGCGATTTGGGTGTATATTTAGGGGTGGGGTGTAAACAATGCTCTTCATTGATATTCCGGAAAAACCGAAACATCACGAGAACCGCGAAAAGGATAGGCTCTGAGGGGTTAACTAGGGGTGTCGTGTACTAAATAGGAGTACAACGCAAAGGTGTAGGGGAATTACTCAACCGATGTGGAAGAAGTAATTATATTACGGGTATCAAACAAGGGTTATCCTAATGCCTCTTATCATTTAGTTATTCCTAACTACACAAGTGTAGTCTTACTAGCGATCTTGGGATGCATCACAAAACAAGTTCTAGAATCTATTATACTACCGGTTCACACTCTAAGCATTAAAGATGAATGCTTTAATTCCTACTAATCTAAGGGCGATCCTCACATTTTGGGTGGAATTTAGGTGGTAAAGGGTTTTTGTGCTAGTCATATAATTTCCTATCCGTGAGACGCTTTTGTTAAGACTAATGGCCCACTCCTATATGTCATGAAAAATTTTAAATTTGGTGCCAAAATTACCCTAACCGACATTTTCTCATGGTTTATTACACAAATACATTTGGACAAAGCAAATAATCAAGGATAAGCATAGTTTCAAAGTTCCCGTTTTATTTTCCCTCCCTACACTTAAACTGAACATTGTCCCCAATGTTCCCCGAAAGTATCAAAGTTATGATAATGGAAGGTAATTAAAAACGAAAGAAACTATTACTCCCCTGATTAGCTCGGTAGGATCCGTGTAAAGTGGTGGTTAAATCCTTTCCAAGAAAAAATGTATGCGTGAAAAGCTCCTTCCAATCTTTTGTTTCTTCTTCTTGATAAATAAAACCTGCACATTCGAAGAAAACAAACGAAACCTTCGTGTAAAATCGGCGGTAATAATATATATAACTCTACTAAACTAGGATATAATGCTTGTGGAATGGATGTTTACAGAATTTCTGGAAAATTAAGACCTGGAAAATTCCAAAAATTTATAAGTAGCTCAGAAAACGAGAAAAAAGTAATCTGTTGTTTTAACTCCTTCCTGACGCCGTCAGGTTGCGATCCTGACGCAGTCAGGTTATCCTGACAAAAACTGGTCTGCGATTTTCTGGAAAAAATTCTGGAAAATTTACATCTTTAGAATCTGGAAAAATTTCTGCAAAACATCCATTATGACTCGATACAAGCATTTGACTCGAACAAACACACATATATATCTTTTAATGAATTTCTATTCTCATGTTTACGTTTCTTTGAAAATGTGTGCAATCCTCCCTACACTTATCCTTTATGTAAAATACCTTTATATGCAATTAAGACGAGGTTAAAAACAAAATCAATCATTTTTACAACTTTAAACATGAGAATAAGTAATCAATAAAAGATATATGACATAAACAAGCAAACAATTAAGCATGGGTTGCCTCTCACGAAGCGCTTTTCTTTATTTATGAGTCTTGTAGCTAGACTCGTAGTCGTGCTCCTACGTACCGATATAAGTAAGCCTATCCTTAACAATGTCATAAGGATCAAACTTATCATTTAAGTTCCTAGTAGTACGTTCGGTTCGATATGCCTTTTCAAACTTTTCTCCATCGGGATCATAGATTGTTATCCTAATGTGCCACTCTCCATTACCATCACTAGGCGGTCTATTCCAATCCCACTTATGTTTAGGCTTTTCAATTTTCCACCTATTCATGACAAGGTTGACGGGCAAACTTCTTAGGAACTCGGTCATTTTCCTAAATACTAAGGCATCCTCGAACGGGTTCACTTCCATGTCCCTAGCCATTTCTTTTTCATGGAAATTTGCTTTACTAGCAAAGGCTTCATCTAAGTAGAAAGGTCGTTGGGGACCTATGAGGTTTTTATCTATCCAAGGTCCATATCTAGAAGGTGCTCTATCCAACCTAATCTCATGTGGGGTTTCCTCTTCTTTGTAGTACGTATGCTTTTTGACATCGTAGATTGACCTAGCACTCCCCTCCCCTACCACTATCTTGGACATCTTACAATCGATGATAGCACTAGCGGTAGCTAAGAATCCTCTTGCTACTAGTAATGGGCATGTCGGGTCCTTATTCATGTCTAGCACATAAAAGTCGGCCAAAAGAGTCAACTCTCCTACGTGTACTACCATGTCTTTAATTATCCCCACCGGATATGCAACACTACCGTCCGCTAGACCTAAGATGGTTTCCGTTGGTTCTATCTTACCTAAGTTAAGGCTTCTATGGAGAGACAACGGAACAAGATTGATGCATGATCCTAAGTCGGCTAGAGCATCGAGAGGTTTGGAAGTTCCAAGCCTACACGGAAGAGTAAATGGCCCGGGATCGTCTAACTTCTTAGGTAGATTGTTTCGCACAAAAGCGGACCCATGTTCTCCAAGTTTAAGTTCTAACTCATTTTTCTTTTAAAGCATTATAATAAGGTGCATGAGCTAAGACTTCAAGAACCGGTTTTTCTTGATGGAGTTCCTTGTACTCCTCCTCTAGATTAAGTTTGGGTTCTTGGTTCACGGGTTTCTCAAGAGTAGGTTCTACCAATGGTGCAGGGCCTTGGTACCTCATTTTGGATTGCTTGGAACCCTTGTTGATAGCATTTACCGAGTGAACCGTTGGGTGTGAGGGGCATGGATGTGCACTCTCCTATGGTGAACAAGAACATGAAGTCGACGAAATCGAATTCACTTTTGGGTTCTTTATAGTATCACTTGGGAGTGCTCCAATTTCCCGTTCATTAAAGGCTTTTAAGAGGGCATCAAGCTTGTTTGTCATCTCGCCTTGTCTTCGCTTAAAATCGGCTTCAAGCTTAGTCAATCGAGTTTCTTGAGATGACATGAATCTAGATACAATTGCCTCAAGATTAGTGGGGTTCCCGGTGTTAAGAGAATTGAACCTATTAGGTGGACTAGATGAGCTTTGGGGCGTTCTTGAGTTTTGGTTCCACTTAAGGTTAGGGTGATTTCTCCATGAGGGGTTGTAAGAGTTTCCTAAGTTGTTTTGTTCGGGCTTGAAAGTGTACCACTTCTCTCTCGTTCCGTCGGTACGCATGGAGGCGTAATCCGCAAAAGCTTGTTCGGGGAGTCTTGTGCAATCACGAGTGTCATGGGGACCACTACATAACTCACAAGGTAGAGTGATTTTATTCACTTGATGTGAAGACTTAGGATTTTCATAGGAATTCATTAGGAATTTTACTTGATCTTCAAGCTCGATCATCCTACGATCGGAAGATTGTGAGTCAATGGGAGGCAAGGAGATTGCCTTAACGGTTTTGGGCAACTCACGGGGATCATTCCAACTTTCGTTGTCATAGAGAGCAAGGTCCTCTATTATACCCCATGATTCTTCCGCGATGAGATCACTAAGTTTTCCACCGGCCGCTTGGTCAATGGATCGATTTGTGGGGAAGTTGACATGATCATAAAAGATTTGGACTTGGAGCCAAAGATCAATGTCGTGATGAGGGACTTTATGGAGTAAGTCCTTGAATCGAGTCCATGCTTCGTAGAGAGATTCACCTTGACGTTATTGGAACATTAAGATGTCATTCTTAAGCTTAGTGGTTCTCCCCGGTGGGAAAAATTGAGCAAGGAAGCGAGAGGTAAGATCATCCCAACTTGAGATGGAGCCGGCGGGAAGTCGCTCAAGCCAATTACTAGCTTGGTCCCGTAGAGAGAATTGGAAGAGACGTAGGCGTGTGGTCTCCCGAGTAGTAGCATCAAGGTCGATGGAATCGACAATTTTAAGGAAATCCCTTAGATGCTGATTAGGATCTTCGGAACGAAGTCCATGGAATGCACATCCGTTTTGCACCAACCGGATGGTGTCGGATCGCAGGGCCGTAGTTTGGGCTTGGTCGGGAAGCTCAATGGTGTTCCTATAGCCTAGGTGGCTTGGTCTCGAGTATTCACCAAGAGTACGGGCTCTTGGCGGGTCATTTGGTGGTAGGTTGATGAATGGTGGTTGGTTATCACGTTCCATGATGAAAAGTGATGGGGTTACGAACAAAGGCCACGAAGAAGGGGGATAGACTACGAGAAAGGTAAAAATTGAGAAAAATTTACTTGATAGGAATCAAGCAAAGAAACCTAAACGAGGTGGACTACAAACTAGCTATTCTATTCCCCGGCAGCGGCGCCAAAAACTTGATAACGCTACACGCGTCGTTCGGGGTCAAAGGAACTTCCTTTTCTTCGAGCAAGTTTTATAACACCATAGGCAGTGAACCTAATCGTTGTAGTGTAGTATTAGGGTAAGCCACGGGTATTGATATCGTTCTCTAGGGGAATAGGAATGCTAGTGAGAAGTTACTACGCTAAGGTTGGGGTTGAGGAAGATTATTTTTTTATCTTTTTATGTTTTTTTTAGGAAATGGAAAGGTACAAATCTCGGGGTTTGGATTTGGGGGTTGGTATTTCTACCGATTACCCTACTTATCTAATTATCTAATCTAAGGTGTATGTAGTCTATGTCTAATTATTGTGTGCTCGTATGAAAGTTTAAAGATGTGTTTACTTAGGTTTTATTACTCCTTAATTATCTCCTATTGATGGTTGAATTGTCACGTCCTTATTCTTAATCGCGTTGTGTGTCTAAAGTCGTAGGGTATGCGTTTATCCCTAACTCTTTGAACTTACCAAAGGGTCTCATCTACAAAACCCTCTAGGGATTATAAACTCTAACTCTAAGGCCCTCTTTGGATGGTTTAGCCTACAACCGCTCTAAGTGCTATAGCCTAAGGTTCACAAAGATTAATCAAGCATTAATTACACAACGAATGACCTATCGCATTACTAGATCATTAATCAATTAAGATAAGAAACAACCAATCAATATTTAATAATTAAGTTTCATATTCCCTAAGCAAACACACAAGTAAATTAGCCAGACATGGAGAACATGCAAGCATACACACAAATAATTGAAGACATAATTGAATTAATGAAGTAAAACACTTATCTTGATGTAAGATAGGGTTTGGAACCCTAAAATACTGTACAAGACAGCCTTGGTTCGGTTTAGGTTTTTACTCCAAAAGACTACACACTAAAACTGAAAAATTCGGATTCTATATATAATATTACAATCGCGACGACGTCACCTTGTGATTTGTGACGCCGTCGAGTCGCCGTCATTAGGGTTTCGTCTTGGCCACGTTAGTCTTGCGACGGCGTCACCTTGTGCTTGTGACGCCGTCCTCTTCAGCTTCTGACGCCGTCTGGATCAAATCTAGGCCGTCTGAGTTGCGACGGCCAACTCTTTTAAATCCTGACACCGTCACTTGAAAATAAGAAATTTGGCTTCTATGCCGTCACAAAATGCTCCGACGGCGTCGCAGTTAAGCAGTGACGCCGTCACCTTGTATTTCAGCAGCTTGAGTGTCTCGATTCTTGACTTTATCCATTTTCTTCGTATATCCGCGCCTTTTCGTCCAAATAAGTGCCATTACAGCAATTTGCCTTCAAGAGACCTAAAAAGTGAAAAGGAACGATATTAAGTAATAACGGATACAAAAGTGATCAAATAAGGGCTTAAACGACCCCTAAAAAAGGTACATTTTAAAACCTTATTATAGTTCTTAAACTTGGTTTATGGTTGTTTGCTATGAAATACTCTATTATTGTGGCTGTTTAGAATCCTTTGCTTGATAAGGACTCCCCTTTATTCGTTTCAAACTTATCCCGCCTTTACTTCAGTCTTCATTGTTTAAGTCTTCAGTATTCATAGTTGTTGAGGAGACTTGGGGTTCAGTGAATTATTGCCATCACTCCCTGAAACCATCACCTTTTTTTTGGCTCATGTATCATTCAGTGAGTCCCGCCTTACTGAATGGAAAGTCTTTCTCTTTATTCTTGTCCTGAGCTTCCTGAAGGTGACTCACTAAGTGACTGTTCACTCAGTGACTTTGTAGATGTTCACGGTAATTTAACACTTAGGTTATTTTCTATTCAAATCCTGATTTAAGGATACTTGGGTATTGAATGGACCCTACAGTCTCTCCCTATTTGGATATAAATATACCCTAAGTGTTTGAGTTCAGTGTAAGTGAGCAAAAGTCTTCTTCTTACGCTGAAGATACAATAATGTAACTAAGGAACACTGATAAGCATAAAACATCATTCATTCATATATTACAATGGTCCTTGCAGCTACTACAAAAGGTAATAAAAGGTACATCAGAAGATTCTCAGTCCATATGATAGCTCAGTGCTTCTAGTTTCACTCTCTTTAACTTGAGCTTTTCCTGGTCAGGGTGTTCAGCCATCTTCTTCCTTAGGTCCAGACTGAATCTTCCATTTTCAGGAGTTTGGACCTGAGAAGCCATCACCAGATATGTTACAAAGGCTTCAATCTGAGCCTTGTCAATGTCACTCCATCTCTGAAATGCTTGATCACCAAAGAAATCAATTAAGAAAATCCCACACTCAGGTTCTTCAATAACCATGTTGTTTACAAAGGGAACACCCTCAGGAAGACAAATTGGCCTGGCCTGTGCTATACACATTTAGGGCCCATACCCAACAATGACAAATTGGTTACGACCCGGACACACAAAGACGCACGCAGATTATCTGAAAGGTATTTCCGCAAGTACTCCAGCGGACCAACCCGCGGTCGCGAAAGATGGTCTGTATCCGTAACCGCAATTACTGCGGATCCTTACCCGACAAGGGTCCCACTCTGGACACTAACAAATAAAAGCGAAATACTAGAGAACCCTAGTATTAGACTCGCCTATAAAAGAGTATTTTCTAGCACATTTACGAGGTATGACTTTCTCACACATAACAACACACACATATTCCGATTACTTTATCAAATATGATTTCTTACTCTCACGTCGGAGCTTAATCGTGGGGTCCGTCCCAATGGTAAGGCTAACGGTTTACTCTTACTTGTGCAGGAAATCATTTAATTACTTTTTTTAGTACAGGTCCAGTCAACGAGTAGCTTATTGGCCTGACCAAATAAGTAATTATGATCCATATCAGCACCCGTCACACTTTTTGTACTAACAAATAAAATGTATATTTTTTATGGAAACAATGATAGAAAATAAGACAATGGCAGGTTGTATGATCCACCTCAACTTTCGAATATGTGCTACTTAGTTTAAAAAAAATGTTCCTTGTTGTGTTTTTTCGGAGCTGCCCATTGCAAACTTTAATTCAGGACACCTTAGAAGTTTCTAGAGAGAGCTTAGAATCAGAGTTTGCATTACCGTCCTTCAATTATGCTCCATCAAGCTAGGCCATGTAACTCGGACAAAAAATGAAGTAGAACCCTCTCCTACAGACATATCTTCTAGGGATTCAAGCATTCAACTACTTCCTCTGTAGATGTCGTCAAAATAGGAACATCACATAAAGAGTTCTAATTGGTATCACAGCAGATGAAATATTCTCTAAAACTTTTGACGTACATATTTCTGCAATGCCCTCACTTTCTACCTCTAGTTTATTTTGCTGAGCAATTTTTGTTTGTTTATTTATTTTTGTAATTAATAATTATCGGTTAGTAACCCTTTCGGGAGATTAAGTTGCATTATTACTTGACTGAGGCCGGAGTATAAAATAACAGTTTATAATTTTTAGCTAAGTAGATTTTGTGATATGATGACACATGCCAGAAAGTAGATGTAAACAGCCTATTGAGACTAATTTCAGCAGAATATTGCCCCAATATTTAATCTCTAGGCAGTTCATATACATCTAACTGCAATTAGAGGTAATTTAGCAGCTGTAATAACATGGAAATGAGTTCTAGTAATAGGTATTGTATAAAAACCAGAATGCTTATTAACCTTTTGCTCTTATATGAAGTTGTACAATCAACTCTGACGCAAAAGAAGAAAAGACTTATATGAGGTCAAAGAAATACTTATGGTGTGTTTGGTACGTCGGAATGGCAATCAGGGAATACTTTGATTGTAAATAACATTGTTTATTTGATACCTATGACTATCAAAATTGACTATGATAACAACATATTATCCATACTCCATTACTCACCATAAAAGGTTGGTTTGATAGTATGAGTTGAGATCCTTGCAAAGTGAAAAAAATTAAAAACTCTAGAAAGCCTATTATTGAGTGTCATGTGTCCCCCATCCAATCCCTCCCTTTTTATTTATTAAATTCGGTTAGAGGGCATTTTGGTCCTTTTAACTCATTTTTTTATTCCACCGTAAAACTTTAAACGTAAATAACTTTTAAACGACAAACTTTTATGAAAAACCGATTTCACCATATTTAAAATTTTTTTTTAATTTGGTATGCATTATGATATATGAATCTCAACTTTTTTTTCAACTTTTTAAGTGGGTGTTGATTTTCTTGAAATTTTCGCCATTTTCCGCTCTCATTTTGACTAGTTTAAAAGCCAAATTTTTCAAAACTTAAAACATGAAAATTGTAGGATTTTGACCATTCTTTACCCAAAAATTTGAATAACTAAAATCGAATATGATATGATTAAGATATTGCACGTTAATGATTACGTCTTAGTCATATTTAGTGAATACAAAATGTTTGATAAAATGCCTAAAAGAGAATTTTCTTATAAAAGTACATTCAAATGCACTAATTGATATAACAAAATACATCTTTTGTTATTTTTTTTTATTTTTGGTTTATTTTTAACTGATGAACATAGTGACCATAACTGATGAACATTATGATTTTTTGACAATTGATGAACATTATGATTTTTTTAATACCGAAACTGATGAACAAAATTTAAGAGAACCGATGAATAACTTTTTTTTTATGAACAATACTAACTGATGAACAAAACTAATCGATGAACTGATGAACAACTAACAGATCAACATTGCGATTTCTTTTAGACAACTGATGAACAATATCAAAAATAACTGATGAACGTTATTTTTTCGAAAACTGCTGAACATTATAAAAAAAACAACTGATGAACGTTATAAAAAATAACTGATGAACTAATGAATATTTTTTTTTTAATACTGATAAAAAAGACTAACTGATGAACAAGACTGATTGTGACTTAACTAATGAACAACGTGATTTTTTTATTCAGAAAACTGATGAAAAACACTATTTGTTTAAAAAAACCGATGAACAAGTGAAGTAACTGATGAACATTAAAATGTAACATCAACGTAAACTGATGAACATTATAATGTAACATCAAAGAAAACTAATTGATGAACTGATGAACACTGTGACTCTAACAGATGAACATTGCGATTTCTTTTAGACAATTGATGAACAAATGAACAACTATTTTTATTGATGAACAACATCTTTTATTGATGAACGATACTTTTTTGTTACAAAATTGATGAACATTGCTATTTCTTCTAAAAATCACTCTAATTACCAATTCATGACTACCTAATTGATGCACACCAACTAAACACTCACAACCAAAAATCAAATACCAAGAAATCAAAAAACAACTAAAAACCAAATCCAAAAAGTTATAAAAAATAACTAATGAACGTTATTAAAAATAACTGATGAACAATATAAAAAATAACTGATAAACGTTATTTTTTCGAAAACTGTTGAACATTATAAATAATAATTGAGAAAAAAACTGATGAACAATATCAAAAATAACTAATAAACGTTATTTTTTCAAAAACTGTTGAACATTATAAAAAATAACTTATGAACGTTATCAAAAATAACTGAGGAACATTATATAAAATAACTGATGAACTATTAACCTTAAATATCTGAACAAATTGACACACACAAAACACAAAACTTTAAAATGAATACTCCTTTATATTAAACATTGTATGAGTTGTATCATACAAATGTGCACCAACAAAAACAATGGCATTTCCATGTTCTATCACCAACTAAAACAAAACATTATTTTAATATGATATTCATTTTCAATAAAAAGGTATTAATGTGCTACGTATACTTTAACTTGTAGATACAAACAAATGATTTTTCAATTACCAATGCTAGTCTCTTTCTTCTTCAAGTATCTCTCATCTCATCTCTCTCATCAAAAACCAGATTTCTCATTTTTTTAGCTCTTCATATAACATATCTATATCCATTTTCTCTTGATATTCGTATTGTGGTGTCTGGTGGTCGGAAAGTGGTAGCAGCGGCTGCGCTACAGTTGTCGTCGGAGGTAGTTGCAGCGTTGGTGCGACAAAAAGGTCGCCGGAAGATGATTTTCTGAAGCAATAATAATCTCGATCTTAAATCCGCTTGGTGCTGTCACCGCCGGTGACTGTGTAACATATTGGATTTCACAAACACATCACATAACAATATATGGGTCGAATATGAGTAGGTTTTAGAGAGAGAAAGTGGAAGATGGGAGCGTTTCTAGAGAGAGAAAGTAAACAAAAGAAAGAAGGTTAGATTGAGTGAAAGGTCCAACCATCTACCTTGGGAGGTAGAGGGTATTTATAGTTACATAATAAACGTCCTCCTTCGGACTGTGGATCAGGCATACAGTGGGTAAAGACCCGTCCTTCCTCCACGGTGTTACTCTAAACTAAACTAAGCTAATAACTAAGCTAATAAACACGTAAATAACGATATGTCTACGAGCTAACTTATGCTAGATTATATTTGGGGTGACCGACTCTTCACTATGAAATTTCTAATTCCTAACAATCTCCCCCTAAGGGAGGTCACCCCATGTTTTACATTTCGTATCCTAGCATTCTATTTAATCTTCAGTCTTGAGCTCATAGACTTTAATTCTTCAACTTCCGCATCTTTGTGATTTAGCAGTGATACTTCAAAGTCCGCATAGTTTTGTACTTTCAGTGGAGGCCTTTAACTGATCCACATCTTTGATGATCTTTGAGCTTTCATTGAGATCATCAGCCACAGTAAATCTCTGGATCATCCTTTGTAGTGTTGCCTTCATGTGATGTTGTGACTTTCAGACCGACATGCTCACACTTTCTGGATCATGACATCTTTTCATCAGAGTAGCGGAAGCTTTTACTGGTTCATGATATTTGCAGCAGCGTAGCAGAAGCATAGTATAAAAATATCAGAGCCAGGTTATGTAGATATGCACTTGTCATGATGTTCTTCAGTTAAGTGTGGATGCAGTGAGCATGCGACTTTGGATTGACTTCTCAATTCTGATCAGCTGCAACCGTCCAAATATACCTGCAAACAACAGTTAGCAATAAAACACATGAAAGTGTCTTTGATCACTTTCGTTGAATTGAGGTACACGGCCCACGGTTCCCCGTTGATCAGTACAGTACTGCCTGTGATCAGGTATAATTCTGAAGAATCTCCTTGACAGGGTTTCGCAGCTGTTCTAGCTGTTCTTAAACCGGAACGTCTCAAAGAAGACAACACGGAGTGAGTGAACCAGTGAATTGAGATTCACTGATTGATGAAAAATTGATTTGAAAACAATCGCATATTGCTTAGAAGAAAGAGTTTTGCAATACGACGAAGGTTTTATGAGAAAGATCAATTCTCAATCAAAAATACTTTTTGTATTTGAAAAAGAGTACACATTCGATGTGCTAGAGAAAAGAAGATTTGCACATCGAACGGTTTTTCCAAAAGTATTTTTCAATCAGATATACTTTTTGTGTTTGAAAATGAATACACATTCGATGTGCTAGAGAAAAGAAGATTTGTACATCGAACGGTTTTTCCAAAAGTATTCGTCAATTCATTTCCTGGACCAAGGTTGATTCAAGAGTGAATCGCTCCATTGTTTCTATCCAGTTGTCACAAGCTTGATCTTTTGGAAAGATCTCACATGTCACCCACCAAGAGCTTGTTTGACGTTGGCTCTAGAAGGATTTCCATCTTCACCGTGAATACTTTACATATCACTCGGATGTTTTGGCAATACCACAAGGATAATGCGTAGGACTCTTAATATATTCTTACTTTCCACATTGTGTGAAACAGCAAATCTTCATTAATTTAGTGTCCTAATGAGATATCGTGGATGATCTCTTGGCTCTAGACTCAAAAGTGCACTTTGGTTTCCTATGTCGGAGACTTGGGAGAGGGTCTCCTTCTTCAATATCAACAATCTCTAGAAGATAGTCGATAGATTATGTAGGTTCCCCATGAGAATGAAACAAGTCCTTTTAAAAGGAACTTGAGTAGCTTGGGAAGTTAGTGCAGTGGGTCACTGGGTCCATGACGTCTTGTCTTCAATACCGGTGTTACCTTAGTAACCACTAGTAGCATATGTATTGAACCCGGTTTCTGCCCTAAGGTTGAATTAATGGAGGGCTACCGAGACTTCACCCTTTTCTCATTTCATTTCCTTTTCATTCTTCAACCCCTTCAGTGCTTACCGAGACTTCATAACTAGAACCTTGTTGGGTTTATTCCAGTTCTAGCTCTATCTCAGTCCGCACTCTTCCCAATTCTCACTTTTCTCATTTTTTCAATATACCTAAGGACTCTACACTATCTAGTGGATTGTCCCTGGGTAGATCCCTCCGGTTCTGGCGGATCGTGGGAACTAATACATAACCTCACCATCCTTAGAACTCCATGCATAAAGTAAAATGGTCAGTCTTTTGCTACAGTTCATTCCTTCACGAAACCAATTGCAAAATCATTTGGAAAATCAATCAAGGTACTTGTGATATAAAATCAAAGTATTTTGTACCTTAATTGTTTTGATCATTTAGAAAAGCTCCCCCTCAACATGTGCATATGATTTTGAAATTGTTTAGCACATGGAAGCAAGAGTTCTTTGAAATCTTTTCTTGATCACAATTTTCATGGAAAAAGCCATTTGATATTCTTTGGTAAATTCTCCCCCTCAATATGTGCATAGGATTTTTGAAATCATTTTATCACATAGAGGAAAGAGTTCTTTTGAAGCACAACCACGATCACAAAAGCCATTAAGAAACCATTAGAAAATCAATCAAGGTACTTTATGTTGAAACATAGAAATCTTTGTACCTTGAAAGTTTATTTTCTTTTTGAAATGCTCCCCCTCAATATATGCTTCGAGATTCGAAAGTGTTTAGCACATATTGGAGAGCAGCATTGGTTGGTCCCAAACAGTCAAGAAATATTGACCAAAGGTTTTAGTCAACAAAAGTCTACTATTATGGACTCAATACAATTTCCCTTGGAATTTAGTGGATTCCCGGGTCGTTATGTCCCAACGAGGTGTGTAAATTGTAATACAACGAATGTGTGTGCTGAAATGATATTGAATATACAAAAACAGGAATCTGATTGACTAACACTAGGAATGTGAATAGTGATAGCTCTGTCACAACTATGTCGTTAAAAACGTACAATCAGAAACCTAAAAACGTAAAAGATATACAAACGTACGTTTAACTTAAATTAAACGTAAACGTATAAAAACAAAACGATTATAACTATAGTAGGGATTTGCATGCCTTAGGGGCTTAAATGCAAATTAAGTAGAATTAAAATATTTATCTATAATTTACAAATTTATATAAAAGTTAAGAAAACCTAAAAAACTAAAATGCGTACGTGTACGTAGCAATTACGTAAACGTAACAAAATAAAAAGTGAATTCGGTCCAATACAACTCCCACAAATGTGAAAATCATATTTTTGGAATCCTAAAAAGATAAGAAAATTATTGGAAAATTAAAATAAATTTTTACACTATTAAATTAATTAATATAAATTAAAAATGAATTAAATGTATTTAATAATGAATTAAATAATAAGAAAATCTAAAATTAACTTAAATAAATGAAATAAAGAATCTGAAAAATCTAAAATATTATAAAATAATTTTTGAAACTGAAAATGTATTTTTTTACACAATTATTCTATTTATTATTAATTATTTACTATTATTAATTACTAAAAACTATTATTGATTTATTATAAATAATAAAAGAATAAAGAAAAATCTTAAACTTTTTACATAATTCTAAAGTAAATAAAAGAAGCTAGGAAAAATATAAAAAAACTATATGTTATTAACAGAAATAAGCTAATAAGCAATTAAGCTTCTAAATAGAAGCTATCACTTAGCTTTAAAGTGGAGCTTTTTGGTTTTTTCTTTTTCTGGACTAACTAAATACTGAAATTATACATGTTTAATGAAGATGGAACTATACAAACCAAGGAAATAAGCAGTTTGCAAGGCTTATGGCTTATTCAGTTAAGACAGTCAAGCCATAAGCTTGAAACAAGCTTGAAAAAGCTTTATAGAGGAAACAAAAGATAAAATAAGATATACACAAGTCCAATGGATAAATATAAACAAGAAAATGGACTGGTAGTGTGAGCTTAAGGTTTAGTCAGTTAAGCTTTTTGAGCTTAACTTGGATGGAATGGAAGCTTGCAAAAGCTTGGGATAAGCTCCACACTGGAAAGTAAAGGAAAAATAATATGTTTATAAGTTATATGGACAAGTTTGCACAAGCTGGTACACTGACAATCACTCATAAGCTAGGTATAAGCTAATAAGCACTTCCAGTCCCAAGGTACTGCTAGTGCATCAGACTGCTGCTACTTTAAGAGGCATATTAAGCTATGAGAATAAGCTCAAAAATACCAAATAAGTATGGGAGTAGCAAGCCAGGTTGGTTGGCTTTCCAAAAAGCCCAAGCTCAACCTGTGGGGTCCACAGATTAGCTTTTGAGGAGCTTATGAAAATCCTCCCAAATGACTGAGTGCTCAGTGTATGCTGAGTTTCATTGCACTCAGAAAATGGACAAGTCAAAAAGCTAGTTGCAGCCCTATTGAATGGGCTGCAAAGGGAAAATTAAGCACAGGTTCTTAAAGTTGGGTGGGTGAGCTTCACAAAAAGCTAAAACACACAAGCTCTAGATCACTAATGAGCTTTTTAGGAGCTGTTGGAAATGGTGTAAGTTCAATGAACTGTTGTGAGTGGGCAAACAACAAACTCCTATAGGACTTATCAAATAAGCTCATAAAAGCTACACAAGCATTGAAACACTGAATATGATTGATTTGCCTCACAAAAAGCCAATTTATACAAGCTCAGGCTCAATGAGGGCTTTTAATGAGCTTAGGAAAATCACTCAACCACACAGTTTGCTTCTGTGTGGTGAGTTTGGTTGTAACAAAAAGATGGAAGTTATTAAGCTATCTAAATAAGCTAAAAAATGTAAAAGCAAGCATAAATATGAACAAAAAGCCAGAAGGGCTACACAAAACAGTCAAGTGCACAAGCTAGGGCTAAGTCATAAAGCTTCTGCAAGCTTATGAACTTAATAGCTAAACTTGTGCACAGGGCAAAAACAGCTAGAAAAAAGCAGATGAAAAAGCACTAAAACATGGAAACTAAAAATAAGCAAAAATACACTAAGCAAGACTAGCAACAAAACTACAAAACCCTAAAAGCATTTAGACAGAAACTAAATAACAAAGGCACAATGAAATTATTAAGTTTATTCAAAAATGACAAAAGTGAAAATTTGACTTTTTACAAGAACACTAAAGTTTGACTAAACTGAATTTAGATCTTAATCTACTGACTTAATATGTTATATTAAGCTATAATGAAACTAAATTAAGCGAACTTAACAACTTTTAAGCTAATATTATGAAAATGGACTTGAAAAACTTGAACAGACAAGAAATTAGAAAAGATTAAAAGCAATTTTGACTATCTACTTAATAAAACCTGGATATGATTACTAAACTGAGTTATATGACCATATAGTGGTGTATATCAAACAAGAACAACAACACACACAAACATAAACACAGAGTAGACAGCAAATCCAAACAAACCTTAAAATGGACTGTTTTGAGGTTTTCAAAGCAAAAGACTACGTAGACCAATTCTATCAAATCCAGAGGTACGAAAGTGTCAAAATGGACCCTTTTAAGCTTAAACAAGTAGTCACTCAAGTCTAAACCTAGGATTCTCAAAAACTAGCATAGTGACAGTCCAAATGCCAAATCAAACCACAATCCAATCCAAAGCATAACAACCTAACATTAAGCTCTAATAAGACCCACTAAAAGCAAATAAACATGAAAACATAAGAATCAAAGCATGAAAAGGACTGAAACAGTAAATTGCAAAAAATGGTAAAAATGAAGCTTACAAGTGATCAAGGCTGAAAATGAGAACCAAGGATCAGAAACCACTCCTAGCTTGTTGTCAACAAGCTAGAAACCAGAAAAGCTATCCAGATAAAGCTTCTTCTCCCCCCAGAACTGCTTATTGGACCACAGGTTGACTTTCATTGACTTTTTCTTGATTTTTTTTATTTTCTGAATTTTAAAGTCTAAAACTGAATTAAGGTCTCTAAAAGCTTTAAAGCTTTTGTCAGGAGCTTATGTGAGCTAATTGAGTCCTTTAAATAACTACTTAATAAGAAATTAAAGTGACTTGAAAATTAAAGGAATTTAAGCAAGAACTTGAAACTGAAATGATACTTGAAATTAAACTGAAAAGGATGTTTCATTACACTACTTTGATGAAAATTACAACATTAAAACAGTAAATGACAAGTATTTTAAAGAAAGCATTAAAATCGTTATACTACTTGACCAAGGCTAGCCCAAGGTGTCTTCTTCTCTTGCCTCCTCTTGATCTTTATAGTATTCTGAGTTCCCACCATCTTCCTGGTCAAATCCCACTTTAATTCTTGACCTTTGATTGCTCTGAATTCATCCAGCCGTTTAAACTACTTTTGGCGCCAAAAGTCATCCACGCTGCTAGGGGCAGTTTTATTGCAATTAAAGAACCTTGGTTGTTTGTGGAGGTGGAGGGGACAAGGTTTAAGAGTTGGTAGTCAAGTGGTGGACAGGTGGTGGTGAAAACCAGGGTGGTTTGGTTTTGGCGGGGGAGTGGTATAGAAGAAAGGTTTGACTAAAGTCAAACCGGGTTTTGGGTTTTAATTAAAAAGGTGTGGGATGGGCTGTAGTGTTAGGATTGGGCCAAGGTTTTGTGTTGGGTTTTGAGTTAATAAAACAAAGGGTCCGTTTGGTTTTTAATTTATCACAAGGACCAAAAGTGTAATTTCTGATTTTTTCAAGGACTTATGTTGCCAACTTTCCCAAGTTATCATAAGGACCAAACCTGCCAATGAACAATAACACAAAGACCAAAGTTGATAATTTTAACATTTTAAAACTTTAAGGACCATTTGTGTCAATTTTGGATTTTGAGGGGGTGAAATTGTAAATTTCCCATAAGTTATCAAAAGGTTCCAAATTATAAGTTATGAATAGTACAAGGGTATTATTTGTTAAGTTTCCATTTTTAAACACCTAGGGACTAATTTTGCCAATTTTGAAACTTGAGGGGTAAAAGTTGCCAATTTGTGAAAACTTTCATCCAGGGATTATTTGTGAACATGTTTGATTATCCAAGGACTAAAGTTGAATTTTCATACATTTTAAACTTTCAGGGACTAGTTCTGCCAATTTATGAAACTTCAGGGACTGAAAATGACAATTATGTGAGCTTTGCTTGTTTTTCACCTGTTTTCAATCTTTTTGTACCTGAATCACATAAAAACACATTTCAATGATATTTGTAACATTTATATGGTCATTTGTGTGTTTTTGGTCGTTTTTGTGGGTTTAAATAATATAAAATATATGTGTATTTAGACAAATATCAAGCATGCACATCTGAATCAAAATGATCACCTTTTATCAAATTTCATTATTAAATCACAAATTCTCCCCCGATCAAAAATATCAAACCCTTTGAGATTTTGGATCCCAAGTGATTTAATAAGGTTTGGAAAACATGGGAGAATAAGTGGCCTTGTTTAAATACTCTTATAGTTTTTGGTTAAATGCTCCTCCACAATCATGTGCATTATGTATTTGAAATCGTTTGGCACATGAAGGAAGGAGTGGTTTTGAAACAATCACCCTTTTAAAACTGATTTGAGATTTAAATCACGATCTCTCCCCCGATCAAAAATATCAAACCATTTGAGATTTGTGATCCCAAATGATTTAAATCATTTAGAAAAATTTAGGGGAAAGACGTGGCAAGATTTAATTTTTGAAATTGACTGATGAGGACCAATTATAGACTTTAAAGATTGTTAGTGTCAGGTATGATAGTTTTTAAGAGATCTTTAAGTAAAATAAAACAATTTCACAATCAAACAAGAACAGAAAAAATTTTCATTTTGAAAGATCTTTGGGTTTTAAAGAAAAATCATACCATGACATAACATTAAATCTTTAGATCACCACTTATTTTGTACAAACGGACTTGATTGATGAAATATTGTTTGAAAATATTTTATTTTAAATCACCCTCCCCCTCAATCGATGACCGTAGTCGATGATTGAGTGACTTATATTTTAAAATGAAGTCCAGTGATTTCCAAAATTAAGTCCAATTTGTTTTCAAAAACAATATTTTTTCATTTTTTCAAAACAATATTATTCAAAAATTGTTTAAAAAATGGTATCATCACTATTATCCTGCACAAAGATACGTTAGGTGGTTGAGCTGCTTTTGTTGTTGTTGCTGAAGGTTGGAAGAAAACCGTCTGCTGATGCAGTGAGACCTCTGACATTGCATTTGTCATGCTAACTCTTCATAGAGGTCCAATTAAGCTCCGTGTCTTCATTTGATGATGAAGAAAACCATCTGCTGATGCAGTAAGACCTCTTACATTGCATTTGTTTTTTTATGCCAACTCTCCATAGAAGTCAAATTAAGCTCCGTTTCTACATTTGTCAATCCTAAGATATAGTTACCCTTTCCTCTCGGCATCCAATCATCTTCTATTGTGGGATCCGGATCGGGAACATTCTTATATACCAATATACCTGCATACGTTAGTGAACACACATACAGATATATGGTGGTCGACATCACCCAAACAGCAATCGACTAATAAAAGTCAATTCAACATATCAGTTAGATCATAAAAGGCATGGGAATTATGTGTTTATCAAAACTATAGTCATCTAATTCTAACACTCATATCCTAAATTCCTAGTCCTTCGACATAGGCAAATATCATTTTTAGTTAAGCACAAGGATAATTAGAAAAGCCCGATAGATGATATAAATTTGAAAACATTCTCCCCCTCAATCAATGACTTATTTTTCTGAAAAGTTTAAAAGCGCTGAAGTCATTGATTGAGTTTTTAATTTTTACGAAAACTTTGAATCTGATTGATTTACAAGCAACTCATTTACCACCTTTTTTGAAAACAACAAATATTTTTCTGAAGAATTTATAGAAGGAAAAACATTTATGTAGGAACAGCAGTCCTTCGACATACTTTCCTCAATTTGTTTTTAGGATAAGTGCACGAATTTTGTGAAAATCGTTTAAGCGTAGCACTTTCCTTCTTTGAAAAACGGGTTGCTATCTGAAATAATAGCAAGACATGGTTTAAGCACGGGTTACAGTCTGAAATAACTGTAAGCCATGTTTGAGACATGTTTTAAAAAAATATTTACACCTCCTGCTCGAACTTCATCTAAAGTCCCGTGCCATTATTGAATGACATTTCTAAGACCGTAGATGTTATCGATACCAGAAGACATGTCTTGAGAAAAACAATATATATAAATTTTTTTGGAAATTTTCAAATTTTATGATTTTTATGGATTTTTTGAAAATTTTATATTTTTCTATTTTCTTTTTGATGGTTTTATATTTTTGTATTTTTCTTTTTGATAAATATACACAAATAAGATGATATAGTTAAAGAAGATGATGATACGAGTACCGAGATAAGGATATCGTTCAGCACTTAGTAGAAGATAGAAGTCATCATTTCTTAAACTTTCACCACCAAAGTTTTCGAGACTCTTGAATGGACGTCAGAAATTGAGCCTACAGAAAGTGAGACTTTGGTAGCTTCCCCCCAAACCGACAATCTTCGAATAAAGACCATTTTCCCAAGACGTAGAATGTGAAGAGAAACAGTCTTATTGAATGAAGCTCAACACCCCGAAGAACACGAGAACACCAAAGTAACAAGTTTAAACACTGATCATCTTTGCGGTTATCAACCCTGGAATCCATGATTAAGCTCTATCACATGAACCTGTTGTGCGTCCCCGATGTACACATTACTCTTCGAGTTTGAGCAGTTGTCTATTCGGGAGAACAATATGTCAACATCTTCATTTCACCAAATGCATTCCAGTTATATTTCATATAACCAATCAGCCCATAATGTACACATGTACCCAACAAGAGTAGAGACGATGACATACAAGTGACATGTTGAGTCACTGATCAACTCTGCGAGTGTCAACTCCGGAATAACTGATTAAGCCCGATCAAGTGAACATGTTGTGCGTCCCTGATGTACACATATCTCTTCCCTGATGGTTGCGATCTCATCGAAATCATCATTCCATTGTGTACATGAAGCAATAACCGGAAGCACTTTATCATAAATCATATAGAAGATGTCGATAAGCAGTATCATCTCACGTTCCAAATATTCTTCTCACATTTCTTCCAACTGAACGCTGAAGTAACACATACCAACAGTCTCCAGAGACCACTTCCCCCAAATAGTTGGAATAATACATCCTTCCCCCAAATAGTTGGAATAATATCCTTCCCCCAAATAGTTGGAATAATACACCAAAGGCTACGAGTTAAACACTGAGTTTCTCTACAGTTATGACCTTTGTCTTCCCGGGATAACTTCAATCAGGTAGAAGTGTTAAGTTCATCATGTGTACTCGTTGTGCTTTTAGATGTATGTCTCCTTCCCCCTTGTTGGTTTTGATACCTCAGAATCAGCAACACATTATACTGATAAGGTTTTAAAAGGTACCATTTTGAGGGGTCGTTTAAGTCCTTATTTGATCACTTTTTTATCCGTTATTGCTTAATATCGTTCCTTTTCATTTTTTAGGTCTCTTGAAGGCAAAATGCTGGAATGGAACTTATTTGGACGAAAAGGCGCGAATATATGAAGAAAATGGCCAAAGTCAAAATTGAGACACTCAAAGCTGCTGAAAATAGAAGGCGACGGCGTCAGGTGTTAATTGCGACGCCGTCCGAGGATTTTTGTGACGGGACAGAACCCAAAACTCTTATTTTCAAGTGACGACGTCCAGTTGTAAAAGAGTAGGCCATCGCTACTCAGACGGCCTAGATGCAATCCAGACGACATCAGAAGCTGAAGAGGACGGCGTCACGGACATAAGGTGACGCCGTCGCAAGGTTAACGTGGCCAAGACGAAACCCTAATGACGGCGACACGACGACGTCACGAAACATAAGGTGACGCCGTCGCATATGTAATCTTATATATAGAATCCGAATTTTTCAGTTTTAGAGAGAGTCTTTTGGAGTGAAAACCTAAAACCGAACCTAAGGTGTCTTGTACAGTATTTTAGGGTTTTAAACCCTATCTTACATCAAGATAAGTATTTACTTCATTAATTCAATTATGTCTTTGATTGATTGTGTGTATGCTTGCATGTTTACCATGCCCGGCTAAATTACTTGTGTGTTTGCTTAGATATATGAAACCTAGTTGTTAATTATTGTTAGGTTGTCTCTTATCTTAATTGTAATTGGCTTAGGAGTGCGACTAGGCTATCGTTGTGTTTAATACTTGATAAATCTTTGATAGTTTATGAATGACTTAATGGATTTCGTTTACTAAACCTAAAGATAACCTCAAAGTTAGTTTATGAATGATCTAGTGGATTTTGTTTACTACACTTAAAGGTGACTTCAAAGAGTTAGGGAATGCACACCTTACGACCTTAGAAAACATAACGCGTTAAGAATAAGGACGTGACAATTCAACCATCAATAGGAGATAACTAGGGAGTAGTAGCATCTAGGTAAACACATCTTTAACTATCATACGAGTACACAATAATAGACATAGACTATCCTCACCTTAGCTTAGTTAATTAGATTATATAATAGTAGAAGTAATCGGTAGCAATACCAACCCCCCAAATCTAATACCCCGAGATTCGTACCTTTCCATTTTCTAAAAAATATAAAAAGATAAGAAAATAATCTTCCTCAACCCCAACCTTAGCGTAGTAACTTCTTACTTGCATTCCTATTCCCCTAGAGAACGATATCAATTCCCGTGGCTTACCCTAATACTACACTACAACGATTAGGTTCACTGCCTAGGGTGTTGAAAAACTTGCTCGACGAAAAGGAAGTTCCTTTGACCCCGAACGACGCGTGTAGCGTTATCAAGTTTTTGGCGCCGCTGCCGGGGAATAGAATAGCTAGTTAGTAGTCCACCTCGTTTAGGTTTCTTTGCTTGATTCCTATCAAGTAAACTTTTTTCTCATTTTTAGCTTTCGTTTAGTCTATCCCCCTTCTTCGTGACCTTTGTTCGTAACCCCATCACTTTTCATCATGGAAGGTGAAAACCCCCCTCAAATCATTGTCCCGCCAAGAGACCGTACTCTTGGTGAATACTCGAGACCTAGCCACCAAGGCTATAGGAACACCATAGAGCTTCCCGACCAAGCCCAAATTACGGCCCTGCGATCCGACACCATCCGGTTGGTGCAAAATGGATGTGCATTCCATGGACTTCGTTCCGAAGATCCTAATCAACATCTTAAGGACTTCCTTAAAATTGTCGATTCTATTGACCTTGATGCTACTACTCGGGAGACCACGCGTCTGCGTCTCTTCCAATTTTCTCTACGGGACCAAGCTAGTAATTGGCTTGACCGACTTCCCGCCGGATCCATCTCAAGCTGGGAAGATCTCACCACTCGTTTCCTCGCCCAATTTTTCCCATCGGAGAGAACTGCCAAACTTAGGAATGACATCTTGATGTTCCAACAATGTCAAGGTGAAACTCTGTACGAGGCGTCGACTCGATTTAAGGACTTGCTCCACAAAGTCCCTCATCACGGCATCGATCTTTGGCTTCTAGTCCAAATCTTTTATGATCGTGTCAACTTCTCAACTAAGAAATCCATCGACCAAGCGGCCGGTGGTAAACTTTGTAAACTCACCGTGGAAGAATCGTGGGGTACAATAGAGGACCTTGCCCTTTATGAAAACGAATGTTGGAATGACCCCCGTGAGTTGTCCAAAACTTATAAGGCAGTCTCTTTGCCCCCTATTAACTCACAACCTTCCAATCGTAGGACGATCGAACTTGAAGATCAAGCCAAATTTCTAATGAGCTCCTACGAGACTCCTAAGCTCGAGCCAAATAACTTAGGAAAATCCTACAACAACCCTCCAAACACCGGAACTTCCACTAGTCTTGAGGGAACGGTGTCCAAATTCATGTCATCTCAAGAAGCTCGATTGACGCAACTTGAAGCCAATTTCAAGCAACGACAAAGCGAGATGACAACCAAGATCGACACCCTCTTAAAAGCCTTCAATGGACAAAGGGATGAAACACAGAAAAAATGGTGGAGATGATGGACTTAGTGAAAGAGTACACTAAGACGAAGATTCTCGAGAAGGTTCTAGTGAGGAACGATGAGCATGCCACCCCCACTTTGTCTGTTAACGCCATTTCCATTACTTCCAATGAGGATGGAGCAGTTGAGAAGAAGGAGCCTGAGAGCAGCAAAGATAGTAAGGATAAGAATGAGACTCGGACTGATGATGAACCCAAATTCATCAAGCATTACCTTAAGCATGAGATCAATAATAAAACAATCGTTAACCAAGTGAAAAACTTTAGGTGCAATGATGTTCTTAGGAAAGCCCTCTTAGGTGAAATAGGAGAGGAAGAGTATGACACCATGCCTATTGGACCTATGTATGAGTCGATTCTGAGAAAGCCAGTAACTAAGAAGCAAGAGATCTCTAGGAACTTTGTAATTCCATGTAGCATAGGTGACTTAGAGAACCTAAATGCCTTGGCCGACCAGGGATCCGATGTAAACATAATGCCGCTGTCAGTCTATAATAAGTTGACTAAGGAGGAACCGACCAAGACCAATCTTAGACTTTCCTTAGCAAATCATTCATATGTTTATCCCATAGGAATAGCGGAGGATGTCTTAATTGAGGTTCCCAATATTGTCTATCCGGTGGACTTCGCAATTGTAGACATTGAGGAAGATAAAAACCTGCCATTAATCCTGGGAGCACCTTTCCTGACCACCGCCAAGGCAACCATCAAATGCGGTGAAGGGATTATGATACTCAAAAGTGGAAAAGGACAAGTTAGGGTACCTATTGTTCCGAGATATCCTTTGAAGATTATGGAGAAGGTAAAAGATATGAATTCGCAGGTCTCCAATAATGCCGTTCAGAAGAAAATGGTTGAATGGGAAAAAGGGCTTAGAGAATTCATGGTTCAAGGGTTAAATGCGACATTGTGGAAACGTGATAAAAAGTTAGGAAATAACTATACCACAATACCACAAACTCAAAAGAACCCTAAGGAATTTTTGAATGGAGAAAAGGTGCTTTTGTATAAATCAAGAATAAAGGCATTATGGGGAAGGAATAAGCCAAGATGGTTTGGACCTTATACGGTGAAAGAAACTAATCTAAAACATAAAACCATTATCATAATAGACGATGTTGGAAGAGAATTCACGGTGAGCATACAACGTCTACAACCTTATGATGAAGGCTTAGTGGAAGAAAAGAAGGACGGCAATGAAGTCACGTAGGGGCACGACTTCGAGTCTAGCTACAAGACTCATAAATAAAGAAAAGCGCTTCATGGGAGGCAACCCATGTTTAATTGTTTGCTTGTTTGTGTGTCATATATCTTTTCATTGATTGTTTATTCTCATGTTTGAATTTGTGAAAATGCTTTATTTTGTCTTTAACATCGTCTTAATTACATATAAAGGTATTTTACAAAAGGGATAAGTGTAGGGAGGATTACACACGTTTTAAAAGAACGTGAACATGAGAATTACAATTCTTGAAAAAGATATATATGTGTGTTTGTTAGAGTCAAATGCTTGTATCGAGTCATAATGGATGTTTTGCAGGAATTTTTCCAGATTCTACAGATATAAATTTTCCAGAATCTTTTTCAGAAAATCGCAGACTAGTTTCTGTCAGGATAACCTGACGACGTCAGGATCGCAACCTGACGGCGTCAGGAGGAGCAGAAACAACTTATCTTACTTTCTCTCGTTTTTTGTGCTACTTATAAAATTTTGGAATTTTCCAGGTCTTAATTTTCCAGAAAATCTGCAAACAACCATTCCACAAGCATTATATCTTATTTAAGTTTGGAACTACATCTTGTTATGATTTTTCTTTGTTCGGTTTGATGCTTTGGGTATTCTGTTTTCTTCAAGTGTGCAGGTTTAATTTATCAAGAAGAAGATACATAAGGATGGAAGGAGCCTTTCACGCATACATTCTTCTTGGAAAGGATTTAACCACTACTTCACACACGGATCCTACCGAGCTAATCAGGGGAGTATTAGTTTCTTTCGTTTGTAATCACCTTCTATTATCATAACTTTGATACTTTCGGGGAACATTGGGGACAATGTTTAGTTTAAGTGTAGGGAGGGAAAATAAAATGGGAACTTTGAAACTATGCTTATCCTTGATTATTTGCTTTGTCCAATTGTATTTGTGTAATAAACCATGAGAAAATGTCGGTTAGGGTAATTTTGGCACCAAATTTGAAATTTTTCATGATATATAGGAGTGGGCCATTAGTCTTATCAAAAGCGTCTCACGGATAGGAAGTTGCATGACTAGCACAAAAACCCTTTACCACCCAAATTCCACCCAAAATGTGAGGATCACCCTTAGATTAGTAGGAATTAAAGCATTCATCTTCAATGCTTAGAGTGTGAACCGGTAGTATATTAGATTCTAGAACTTGTTTTGTGATGCATTTCGAGATCGCAAGTGAGGTTACACTTGTGTAGCTAGGAATAACTAAATGATAAGAGGCATTAGAATAAACCCTAGTTTGATACCCGTAATATAATTACTTCTTCCACATCGGTTGAGTAATTCCCCCACACCCTTTGCGTTGTACTCATCTTTAGTACACGATACCCCTAGTTAACCCCTCAGAGCCTATCCTTTTCGCGGTTCTCGTGATGTTTCGGTTTTTCCGGAATATCAATGAAGAGCATTGTTTACACCCCACCCCAAATATACACCCAAATCGCCTTAGCCTACCCCTTATGCACTCACTTTTAGTGCAAATGTTTGTTATCACCCTAAACCCTTAGTTCAATTATCTAGTTGCTTGCATAAGTTGCTAAGTCGAGTCATATCCTTTGTATACAGTTTTGGGACGATTGGGATTCATGGGAAAAGTTAAAGTTTATGAAATGACGGGAAGGGAACGTTAAATTCAAATTCCCTTTGTTTGCATAATAATGTACCCCAACGCTCTGTTCTCAAGTGTAAAATTTAAAGAAGGGAAGGGGATGGGATGGGAAGGGCAAAGTAGGGGATGGGATGGGAAGAAAGTGGCTATTTATTTTTGTGTTCTTGAGTTTTTTTTTAAAGTAGCAAGGAAAAGAAAGGAAGCTACACAAATTACCAATATACCCTCATTTATATACTTAAATGCACATTTTAAGCTTGCAAAATTTTCCTTGGGTATGACAATTGGCATGTACAACAAATTACATTAAACTGAAGAGTGATGTAGGCTTAAAAAGTCAAGAATTGATAAATTCTTAAACCAAAAAAAAAAAAAAATCACACCGTTACATATTCAAAGCTAGCGAACATAAACTCAAAAAGTACGTAGTCATGTCTAGCAAACATAAACTCAAAAAGTATGTAGTCATGGCTAGCAAACATAAACTCAAAAAGTACTTATTAAAAGCTAGCAAACATAAATGAAGCGAACATCACCATCCACCAGTAACACAACCGAACAAGCTTTATTCAGTCGTTTTTTCCCATCAACATATTCAGATAAAACAATCTGTCTGCCATAGGAACACCAAATAGTCCACGTGTTTTGTCCGGATGTTCCAGCAAAAACATATACGCAGGGTGTATTTCTTCGCGAGCAAGACCAAGGCACTGCAGCTCTTCGTAAATTTGCGCCTCAGTAAACACATGTGGGCGAGAGTTTTCTATTACCTTATAACAAGTAGATAACGACAAGATCAATATAATATATATAAACACTATACTACTACTAATCTATATTCTAAATAAACCGAGTACCTTAGAATTCCTGTCTAGAGCATGGACTATATCTGCAAGAGAGTCCGCAATCTTACTCTGTATTGGATCCTCTTCATCAGCTTTTCTTTTTTTACTCTTTGATTTAGTTGGTAGCTTATCTGATTGTGGTGTTGGTGATGTAATATGAACATCATCACTAGTGTTGAAATTATCTAAAGTGACCCCGTTGTTCTCACAAAAGGGATCAATTTGTTCAATTGTTTCTGATTGCTGGTCATTGTTTAGTTGTTTTCTTTTCTCTTTAGCAGTTAGAGCACAAGCACCTGTAGCTCTATCTTTTGCCCACAAAGCATACATGTCATCAAAACATTTAACTTGTTTATTCTTCAACTCGTAAGCATCAGGATTGTCCTATACATTACACATAATTAGTAACAAAAATTAATAATTTCACATGAATTAGATAGAGCATACCTTTTTTAGAGCTTCCCACACCTCATCTTCAGCCTCAATTAACTTGGTACTTCGGTTCCATGCATAGCCACTCAATGAAACGCCTTTAAAAACATCATGAAACTGGGTAAAGTACTTTTTGAGAGTCTTGATTCGATTTTTCAATTTTTCTTTCTCAAAAGGAATATTAAACTTCTCACTTAACGCCTTCACTATATTATTGTATGCATGCGACGAGAAAGTCCCGTTAGGTCTATTCCCGGCATTTTGTTCTTTAAGCATAGCCTCGATGAATGCAGCGTCCATCTCATCATTCCACTGTAATGCCTCCTTCTTTGTGGTAGCTCCATCATTAACATTTTTGGTAGCTCCATCACTTTTGCCCATTGTTACTTTCTGTAAAAACCAAACAATATATCATCCACATGTAGTTGATTCAGTAAGAAAATTACAAATACAAATAAGTAATCATGCACAAAAAATTCTTGATAAATTTTATTCTAACAATGATGAACACAATAAACAAAAAGTCTGGATAATATTTGTTTCAAAGGACAATACAAATTCGAACACTAAATAGACATGTTAATTTCATTGTTTGGATTCAAAATATAATCACTCCACATGTCATCTGCAATGGAGTTTCTTATTTGTTCACCCCTCTCATCTTCGTCTCTTGTACCATGGAGTTCTTCATCTTGGGATGCATCTAACATCTCGTGTGTCACTTCATCTTCTAGTTCTTGGTCACGATCTACCTCAAGTAAAAAGTTATGCAAGATACAACATGCCAAGAATATGTTTGATTGTGTATCGCATGAGTAAAATGGTTCTGTTGTACTTCTAATTATAGGAAATCTTTTCTTCAAGATACCAAATGCGCGTTCAATAGAGTTTCGTAGCGATGAATGTCAGAGGTTAAACAACTCTTTTGGATTCTGAGGTGCACGAGACGAGTACTCCTTAAGATGATATCTAACACCTCTATATGGTGCTATGAGTGTACTTTTATGGGGTAGACCACCGTCAACCAGATAATACTTACCTATAAACATAGTATATTTTAGAATTTAAACGTTAAAATTTAATATATATCGGACTTTTATTGAAGATTTTACCGTCAGGAATAAGTATCTTATCATCTCTAGTAAGTGCATCTTTTATTATTCTCGAGTCTGATGCTGTGCCTTCCCAACCACTTAAAACATATGTGAACTTCAAATCAAATGTACAAGCAACCAACACGTTGATTGTTGGATATCCTTTACGACCACGATATCTAGGGGCATCTCTATTAGGCACTCTCACGCGAACATGTGTTCCATCGATAGCCCCTATACAATCTTTGAAAAAGGGATAAAATCTTGGTTTGTCTTGGATTTCTTTCTGAACTATATCACCAGTGGGTTGCTTAATATATTGTTCTTCTAAAGATATTATTGCATTCAGAACCCTATGAAAATGTTTACTAGTGGCTGATATGGATCGACGATATAACCAAGAGACAAAACGGGTTCTAAAATCATTCCCTACTATATGCAGAAATCTAGCAACTTGTTCCTCAACCGACATACGCTGGGTTTCACGAAGACCACATTCATTTTGTAACTTATCACACAATAATTTAAAGGCTTCCACACTCATACGAATTATTTTACGACTGTTGTTATTTGTTGATAGGTCTTGCAACATCTCTTCCCGTACTGCTTGTCTATGCAACCTTAATTCTTGAGAAGGTAAATTAACACGTTTTCTTTTACGAGATTCTCTAAGGGCAAGATAAGCGACAACTAAGCAAACCACATGAATTACGGCTAACTGTTGAGTTCTCGCCATGCTAATTAAGTTATCAACATCCATGTTGCTATTGTGACCAGCCTATACTGTAATTATTTTGAACCATATAAGTTTCCATAAGACAAATAGTTACTATCGTTTGTTATACAAATACTAATAACATGCTTAAGTTAATAAGACAAATAGTTACTATCATTTGTTATACAAACTACTAATAACATGGTTAAGTTAATAAGACAAATAGTTAGTATCATAAGACTAATAGCTTCAGACCTTAGGAATACCAATGTTAGACTTAAGCACACTATTCATCAGGTAAATAAATGGAAGCATGAGATCATTTTTTGTACTGGGGTTTTCATGACTAGTTCTAATGTAAATAAATCTTTCCATTTGTCTTATACTGTTTTGTGTAATTCTGGGAATTGCAGCCTACCTGTATAAGTAAGTTTAACACCTTATGTTCTGTATACTGCATTTTATTCTGGTTAGCTACTGACCAAACCACTAGATGCTTGGATTATTTCCCATAAGCTTTATGCATTGAATTATATGTGGAATGATTAAGAATGTTATCTCAGTAATTACAAAAGAAAATATGGAATAAGTATAGCCAGTATTGGGTATAATTTTTTTATACTCCGTAGTAACTAATGGTACTAGCCTCCACCTCTAAAATCTTGTATGCAATTTTCAGCCTTGATAATTGATCTAATTCAAGTTGTACATCGTTTTATCATATTAGTCTCAGTATTAACATCGTACTGTTATGAAAGGTGAAACATAACAATGAATGTAAAACTTCTAGTTAGATATAAGAAACTTTAATATGATATAAGAAGGATGTACAACTTGAACTAATAACATAACTTGTGAATGTTATACAGAATACTATCATATGATAACTAGAAGGATGTACAACTTGAATGTTATACAAAATACAAAGTTTCTTATATAGTACTTATGTTATACAAAGTTTCTATCCTTCTAGTTATCATCGTACTTATGTTATACAAAATACTTATATCCTTCTAGTATACCATAAGTTTGTGATACATAACATGTGAATGTTATACAAAATACAAATTTTCTTATATCGTACTCTCAGTATTAACATAGTACGCATTCACAAGTAATATGATATTAGATATAAGTTTTACATCCTTCTAGTTATCATCATCAATACGCATGCACAAGTAATATTATATTAGATATAAGTTGTACTTCATTCTAGTTATCATCATCAGTATACGATGCAGATATAAGTTATATTAGATATAACGCATGCACAAGTAATATTATATTAGATATATGATGCAGATATAAGTTCTACTTGAAACATAACAATTAACAAATAACTACGATGCAGAGAAACTTACACGTTTTATGATTTGAGAGCAACCGGATTATGCAGATTGGTGTGATATGGGAGAAGTAGGTCAAATATATTAAGATCCTGCATCATTATTGAGGAAAATATGGTAATTTAACTAATGCCTGTAATCTTGAAAGCCCGCTTCCCTTCCCAATCCGCCCAAATTTGGGAGGATCCAAATATCACTCAAAAGCTCATCCCTTCCCTCCCTCCCACCTTCCCGTCCCCTACCTTTCCATTACTTAAAAAAAAAACTCGAGAACAGAGCGCAAGTGTTTTGATCTTTTCAATTCGGGTCAAATTAGTATTAGAGTAATAAAAACTCAAGTGTAGGGATATACCTATAAATCCCTAGTATTTTGATGTTATCGTAGAGGATGGTAAAGTGTATTAAAAAAAAAAAAAAAAAAAAAAAAAAAAAAAAAAAAAAATCGAAAAAAAAAATAGAAAAAAGAGAAAAAGAAAAAAAATATATATAGAGTAAAAAAAAATAAAAAATAAATAAATAAAAAATAAAAAAATATACGGGCTACCATCCTACATCTATCCTTTAAATTTATGTTTGTTTATTTCCGTTACCTAGAGTTTTAGAGTGTCGAGTCTTGGCTTAGCAACGCCATTCTTCATATGCATTTAACATAGAGATTTTTGACTTGCCACCACTAAATAGCCTATCCCACCAAACCCTTGTTTCCCTGCCGTAAGCCTAACATTACAACCCTTTAAAAGACCTCTTTGATAGTCTTTCCTAGGTGCTTACGCCAAAGCGATGGAGGTTTGATCTATTCTCAAGCCTATGGTAATCTATGTACTAGGACCGGTTAATGAGTGTTTATCTTCCATTTCCTATTTGTTATATTTCATATATACACCCGAGAGAGATGTGAGTATCCAAACACCCCATGTGAGGTGCTAGTATGTAATTTCCGTGCTTGTTATGACTTTTGCGGGGCTTATACGTGTTGTGGACCGTTTTGAATTAATGCTTCATGACCCCTAACTTATAAATTAATTGGCTAAAAGCACATTTGCTTGAGGACAAGCAAATAACAGGTGTAGGGATATTTGATAAGGTTTTAAAAGGTACCATTTTGAGGGGTCGTTTAAGTCCTTATTTGATCACTTTTTTATCCGTTATTGCTTAATATCGTTCCTTTTCACTTTTTAGGTCTCTTGAAGGCAAAATGCTGGAATGACACTTATTTGGACGAAAAGGCGCGAATATATGAAGAAAATGGCCAAAGTCAAAATCGAGACACTCAAAGCTGCTGAAAATAGAAGGCGACGGTGTCAGGTGTTAATTGCGACGCCGTCCGAGGATTTTTGTGACGGGACAGAACCCAAAACTCTTATTTTCAAGTGACGACGTCCAGTTGTAAAAGAGTAGGCCGTCGCTACTCAGACGGCCTAGATGCAATCCAGACGACGTCAGAAGCTGAAGAGGACGGCGTCACGGACATAAGGTGACGCCGTCGCAAGGTTAACGTGGCCAAGACGAAACCCTAATGACGGCGACACGACGGCGTCACGAAACATAAGGTGACGCCGTCGCATATGTAATCTTATATATAGAATCCAAATTTTTCAGTTTTAGAGAGAGTCTTTTGGAGTGAAAACCTAAAACCGAACCTAAGGTGTCTTGTACAGTATTTTAGGGTTTTAAATCCTATCTTACATCAAGATAAGTATTTACTTCATTAATTCAATTATGTCTTTGATTGATTGTGTGTATGCTTGCATGTTTACCATGTCCGGCTAAATTACTTGTGTGTTTGCTTAGATATATGAAACCTAGTTGTTAATTATTGTTAGGTTGTCTCTTATCTTAATTGTAATTGGCTTAGGAGTGCGACTAGGCTATCGTTGTGTTTAATACTTGATAAATCTTTGATAGTTTATGAATGACTTAATGGATTTCGTTTACTAAACCTAAAGATAACCTCAAAGTTAGTTTATGAATGACCTAGTGGATTTTGTTTACTACACTTAAAGGTGACTTCAAAGAGTTAGGGAATGCACACCTTACGACCTTAGAAAACACAACGCGTTAAGAATAAGGACGTGACAATTCAACCATCAATAGGAGATAACTATGGAGTAGTAGCATCTAGGTAAACACATCTTTAACTATCATACGAGCACACAACAATAGACATAGACTATCCTCACCTTAGCTTAGTTAATTAGATTAGATAATAGTAGAAGTAATCGGTAGCAATACCAACCACCCAAATCCAATACCCCGAGATTCGTACCTTTCCATTTTCTAAAAAATATAAAAAGATAAGAAAATAATCTTCCTCAACCCCAACCTTAGCGTAGTAACTTCTTACTAGCATTCCTATTCCCCTAGAGAACGATATCAATTCCCGTGGCTTACCCTAATACTACACTTCAACGATTAGGTTCACTGCCTAGGGTGTTGAAAAACTTGCTCGACGAAAAGGAAGTTCCTTTGACCCCGAACGACGCGTGTAGCGTTATCATATACATACTAATTAATCTTCAAATAGAGAAGAACAACAAATTAGCTCAAATGAATCCTGTGAGAATCAACTGCTACAGAAACTCTCACTAACTATCTTAACCAACCTAGATTAGTAAAATTTGAAGTGACCACTGATGAAGCAAACCCGATATACCAAACTTGAAACTGAAGAAGAGTTCCCCGTATTTGTATCTTAATCTTGCACTAATCTTGGAAGAACGGTGTTGAGATTTTACGCTCCAAGCAAATCTCTAAGTACTCAATACTCAAACAAAGTATGAGACATTAACACCTCTTGCGATTATCCACAACGTAATCTACGTGTGACACTGAGTAAAACAACGTAACTCCTAATAGTGATAGTTAACCAGGTCTTCAACCATCTACCCTGACAGCTGGTAACTAGATAAACCAAGTCTTCAATTCAAATTCTTAAGCCTGAGCAAGTTATCAAATACGAACACACCATTGTAAAAGTCAACTTCAATCTCAAATAAGTGATAAATGATTAACTCCGAAGTAATCAACTTGTGTCAAATGCCCAACACGTGAATAAACATACAATCAGATGTACATTGATCCACTGAATGAACCAGAACAAATGATTCCTCAACATCAATGCATTCTTCCTAAGGTAAACATGTAGAGACTGATCTGGAAGATTCACCAATAATGTTTTCGAGCAGATGAGGTAGTCATTTTCCTTAATGTTCATGTGGTTGATTTATAGCATGCACATTGAGAGGAACAATAATCCGTGAAGATTTGGCAAAGGAATACCAAAGAGCGGATCATTATTCAATAGTGCAACTATAATATCATGATAGTCATTATCAACGCCTTGTGAAGTAACTGGAGATAAGGTTTCTTGAAAATTCTGAGAAGTACTTCTTAGATGGTGAACCAGTTGAGTCAGTAGGAACCGGAGCATAAGCTTCAGAAACTGGATGATCAACATTCATTGGAGGTTGGAAGTACTTATCAAACATATCTTGAAAAACAATGAATCCCAAATAGTAAATCCCAGTTGTCCTTAGTGAGTGAGGACATTAGGCGTTGGAGAGTCGTATGACCATAACTCAAACATCCATCAACATGTAGTATATTCCCTCTTCTCCCCCTCAAAAATTGCAAATGAAGTTTTCCATTTTTGATTGATCAAGTGAATAAGAATATATACCAATGAACTGAGATCCACTTGAGGATTGAATGAGCATGGAAAGCCATGAAGCTTGTTGATGAAGAATGGCGATGAGAATGGTCATAAAAATTAAGATTTCTCTTCTTCTGAAGATAAAGCGCACCGAGGCGTACACTTTTCTTTTCTTTGAGGAACGGGGCCTGAAGTGTTATCTACAGACGCCATAATGATGAAGTACGAGGCCTGAACTGATGTGAACAGACGTCATAGCCGAATGAATATCAAGATTGAGTTACTTGAACCCGTGAGTTATGAGATATCAATCCATTTGTAATCCATACTTTAAGCCAGTCCATGTAGTGAAGGATCGAAGTATCTGCAACTGAGTAAGGACTACCTGCACTAATATTACAAACATGATTGCATATATTTTGGTTAGTGACATTAGTATCCAAACCCTTTGGGGTTTCACGGTCAACCTTGATAATGTCATCGGTAAACAGCTTTCCGCTAGGTATCCACCTAAGTCCAACATCCTTAAACATTTTACCAGACGGAATCCACTTATGGCAAGGTCTAGGATTGGTGACATTCTTATGCACAGTGGAAGACTTATCGTTATTCCTAGACTCCAAATATTTAGCAGTTGGGATCCATCTAGGCAAAGTTTTGGGTTTGTTTTGCTTCATAACATGTTGAACCTTAGCCATGAAGGTAGTCTTAGTGGATTGTACCTTGGCATGTGAATTAGGAAAATGTTTCTTATTTGGAAAAGACTCAGAATTTCTAGTTTTGTTTTCTACATGCTTAGCATTCTTATTTACATACCTACTCTTAGATGCAAGCCAATCCCTAGTCTTTTGAGTGTTCCTAGGTAGTGGTTTACTACTACTAGCAGTGCCTTGAAACCTCGTAGAATTCGTCACCCTAGGTCTTGAACCTAAAATTCCGTCTTTTCGAGTCTGTGCCTTTTTCCTAGCTTCTTCTAGATAATAGTTCTTCCGCAAGTCATTCATATCATATGAATTTTGAATTTTAATGCTTGGTTTTGACACATTTTTCGAACCAATCCTAGAGGTGCTGGGAGTAGAAGTAGCTGCTTGTTGCGGTTTAGAGGAACTAGAAGCATAATTCTTAGGCAACTCAGGTGAAGTGACTGATTTTGACAAAACTTGTTTCTCATCAACTTGGGAGGCAAACCGTGTTTTTGAAAATTTTGGTCTTTCGGATATAAACGCAATAGGCTGCCTAACAACAGACCGGTTTCTAATGGGATGAGAAATTGGTTTCCCCAAGGTTGATGGTTTTGTAAATTTAGTGTTCACACTTTTCCCTACAGTTTTCCTAAGCTCATTTTTTAAGGCAACAATAGCGAAACTCTTTTCCTGAAGTTGAGCTTTGAGTTCATCAATTTTTGCTATCAAAGTATTTGTTTGTTCCATTGACTTAGTTCTAGCTTCTTTGACAGAGTCACTTAGTTCTATGTGATGCTTTCTCAAAGACTCGTTTTCCTTTAGTAATTTGGCCACACAAACCGCTAATTCATCATTTCTCATTTGAATATCATCAATAGCATTAGCATCAGAATTACTTGTAACCAAATTACTTTTCACATGCATACCAGATATATGTTTCTTCAAATTGTTGATAGTCGAGTTTTTGGCTTGAAGCTGAGCTTTTAAATCGTTTATTTCAAAATATTCACGAAATTCAGGAAATTCCAGATTTTTACATGGTTTCTTAGTTTGAAAACTTTCCTCCTTTCTTTGTATTGCAATTTCAAGAGAAATGCAATGTTTTTCAAGTTTTGAGAATTTGTTTGAAAGTTCATCAAAAGCCTTTTTATCAATCATATCATTTGTTTTGAATTTATTAGTCTCAGCCTCAACCAAGGAACATTTATCAGAATCATGTTCAGTATTAAGATCAGTTTGTTTAGGTACATTAGCAGATGCACTATGTTGATCAGTTAAGGGTACCTCATCACATGACACCTGTTCATTTGCCGGTCTAATATCTGCATCCACATCATGTGTAACAAGAATCACTGGACCGCTATCTGTGTCAAGCTTATCTATCTCCGAGCCTCTGTATTTAGTGTCAACAGATCCATCATCTGGTGCTTTACTGGTCTCAACACCACAATCTCGTGATTGTACCCGACATTCATTCACCTTTCTGATTGCCGCATCCACTTTTTGTGTGATAGGAGTTACTGAGCAGCTGGTTACATCATTCTTTGCTGTCTCTGACATTCTGCATTTAGCAACACCTGATCTTTCAACTGATGCATTACTTGATTCATCACAACTATCTCTTAACTGCACCCAACAGTCATCCACATGTTCATCATTATGTGTAACTTCCTCAATATACTTCTCCACATTATCCATGAGTTGGATTAATGTCTCTCTGAACACATTAGCTTCCATCCCAGTGTGATTCTTAAAGCACATTTCAGTCACCAGATAATCATAATCTGAAGTGTATTCCCTTTTGATGAATGACTAAAGTTGTTTGTTGATCACATGAAGTGCAGCTTTAGAACTGGATTCTTGAACCTTTTTCCTATTAAGTTGTTGTTCTAATTGTTCCAAGTTCAAGAACAATGTGCCAGTAATCGATGATAATTCTTGACGGAAGAGTGTAATACATGATCGTACAATTCCCATTGTGTATTTGTCATCAATTCTAAGTAACATGAGGTGTGAATGAAGTTGTCGATAAGGTTCAATGCAACTTTCCTTACCCATTGCAAGAGCATTCTGTAACCTTGACTGGTGCATTTCTCTCTCTTTAGATTCTAAACATGGAGATCTCACATCCTAATTGATTGATTCCATCATCTTTAACCGTTCAGTATAGTTAATATTCTTATGGTTGTCCACAACATCATACAGTTTAAGTACTTCCGAAATCACTGGGTCAGTAGTGTAAGACACGATGTTGTAGTATGCACGGGATATTACAAGTCTATGATTTAAACCGAGAAATAGATTCTTTCGCGGGATTTTACAAAATCAAGAAGAAACCGTGATACAATGACCAATAGAACGTGTTAAGATGACTGATGGATCAACACAATGATAGACAATTGTGTGTTAGGACTTATGATTGTTTTTAGGATTAGCTGAGATGTTGTTTGGTTGAGATTTGGGTTGGTTGTTGCACGATTTTACAGAGAAATTTAGGTCTAAAAACTTAAAAACCTCAATAACTTCTGTTTGGAGCGGATTTAGGCCTCGAAGGTTGACCTTAGTTCATTCGGCGTGCCATTCTCCTCGTTCTCACGGTCGTTTTGATGGGTAGAACGCTGAAAACGGAGTTACCGTTCAAAAGTTATGGCCATTTGAAGTTTTGTCGGGAAAAGTCAACAAAACGCACTGATGACAAATCGCTTGAGACAAATCGCTTCTTTGACAAATCGCTTCAAAGAAATGAGACAAATCGCTTCATTGACAATAGACAAATCGCTTCTTTGACAAATCGCTTCAAAGAGATGAGACAAATCGCTTCTTTGACAATAGACAAATCGCTTCTTTTGTCTCAATAGACAAATCACTTCGTACACAAGTACACCCATTACTTTGTCCTTTTTGTCGTTTTGTCTCAATAGACAAATCGCTTCTCCAAGAATATGACAAATCGCTACCAAACAATGACAAGTCGCTTCAACAAGCAGCAGCAGAAGGGACAAATCGCTTCAACAAATGATCCAACCACGGACAAATCGCTTAGAAGAAACAGAGGTATGAGACACAAATCGCATCCAGGAAGCTTATAAAAACGCCACTTTTCAATCCAAAAACAACCCAACCACGATGATTCAAGCCTTCCAACTCAAAACCTAAACACTTATGATGATTCTAAACACAAAAGTACTATCAAAATTCAAACTTTAACACTAGAAATGATCCAAATGATGCACACTACTCTAAACACATTCAAACCCAAAAACCTTATGAAAACCACTAGAAATCCAAGAACATGAAAGATGAATGATCAAACCATGGCTCTGATACCATTTGTAACATATTGGATTTTACAAACACATCACATAACAATATATGGGTCGAATATGAGTAGGTTTTAGAGAGAGAAAGTGGAAGATGGGAGCCTTTCTAGAGAGAGAAAGTAAACAAAAGAAAGAAGGTTAGGTTGAGTGAAAGGTCCAACCCTCTACCTTGGGAGGTAGAGGGTATTTATAGTTACATAATAAACGTCCTCCTTCAGACTGTGGATCAGGCATACAGTGGGTAAAGACCCGTCCGTCCTCCACGGTGTTACTCTAAACTAAACTAAGCTAATAACTAAGCTAATAAACACATAAATAACGATATGTCTACGAGCTAACTTATGCTAGATTATATTTGGGGTGACCGACTCTTCACTATGGAATTTCTAATTCCTAACAGACTGTGATGGCGTCGGTGATGGAAATGCTACCGGTATCGGAGAAGAAGTTGTCGGTGTGATGACGGTTTGATGGAGATATGAGATTGAGGGAGGTGTGGATTTGACGAATAAGAAAATGAAGGTATGTTGGAGGCTGCGATGCAAATGACCTAAATATCCTTATCAAGATGTTTGATCAATTATTTAACACAGAGTAATTGTAATCCGTCGATTATATTGTCAAAGAGATCTAATGGCTCAATTTACTTTTTAGACTTTCTAAACTTTTGTGTCTTTTTAAAAGATCCACTACCTTGATAGTATAACGTGGGTCCCACTTTTTTTAATCTTTAAACAATGAAAGAATTCATGAAAATTGTTTGATCATTCACTTCATATGTCGGGGCCCACTTTATGATACTCAAATCTAATTGGCAATACCAAACAATAATATCGAAATTGATTCCATGACTAATACATGTGGAAAACTAGAAGGGGGTTGAATAGTTTTACCGATTTTAGTTTAAGTTTCAAATATTTAGATTCGATCTTATGTGAATTCGTATGGATGGATATAAAGTATGAAACAATAAGTAAAGTAAATAATAAAAGCAAGTAAAGTAAAAGGATAGAAAGTAGCAACACAAGTGATTTATAGTGGTTCGGCTACAAGGACACCTTCCTTGCCCTACTCCACTCCTCGAGTACCCCACTCGAGAGTTCAAGCACTATGTCAACAAGCTCCTTCAACTTGGCGGAGAAGTCTCAGAACGTCGCTTACACTTTTTCTGGTACAAAGCTAAATACCGAGTTCTTCCACGAGGTAGAACTAAACATTTACACAACTATTACACAACAACTATGTGAAATATGAATTACAAGATCTTTCTACAGAAATCTTGTGGATGGAAAAATCAATCAAGGACCCTTTGCTTGGATGACTTGTAGTATAGCGTGATCTCACCTTTGTGAAGGACCTATATGAGAATCACAACAAAAGATAGAAGAACTACTAGAATGATCAAATGATCATTTTAGGAGAGTGAGATAATATATGAGAGAGTTGTAAGAAGAAGGGTGAGTAACAATGAAGAAATGGCTCACTATTTATAGGCATAAAAGCCTTCTGTCCCACGGTTCCGGCGGATCCCTCACTTGGGGGATCCGGCCAGTGCAAAACTAGGGATCCGGCAGTCTGGGTCAGAACAGTCCGGATTTTAGGTTGCAAACCGGGTTATGGGTTATGGGTATGAGCCATGGGTCATGGACTTTGGGTCATGGGTACCCAACAAGATACAATGTATCTAGACAACGGGTCATGGGTCATGGACATTGGGTCATGGGTCATGGGTCATGGATAATACCCAACATGATTCCATGCATGATGTTATGCAATGGGTCATGGGTTATGGATTAGCTCCATGGGTATGGGTCATGGGTCTTGGGTATTACCCATCCTATTACATAAACTATTACAACAATTAAATTATTAAAACATTTTAAGTAAATGACCAAATGTATATACTCTGAAAAATAACATGTATTCTTATAATTTTACTTATGATAACTTTATATTTGTTATCAACAAAACATAACAAGATTGCTAAATATGAATAAACGTTTTTACGGTTTATTTGGATTAACAATACCATACCCATTCTACCCTCTTATCAAAGTTATACCGATTGTGATACATAGCAACAAACCAAACGACACCTTAATCTAAAACCTATTGATATGTACAATGGAAAATTTGAAAAGAAAAAAAGATGTGACGACACCGTCAGGGTAGAGTTAAAATCTCCACAAAGAACAGTAGGGGCATAATCCTAAAGCTTTGATGTTGCATCCAACCTATTTAAAAGCATTTCAACCTTTTTGAGATTAAGAAAGAAAAAAAGTTACTGAAATAACTTTAGATCAAAAAGAGCAATTCTTAAAACCGCTCTCCTCACAATTCTAAAACATTTCAACAACAAACCAGATTTCAAGCTAATACATTGAAGCCAATTCTACTGATTCATTATAACCTTAACTATACCTATTATTATAGTTCATATCAAATGTATCACATATACAGTTTATACATAAAATGCTACTAATAGAATACCATATCCAATTTTGAATCATGTAAGCTCATTCACATGAGCAACAATTACCACAACTAGTAAATAGTCCTAAACCCAACTAGTAAATAGTCCCAAGCCCAACTTCGTGTGCTACCCAAAAGCCAACACTACTAATTCATTAAACCTTAATAATTACCCCAACCAGCCACTGCCGAAACCTTTGCACTAGCCTAAACTTTTTACAAAAGGTCATAGATATTGTCCATGTAGCTTAAGTTGTTGACTCTGATCAACATTATGTTGGTGTGGCCCAAAATTGTAAAAAGACGGTAGCTGGAAGTGCTGATTGTGATATACTTACAACTTTAGAGCACGGAAAACAATATTTATTTAAAATATATAAATGAAATAATAACTTTTGTGGCGTGTGAGAAATAAAAACATGAAATACATTTTCATTATGTATAAAATGCTCTTAAGACATACGAAATCAAGCAAAAATCATAAACACTGTTATATCGGTTTACTCAATTACGAATTAATTTTAGAGTGTAACTGGTGTAAGTTTATATGCTCAACAAATATGCTCAACAAGTATTCTGGATTGAACAGGTAAAATCCTTTATGTAAATATTTAAATTTGTTTAGCTAAAATTATACTTCAAAATGTAATGCGTTTATCTTTTTTAAGATGGAAAATGAAATCTTAGTTACAAGAGTATCCTTTTGAGAATGTTTTATGAATAGTGATTACTATTTGAGAGGGTTTTAATATTTTGTTTATATTTGAGGAGGGTTGTGAAAATTTAATATGACAAAACGGGAATTTTTCTAATGATTAATAATTTGATCCTTAATTTTTTTGACAAGTTTATATTAGTTAAATACTTTAAGCTTTTTACCGAATACAAGATACACAAAACCACCAACAAATCATAAATAGTGCTAATGGACTCTATGTACATAATCGGGCTTGGGCCACTTATACTTAGGCCCGTTTGGTTAGGGTCCGTAGAATCAAAGATTAGGATTTGTTCTATATTAAATTGTTTGGTTGGAGTTTTCAGTATCACAACAGTGTTCGACACCCTTAGCAGTAGGATTTAACCATTCATCTCCTAGTACAAGTCTTTGGGATGATGTTTCTGACTTTTTTCTTTTTTTTGACTTTTCTTTATTTGTTTTAATAATATAGTTAAGTGGGCCCTTTATTATATAATAATATTAAACTAAAACTAATTTCCAATTATATTTTACAAAACAAACAACATTAATACTATTATTCAATTTTTATTTCTTTCAATCCATACCAAATCTGATACCCATTGTGATTCCTAGCAACAAACCAAACAGGCCCTAAGGGTGCGTTTGGTATACTTGATGGAATCACTATAGGTATAGGTTTGAGAATGAAGGGTAATGGAAATGGGTATAATTATTTCAAAAGTGTTGTTTGGTTTATATTTGGGTTTGAATATCAAAATTTATAAAATAAAAAAATAATGAATTGTTAAGGGTATGTTTGGCAAAAATAGATTGTGCTGATGCTGGTGCTGTTGCTGATACTGGTGCTGGTGTTGTTGCTTAAAAAGATTATAAAAAGAGATTATTTTTATAAGCTACATGAAGTAACCTTTTATTTTCAGAGATTATAGAAGATTATTTTTTTTATAATCTCTTATAAGTTATGTCTTCAAACAAAGATTATTTTTTAAGTAGCTTATTTTTTGAAAAAATAAGCATAATCTCTCCATAATCTTATGCGCCAAACATAGCCTAAATATGGTGGGCTCCGTAAAATTGATGATACCGAGTATTATAAATGACTTGAGATGAGATATTGGTGAGGCCTATGCTATTTAACAGGGAGTATCATAAAAGATGAGATGTTAGTGGGCCATATGCTATTTAAAATTTATGATATTATAAAAGTTTACACATACCTCTCAAACTAGAGTGGTTCGAGGATACCCCTTTATTAAGGGTTTCGTCATAGACTCATACCCATACCTATTAATATCAAACATCTTTTATTACCTTCAAATCCATAGACTCATTTTCATACATGCATACCAAACGCACCCTATCATCTAATAACATTCACACTGGATAAAAATATAGCAAAGCTAATTAGCAATGAGCTTATCTTTCTCTTGTATCGCATATTATTATGAAATTTCTAATTTATTATCGTCTTATTTTAGTATATTAAGCTTACTATAAATGATATTAAGCTTACTCTATGCACATACAAATCGGTTTTCCAATGAATCAGAGTCAAAAAATTTCTTTCTATAAATGATATGAAAAATTATGGAGTCCGATTTTTGGTATATCGATTCAATCCTAAGTTTGAATCCAAGTCAACATTACAACACATAACAAGCATATTTCCCACCACTTTTGAAATTCATAGTTAGAAGAACCAAACACATATTCCAATCACTTGCTCTTCATCTTGAAAATCAGAATCCTCAATCGCATCGCTGTTTCTTCTTGCTCGCCCTTTGTGGTCCGGCTGCAGTTCGTTTTGCTGGTGCTTTGTTCTTTGGAGCTTCTGTTGTTTAATAACTTATGTTAGTCACAAACTTGACATGCCAAGACTGAACCGATATTATGCATACATCATTTTAAAAACGGTTTTACCTTCTGCTATCTCAGGGGATGATTCATCGTCATCCTGTGAAGATTTTAAGTTGATTTTGGCCATGTGTTCTTCTAAAGGATATTGTTCCTGCAAACGATATTTGTATTAGTTCACATAATCACTTGTCATTGTAAAAAATTACCAAAGATAAGGTTTCATTTCTCACCTCAAGTTGCTGATCAAGAGCTTCAAGATCTCTTACCCATAGAGACTCATAAGTACTTTTTGTGATCATCTCCAACTCTTGCTTCTTTGCATCCATTTCTTTCTTTAACTGCTCAAACTTTGAGAATGTTGCAAAGGACATAGACAACAAGTAATCATATTCTTCCCTTCCTACATGATCAACCGCCCCTGCAGTTGTTGGTTTAGTTTCTTTTGGTAAATATGCGAAACCTTTGGCCTTTAATTCAGCACAAATATCAGCGTCCTCTCTATTGAAGAGACGAATATTTCCTTCACGAACTTCACCAATAAACTTCACTTTGTTTTCCAGTAGCAATATAGCTTTCGTGAGCTCGCCACGCAGAGCTATCTGTTATCCATGACCACATTTGGATTAGTACACAGTCTTAAACACAGAAATGAAATGAAGCCACATCCAACTTACCGTCCTTTCTTCATAAAAGGCAAGAAAAAGGTAAAAGAAATCCTCAAGAACTGTGTACACAGAAAGAATATGAACAGTCAGTGAACAAATTAAGAGTATAATAGATCAATCTTTTTGTTCATGGATATCGTACTTACTTTGTTCAGGGGTGTCATACTTCTTTATTGCACCATGTGCATCAAACAGATACATGTTAGCTGTGCTTAATGTAGTTGTTAGCTTAAATTTCGTCACGAACCCCTCTTGTTTTGCTGTGTTCATTTGATCTTTACTCATGTTAATTGTAAAATCCACAATAGTCTTGTCATTGTGAGCTGTGTAATCCTGCAAAAAGAACATGGGGTTGCCATATAAGAGCTATAATGATAATAAAATAAAAATACAATACACGCGTTAACTATTTAAAACTTGTTAATTCACCTCAATGAAAGGTGCTTTGCCCTTCTTATACTGTGAAGCTGCCTTCAAAAATTCCTCGTATTCCCAAGTCCACCTCCCTACTGGGAGTTCAGTGATCCTAAGACCTTTCCTGTCCTTTAATTCCTCCACTTTTCCTATCGTGGTGTATCCGGTATCCTTTGATGCTGTCACAATCTTTCCTATGAATCCTTTATACCACGGATCCATAGGCACCATTGCTTCACCACACAGTTTGCGTTTTAGGTTAGCAATAATGTCTCGTGGATTGTAATTTGGAATAAACGAACTACATCCAAGCCCTGTTCCTTCACTTCCGTTTACCAGAACCATTGGGATGATCGGCATAAGCCTTTTTCAAAAAAAAAAAAAAAAAAAAAAAATCGAATTATTATAACAACTTATTCAAACAATATCATATACTTACAAAAATACACATAGATTATAAACTACCGCGAAGGCTCAATGGATTGACCATCGTCATTCAAGTATTTGAAAAGAAGTTCATCAGCCTTGTAAAAAAGATATCGTGTGATAGGAGAGAGCTGAGTGAAAATACATCTGTCATTCAAGTATTCTTTACCACCCTGCAAAGAAATAATAGACTTTAGAATATGCAATGTATACAAACAAGTAAATGTTTAAATTGTATCTCTCACCATGTGACGTGTACCAAATTGCCCAATCGGCTGAAGAAGGTTAATGTTGTTACTACCAACATAATTTTGGGCCATGCCGATAATGGTACCGACTAGACTCGCTTCACCATGATGATAAGCAGAGTGCTCAGACACATAATGACTGAATTGAGCAACTTTAATTTTCTGAATAATGGGCTTCTTGAAAGCACAAAATAGAATCTTTCTTTGGCCAGGGTTCAACCCATCCACCACCGATGGGATTGATCTTCGGAGATGAGCCACTAAATATTGCTTAAACTCATTGTTGATGAAGTCGCAGTATCGGATGCTCTTCTCCTTTGAGACAATATAAGTACCAGCCTGCATCAAGAAACGATGATTGTAATGAAATTCGTGTCATGTCTCCCTGGTTACAATGTTGTAGAGATGGCAATTTCAACCCATTCACATGTAAATGGGGTCAAACTGGGGCATTCTTAACATCAAACAGAACATCAAAAGTTGCCCAGCATGTGTTTATACTATACACAATCATTTAGAGTAATATTTTTGTAATCATAACTAAATGCATCAGCTATTTATTCAGTAAGATTTTGAAAGTTGACTCGACGAGTGGTTTGACCAATGCTAAAAAAATCATGGTTTGAACACAACCTGCAAGTATTTAATGCATTGCATACTTGGTACGTTTATAAAAAAAGGAGAGAAAAGTGTTTTCTGGTCCAATCCATTTCAACCATACTAAATGATATTTTTTGACCTAAACACAATGACATTCAATTAATCACATTCGACGCCCGAACATTTTTTTTTTAACTAATTTGACAAAAGCTGATAATGACCATACCTGAGGTGCTCGAAGCAAGTCATTTGTCGCCTCAATCTTCATCTTACTGAAGGCAAGCTCAATTGCATCATCATCATTGTTATCAACCCAAACAAAGTCCTGAATGTGATGATCAAAACCAAAATACTCTGCTCCTTCATCTTCACAAGTTCTCAGCCCCTAGAGATAATGAAAAATTGCAAATATTGCAAAAATAACAATGTATGTATAATTGCTATTCAAAATTTTCATAAACAAACCTTAAAGTATTTTATTGTGTATTTTGTTGCTTTGTTAACCAAGTTTTTCTTCCAGGCCTCATAATCATGCATTGTATAGAACGATATCACATCCTTAGTCTTCTTGTTAGAGACCATAACAACTGGTGTAATGAACACGCGCATAAACTTTGAGACTTTTAGTAAAGATGGCCAGAACGAGTGAAGGAAGTAGATCAACAGCCCTTTGATGTGCGAACTATCATGATCCTACAAAACACATGTAATGTTCTATAAGCATAAAAATGGTAGATACTTGATATTGTCAACGCATAGTAACAGTTATTGGTACACACCTCATCAGCCATAATCATCAAGTGTCCATATCTCAATTCCTCAACATCTTCATAAACTTTACCATCTTGGAGGCCAAGAATCTTCTTAATCTTTTGAATTTCAGTGTTTTCTTGCAATTTTTGATGACTTGCTTCCCTCACATCGAGCAACTCACCTTCCAAAGGAAACACACCATAGTAATCTCGGCCCACAACAAGTAATCCAGACATCTACAAACAATAATAAACCTTGTATTAAAAGATTGTTTATGTGAATACATGTATCCAAATATGAGACTATAAACGAACAAGCAAGACAGCTTACTGCAAAAGCTTTGGCAGAATCTCCTTGCGCCAAAATCAAAGTGCAGTCTCGAGATTTATCTGTGGCCACCATGTTAGCATCTATGAGGGTAGGAATATTGAGTAACCCTTTCCTTTTACCACGGGTTTTCTTAAGTTTTTCATCCGGATTATCTGCATATAACAATAATCTGTTTGCCACATACGGTTTTGCAACTGCAAAACATGAACAAGACAATAACATAAGTTCTCAGACCTACTAATTTCAGATATTAAAAAGAGAGGAAAAAAAATAATAATAAATAAAAAAAGTGGTTCTGCATACTTTTCTTCAAAAGCTTGTGTGTGAGTTTACACGTTGATCCAAATCTGTCCTTATCCGTCGTCAGATTCTCTCTAGTTCCCGAATCAAAATCGGGGTTGTCAATAAGAGCATTGACAAACACCCAAAGGTAGCTCTTTATGTTATTTGGTTCAAAATTAACAAGCGTCTCAAGGAGACCGGTAATCTGACTGGTTATATAATCGACGTGTGACCCTCCCTTCATTGTCGCAATATTATTGACAAAACTAACCTAATCAATTAATAAGCATATGTCAGCCAATATTTACGCTGCACTCTAACTGTTCATAAACTCAATACAAAATTGTGTATACCTGCTCAAATTCCCCATGTGACATACAAACACAAATGTCCCCTTTATCGTTAACTTTCTCATAAATCCTATATAAAATGACAGGATTAGCATCAAATTAGCAATTAAACTAAATAACAATACAAGGTATTCATCATTAAAAAAAAAAAAAAAAAAAAAAAAAAAAAAAAAAAAAAAAACACACCTCATAGTTTTAGTAGATGTTCCGGGATAAAGCTTAACATATTCTTCAAACGTTTTGAATGAAAGACGTGTTCCATTTAGTTCAACCTCCCCACAATTTCCCAAGCATCCTGCTAAGTCGATCACTCGTCTCTTCATCAAAGCAACGGTATCATCTTCAAGACACTCCATGCCATATTTTGCTAAATCAGGTTTAAATGAAACCATAGTCCAATTTTCACTACTCTTGCACGTTTTGATACTTGAGCATACCCTCCTCATGTTGTCTCTGAACACCTAAACAATAATCAGTGTTACAATTCATTCTCACATATTTCAGGTATGTATTTTATATACAAATAAGTAGCACTTTGATCCATGATGAAGTATCGCACATCTATACCCAATTTTAAACCACATTTAAATAAACATTTTGCAATTGACCAGATTTTAATATTGCTTATTTGCTCAAATCCAATATCAAAACTAAGCTCTAATAGAGTGTTTGGATTAGCTTTCTTTATGAACGCATAGATCAAAACTCAAATTCAAAAAAGTCGAGGATAAAGCTTAACATAGCCTTCAAACGTTTTAAGTGGAACACATATAGACCAGATTTTAATAGACATAAATCAATACTCAAATCCAAAAAAGTCGCTACGGACACAACTTATTCACAGATGAGCAAATCAACATGAACTTGTGGCTTATTTATGTCCGTTAACTCAAGCTGATATGCACATCCACTCATAGAATGTGAAATTGTTGAATTTTCCGAATCCTGTTAAGCTAACAACCTCATAAAATACTTTAAGCCAAACACCCCATAATCCTCAAATTCAATAAACATTGCACTAAACTAGATTTTTAAATTGCTTATAGACTCAAATCCAAAATCAAAACTCTAAAGAGTGTGTTTGCATTAGTTTGCTCTACGGCTTATCAGCTTTGATGACTGAAAAGGTTCATAGCCACACATGTTAGGTGAGCACGAGCATATCAACATGAACATATGGCTCATTCAAGTCCATTAACTCAAGCTAATATGCACATACCCAGAAAACATGTGGATTTAAGCCAATAAACCCATAAACAACTCTAATTCAAACACCCCCTTTCCGCAAAATCCAATACCCAAATTAGCATAGCACATACCTCCCGATTCAATAAACCACTTGATAATTATCCACAAACCATGATATTAAATATTCAAATCTAAGCGTGTTTCTGGATTAAACTATTTACGGCCTATCAGTTATACGAAAGTTGATAAGGCCACGTTTCTTTTCTGGAATGAGCTTATCAACTGCCCATTCCGTAAAAAAATGTGAGCTAATCCCCCTTTTCAAATCTTATTAAGCCAAAAACTCCCCTAATCACACTATCCGATATCAAAACTAGTACAACACAAACTCCATTTCACTAAGCAAAAAACACTAATCACAAATATACAATCATATATGAAACTCGCAAAAACTTACATTGAAATTATATTAAACCCAAAACCCTAAATTCTACTTATATAAACCCCATAAATTATTCTAATCCAAACACCCCTAATCGAAGATCTGATATCAAAATTAGTACAACAAAATTATCCACTAATGCTAACAAAACAAATATCAATATTCAATCTAAAATCATAAATTCCCCAAATAAAACATAAACCCTAAATATAATTATATACCTGCTTAGATCGCTTTTTACGTTTCCCATCAGCCGTCTCGATTGTAAACTCAGTCGAAAAGATATTCGCCAATTTAGCCCCAAATATCAATTCAGGTACGTAAACACCGTCATCTTGACGCATTATAACTGGTATACCATCACCATTATTCCAAACACTAATCATATTATTGGCAACATCTATGTTAACTTTGACACTGTTCATCTTGGGGTTTCGTTGCTTGTTATTGGCTGCGTTTACAAGTATTTCGTCGAATATTTTGTAAAGACCTGGTACGAAGGTGATTGGTTTTTTGATCATTTGGTCGTTTTGCCAGATCCATAGGGTTTCTGTTGAGTGGAGGGGGTGGTTCTCCGTCGTCATGTTTAGTAATATCAAAGCTCTATACGTAATTACCTGTGCAACACACGACTATGTGAATATATACTTTATATTTACGAATATAAAGCAAACAATGATCCTTATTGACGAACTATGAATGAACTAAGTTAGATATTATACTTTATACTTGGAATTTATACAGGTAATAATAATCCATCAAAAGTCCATTAATTGAATTACTTTATATACGGAAATTTTTACACTTTAGTTCTATGAGTTCTAACAATAAAATCATGCAAATACATAATATAATCTTAGGGATTGGAGAAAGATTATACATGTCCTCTTGTCGAATAAAAGAAACATATAGATTTGCATGCATTCACTAAACACATAGTAAAAGAACATACGTAAAAACTAACCTTCTTATTACTTCAAACAACAAGTCGATCGATCTCTTTGATTTTTGCTCTTTGCACGTATATATTAGCTCTATGTGTTTATCTCATAACATGAAGTCGAAAATCTTCTTTTGCTTTGTGTTTTTGTTTTGTATGTGATGATAATGGTCGATCGATCTGTTTTCTTTTTGTTCTTCGCACGTGCATATGTATACTGCTCTCTTAAAAAAAGAAGACGGTCATCTTCTATTCTTTTTGTGTATATGTTTTGTATGTGATAATAATGGAAGGAAATTTTTCATTATATACCATGGGAGATTTTAAAAAAAAAAAGAAGACGGTCATCTTCGACAAGTTTAACCTAAGCTTTATAGTTTAACTAGCTAGAGGCCCGGTTTAACTAGCTAGAGGCCCGTCCGTTATTGAAACATGTAAACTCTTTTTATAGAGACCTAAAATCTTTAGAGGCCAAATTTTTTTTTTTTTTTTTTTTTTTTTTTAAATAAGTTTTGTCCATTCAATTTTTTAAAATATGATTTACATAGCGGTAGAAGGAAAACGAGCAACGAGTTGCGCCGCTGACCATATATTGAAAATCATAAAACAAAAGAAATAAAAACATGAAGAAAAAGATTCGTCTTCATCTTCTTACCGAAAGGTTTTTCGATGATTTAACACATTAATTTATGTTCTCTTTTGTATTAATATACACGGTTAAGCTTACTGAAAGTAGTAGACATATTCATCTTGTTTTGATAGATCGATTTTGTTAATTGTAGGACTCAAAATCTTAGTCATATTTTTAGTCGTGGTTTCATAGTATTAGTCTAAATAATGACCAAACATTACTTATGAGTAGCGTATAGTTCTGTTTCGGAAAGATAGTTCAAGATATATTTTACCTGAAAGTTAGGTGAAAATAGGGACCGATTGTTGGTTTGTGCTCGTTAGGTAGTCATTTATATGGCTAGAAATACGTGAGCTTATCGGGGCACACACGTATACATGAAGAACACGTTTGTTAATACAAATAATGTCAAAAACGTTGTTTTCATTATGTAAAAACACGTTACGTAAGAATACGCTTGATAAGTTTTTAATCGAGAAAGCTCGTTTCGTCTACAACATCATTTAAGGTATGAATAAACATCTTACCAATCTTGTTAAGTGATTAAAGAAGTTATTTTGTTCCTAAAACTTACATTTTCATAAATGTGACAAAAGTTTTAAAAATTATTTTTGTAATTAAAAGAAATGTTATATTCATAGGAAAATATTTGAATTTGAACTTTCCCGCCCAAATCAGATAAATTTTTACCAGATAAACATTTTCTCATTAAAAGACAAAAATATGATCGGAATCTATGGGACGGTCTTTTATAGGCCGTGGTCCCTTATATATATGGGACTATACCCCGCTCCTCGTGTTGCCTATAAATACTGTACTATTCCACAGAAAAATTCATCTCTTGAGCACTATAATTTTCTATCTTCCAAAAATCTTCAAACCTCTCTTCTTTGATCACATTAACATGTCGGTAATTGTTTGCAAGTGATCACATCTATCCTCTCTTAAAGTGCAAGAGAAAAACGCCCGTATTCGTCAAGAAACAAAGTGTTGAAGTATAGGCATTCACCTCGTAACCATTGTTACGTTTATGAGGCTTCCTAGAACAGCCTTGATTAGGGTAAGATGCCCGCCAATGGAAAGAAGGTTAGCTTTCCATTTTGAACGTCTCGATTGAAACCGATCAATAAGAATTTTCCAGTTGGATGCAAGACTCATGTAAGAACCAATAGGTAATCCAAGATACACGAAAGGTAGAAAACCCGGAGAACAACCTGTGTATGTAACCTTTGTGGGAGATTAAGTTGCATTATTACTTGAATCAGGCCTTATAAAACCAATATATAAAATAAGTTTATAATTTTTAGCTAAGTAGATTTTGTGATATGATGACACATGCCAGAAAGTAGATGTAAACGGCCAATTGAGACTAATTTCAACAAAATATTGCCCTGATATTTTATCTCTAGGCAGTTCAGACACATCTAACTGCAATTAGAAGTAATTTAGCAGCTATAATAACATGGAAATGAGTTCTAGTAATAGGTATTGTATAAAAACCAAAATGCTTATCAACCTTGAAGTTGTACAATCAACTCTGATGCAAAAGAAGAAAAGACTTATATGAGGTCAAAGAAAGACTTAATATAAAAGCTGTTTGTAAATACAAATAAGCCGTAAAAACTTTTATTTATATTTTACGATCTTCTAATGTTTTGTCGATAACAAACGTAAAATCATTTTAACAAAACAAATAAAATACGTAAACTGTTTGAGCCAATAGTTTTCTAACACACTTACGTTTTCACATAAAACACTAAAACAAGTATAAGTGATTTTATGATTTAGAGATACATATGTACAACAACTAGTGTTTACATATTGGGCTAACATATACTTAACTAAGTATATACTAAAAAAGGTAAAAACAAGTATATACTAAAATGGGTAAAAACTAACAAATGGTATTGACCCATAACCCATGGTTTTGTCCAAACCACTTAACTAGGTTCATTGTATTCTAGAGATACATTGTATCTAGAAAGAAACTCATGGATCAACCCATAACCCATGACCCATGACCTATAACCAAAAATACCCATGGGCAAAGAGGAGCGTCCCACGGATCCTTGGCTTTACGCTAGCCGGATCCCTTGTGGGAGGGACCCGTGGGATCCGGGGAACAGTGAACTTTCTCCTCTATAAATAGTGAGCCATTTCTTCCTTTTGGCTCACCACTTTCACACATACTTTCTCCAAGTATTGTACCTCTCTAACCACTGATCCTAAGGGATCTTTCTATGTAGTTTGTCTTTTGTTTTTGTGTGATTCTCTAGGTTTCTCTTAAAGGCGAGATCACCACTTCTTGAAGTCGAGCAAGCTCAAGTCCATGAGTTGCCATACTTCGTCATCATCAAGACAACTGAGGTTCTCTTGTTGATAGTTCTTTCTTCCTCTATAGATGTTGTGTTGAAGGCATTAACGAAGGATGCCGAAAGAGTCAAGACGAAAGCATTAGTGAAAGGTGCTTAACGTCCGTGTCAAAGCATTGGTGAAGAATGCTAAAGGTGTCAAGTCAAAGGCATTAGTGAAGGATGCCTAGGAATCAAATCAAGTGGCATTAGGGAAGAATGCCTAAGTCGTATAATCGATGAGGTGCATCGTTATACATATAAGTATTAGTTTATTTCCAAGGATGGTGATATCCTTGATGGTGTTGTAACAAGGAGTGGATCTCCTTGAGATTAGGTGTTGTGTTGTGATGGGTAGTAGTTTCTCCATAGTAATGGAACTAGGTGCTTAGCCTAGTACCTAATAAAGGGTAGGCGACATTGTGATAGGTGTGGTTCATCTTGGAGTGAAAGAACTCGGTGGTTAGCCTAGCACCGTATAAAGGGTAGGCGACGTTGTGTTAGGTGTGGTTCGCCTTGGTGTGAAAGAACTCGATATTTAGCTTTGTACCGGAAAAAGGTGTAAGCGACGTTGTGAAGGCTTCTCCGCCATAAGGAGATTGGTGTAGTGTTTACAAACTCTCGAGTAGGTGAATCGGGGAGTGGAGTTGGACAAGGAAGGTGTCCTTGTAGCCGAACCACCATAAATACTTGTGTCATGGTGATGTGCTTCTTACTCTTTATCTTTCATTACATGCTTATATATCTATCTATCAACGTCCAACATAAACAACCAAATAGATTGACATAAATCGATCTAGTTATTTAAAAGGAAAGTTTTTAAATCGGTAAAACTATTCAACCCCCCTTCTAGTTTTCCACAATTGGTATCAGAGCTTCGTTACCAAGTTTCTTAGAGTATGTTGTACTTTAAAAACTTGATACGATCCGTGTATGTTTGAAAACTACAAAGAAGGATTTTTTTTTCAAGTCATATTTTAAAAATCATTATAATGTTTATTGTTGGACAATGATAGAATGTTCTAACATTTTCCTTGTTTAGTATTGTCCTCTTCACAACATGAATCTGGAGATTCCAAGAAGATCACAAAGCATTTCATCTAAATACTTCTTTTCTCAAAAAGAATATTTAGCAAAGTATTGTCCTCTTCACAACATGAATCTGGAGATTCCAAGAAGATCACAAAGCATTTCATCTAAATACTTCTTTTCTTAAAAAGAATATTTAGCAAAGGTATAATCGCTAATAATTTACTTTTGATTTTATTATTGCTAAAATCTTAGTTGCACGATTTATATCTATTAGTAATTACTTAAGTAGTTATCTATATTAAATTCATCATGAAGAATAGTATTCTTCGACTAATTTGTATAGAACTACACTACCAACTCGTAATAATGATATCTTGGTTATTCGATAGCCTCTATCATTATTCATCACAAAGGGCTTATTGACACCTCATCTATGTCAATAAATATCCATGTGAAACTTCTTATTTATAATAAAATGGGATTTTATTATAATGTTTGATAAACTTCCCAAGAATTATGACTAATTCTTAAAAAGGGAACCACGTCTAATAGGAATAGTATTAAATCTTCAAAACCTCATGTCACAAGTTTTAGAGCCTTAACATCAAAACACTAGACGTTTTAGAACTCCCGAACCAAAGTTATCAAGGAATGTTTGAGCTGATTTTTGTTGTCATGCCGGATCCCTGCGTTTACACTAGCCGGATCCCAAATGAGAGGGATCTGCGGGATCCGTGCAACAGAAGACAGCATAAGTTAAAGAATGATCACTGTGGATGTTCCACAATTATATTCACCTCAAAGACTCACGAACAAGAACTTAGCTACTGTTCAAAGGAGCAATTTGATCATTTCTCTCAAGCTTAACAATCACTTGTGTAAGTATAATCTTCACTACATTGTTAATTTAATTCCTTGATTTCTAGGATTACAATTTCTTCATCTTTAAGAGTTGGGTTCAAATGGGTTTATCATAATTTGTCACCACATTCTTTTCTAAGATAATCTAAATCAAAGAATTAACATTGTTAATACAAATTAAACACATTTCTTGAATTCAACAAAGATGATGAGAGCGAAATTGTGATCAAACCCTCTAGGTTACTATTCACAATTAACACCACATTGTGGTTGTATTGTTTAGGAACAATCATGCCAAGCAACAAGCAACAAGATTACCAAGACACCGCTCACTACATACCCATGTACCATAGGAAAGATGGACTAAGTCCGGACGATAGGAAAGCCTTTAAGATGATTGAAAGGAGACTCTTTCACGAAGGTAGAGTTGTTGATCCTTCATTTCTTGCCAATACCGACATAAGGGAAGTTTTTGGAACTATTGGGTTTGATTGTCTATTGGACATAGACGAAAAAATTTTCCCGGTCTTTGTACTTGAGTTCTACAAGACCATGAGAATAGTTAGAAATAAAGATGGGTCCATCTCGATCGTTTTCACCATCAATGAGCAAGAGTTTAGTCTTTCACTTGTAGAGTTTGGAAGAATTATAGGGGTTCCATACCAAGGGGTTTGCATGTACTCCAATGAATGGTCTTTGGAAGAACTACACTCTTTGATCATCATGCTATTTACCACTCCATGATCCCAGAAGCAACCACGGTGAGGGACACCGTGTTCATGCCAAGAGCATCACCATCAAGAGTCACTAGGAACTCGAAGGTGATCTATAGGGATCCTTTCCAAATGGAGCTTTCGGAAATGTATGCATTGTATAGGAAATGGGAGAATGTGGTGAGGGAGAATGTGCTGTGTCTAGTTGGAAACAAGGATCACCCCAACGCTTGTCTAAGCTTCATGATCTATTGCCTAGTGACCGAGACTCGTTTCAACGTTGCTTACTACATGATCAAAAGAATGGAAAGTGTAAGAAACATGGACAAAATGGTACTCCCGTACGCAATGCTCCTAACCCGTCTTGCTAAATTCATCTTTGCATTAGATCCTTCTCCACAATCCTATGATCATAGCTTTTGCAACAAAGTTATGGTACCATTAACCGAGGGTAGAACAACAAGGTTTATGGTGGAAGGCAAGAGGCCTCACCCACCCACGGATTCCTCGGATGAAAAGGGAGAGACAAGGAGGAGGTGAAGGAAGTAGTAGCAATCCACTCGGAAATACCGATCTTGACCCCTTGGACTACATTAACCAATTGCCAAACATTCCTAATGAATCACCCGAATGGCAACAAACCAAGGGAATCTTCAAGTGCTTCGCCAATTTCTTGAGGAAGAAGAAGTGAAGATGGTATGATAAAGAGTGGAGGACGGGTGGGGACGTGAAGGAGAAGAGAAATGAGGTAAGGTCATAGACCTAAATTTGTGAAGAACAATTTCAAACAATGGGTTGTAACACTTAAACAATGCTTATGTAGAATATTGTAGTAGGTAGGTCTTGCCATATCTTGGCACTAAACAATCGTAACTTAGGAACTTGTAGAATGAGATTTTACGACTCTTCGAAAATATTCAAGTGGTCGTCGTCACTCATTTTAGGAACTTTTAACTCTCCTTACTTTGCTATGACTTATATTTGTTGTGTTCTTACATTTAGTCCCTATAGAAACAACTAGGAGAAGCATTTACTAAAAAGTGCAAAGTTGCACATTTACTGAAAGCCTTCTGATCTGCAGTAGGCGGATCCCAGCATTTGAACTAGCCGGATCCCTCCCAGAAGGCAAACCGCGGGATCCGTGACCACTGATGAGCAATACAGACTTGCTTACATCAAAATAGCTTACTAGATCACCTCACACTAGTCAAACATAAGATACTAGAGCCAACTAAGTCTTCCTCAAATAGTTGAAAGCCTCACACTCATCCATGGCTTACCTAGGATATATTTCAAAGTGTTTTTGATTTATCAACTCATCAAAACTCACCATAATTCCGCTCCAACGCTCACACATTATTTGTCACATCTCATAACACTTAGTTTGGTATATCCATCAATTTTAGCAAATTGATCTTAATCACTTTTTGACTCAAAATTAGGCTCTAGACTAGTTTTTTATTTTTCTCTATTTTTTAAGATTTTAGTGAATTTCCCTTGAGTCATCATCTAACTTCTAAGACTAGTTATCACCATCTTACCATTTAAAGTCAAATGGAATCTTTGCCAAACCCTTAGTTGAACTACCTAAAGTAAAATTTTCTTACCCAAAACCATCATTAAGCATCCTCACTTCTTATGGTTAAGCATTTAAGATACCCATCAGCTAAAGACTTCAAGTTTAAGTCAAAACCTCAAAATCCATAGATAATAAACCTTACAAAAGCATAATCATTTCACCTAGAACCTGCCTGACAGCCGGATCCCTGGTCTTTAACCAGACGGATCCTTGCTGAGAGGGATCCGCGGGATCCGTAGCTGCAGAAAGCCTTAATCAGCTTCCATATTCAATTTTAAGTCACCTTTTGGTTATCTAACCACTTTTTAGCCTTCATTTATTATCTTCCTAGAGCTGATCAATACCCTAAGTGCATGCTTAACCCTCTTAATGGCCAAGAATTTAATTTCCTAATTCAAATTATCCTTTATAAACCAAACAAACCTTAGGGTTAAGGCACCACTCTCACTTACCTCTCTAAAATCAGCAACTAGAAGCTTATATTAGCATCATCATCACTATGACTAAGGCTCTTAGCAACAACTCTTCAACCATAGGATCATCCAAAAGAAAGGGTCAAATGATCCATGAAATCTCATCCACCGAAACATCTCCCATTAGAGATAATAATGCTAGAATCCCACCTCATCAAACTTATCCAACAAGTGCTAAGAGAACCGCAAGGATTAGCATCAAACCTTTCAGACTAGAAAAAGGATCATCTAGTTCAAAACCAAACATGGCTAGTTCTAGCAAGCCGTCAAAACCCTCATTTCTTGAGCATGGACTACACTCCTTGAATGAGCCTCTTCCTCACCCAAATATCTACTCATTGGATCATTCACCACCAAGAGCCACTCACGCACCAACCTTTTCATTAAATAAGGAACCACCGACAACACCAACTAGTCCATCATGGGAGACAAGGAACAACCTTGATCATATGGAAGAATTTCCATTACCACCCTCATTTTAGAACCTCATTCCACTTCTCAAAATGAAGACCCACAATCACACATAGAGCCTTCTCAAAATATCTATTTCCCTCCGGTTCCAAACCAAGACAATAATTGTCCAAATTGTCTAATCACTCAAGGACTTGTTCAAGAAGCACGAAATGAGATACATTTCATGTTTAATCATCTTCTTGAAAAGTTGGATCAAACCAAGAAGTCTACTCATCCCTAGACTCAAGTATATTGTCGCTTTTTAAGTCTAGTAACTAGTTAAGTATTAGTAGTATTTGTATGGCTAGTTCATTCTCTTAGTTTTAAAGATTTGCTTGATTATCTCTTGTTTTTATTGAATGAATATTTATATGCCATGATTGTTTTGTGCTTGCTAAATCATATATTTCACCTCTTCATTAGCATTGTTTGACATATCTTCATTGCTGAAGAAACTGTCACCAGACAGCTGGATCCCTAGAAATGGCCTAGACGGATCCCTCCATAAAGGAAACCGTGGGATCCGTGGTCCAAAAGCACAAATTACTACTAACTTGAGTCTTATTTGCAGGAAATTATGCACTATACTCTTGTTTTATAACCTTTATTTTGTAGATTTTCAAAATACACATGAAGATTTTGACACCATAAAGCTAGGGGGAGCTTTGTGTCAAACCATACATTGCAAATCCATTTGCAACTTGATCTTTATTTGGATTACTCTTCATGACACCCCATTGCAAAATTGCAATCTTCAAGGGGGAGCATTTTCGTCACAAGGACGAACCATTTGCAAACATAATTGCAAAATATTAACTTACTTATCTTTATGTACTTGACGCCCTCACAAAGGGATGGACTCGTCAATGGGGAGTTAAGACGAGAACCATTCCCGTAACTTACTCAATTTACATTTTTTTACATGTTTTTTCTTAAAACTTTGTGTTAGTTTCTTTTCGACGCTCTTTTTGTTTCGACAAAAAGGGGAGAAGAGAGTAAAAACTCCAATTCAAACTTTTACGAATTTTAGTTTTTCCTTAAAATAATTTTATGTTTTGTCATCAACAAAAAGGGGGAGATTGTTAATACAAATAAGCCATAAAAACGTTTATTTATATTTTACGATCTTCTAATGTTTTGTCGATAACAAACGTAAAATCATTTTAACAAAACAAATAAAATACGTAAACTGTTTGAGCCAATAGTTTTCTAACACACTTACGTTTTCACATAAAACACTAAAACAAGTATAAGTGATTTTATGATTTAGAGATACATATGTACAACAACTAGTGTTTACATATTGGGCTAACATATACTTAACTAAGTATATACTAAAAAGGGTAAAAACAAGTATATACTAAAATGGGTAAAAACTAACAAATGGTATTGACCCATAACCCATGGTTTTGTCCAAACCACTTAACTAGGTTCATTGTATTCTAGAGATACATTATATCTAGAAAGAAACCCATGGATCAACCCATAACCCATGACCCATGACCTATAACCAAAAATACCCATGGGCAAAGAGGAGCGTCCCACGGATCCCTGGCTTTACGCTAGCCGGATCCCTTGTGGGAGGGACCCGTGGGATCCGGGGAACAGTGAACTTTCTCCTCTATAAATAGTGAGCCATTTCTTCCTTTTGGCTCACCACTTTCACACATACTTTCTCCAAGTATTGTACCTCTCTAACCACTGATCCTAAGGGATCTTTCTATGTAGTTTGTCTTTTGTTTTTGTGTGATTCTCTTAGTTCCTCTTAAATGCGAGATCACCACTTCTTGAATTCGAGCAAGCTCAAGTCTATGAGTTGCCATACTTCGTCATCATCAAGACAACTGAGGTTCTCTTGTTGATAGTTCTTTCTTCCTCTATAGATGTTGTGTTGAAGGCATTAGTGAAGGATGCCGAAAGAGTCAAGACGAAAGCATTAGTGAAAGGTGCTTAACGTCCGTGTCAAAGCATTGGTGAAGAATGCTAAAGGTGTCAAGTCAAAGGCATTAGTGAAGGATGCCTAGGAATCAAATCAAGTGGCATTAGGGAAGAATGCCTAAGTCATATAATCGATGAGGTGCATCGTTATACATATAAGTATTAGTTTATTTCCAAGGATGGTGATATCCTTGATGGTATTGTAACAAGGAGTGGATCTCCTTGAGATTAGGTGTTGTGTTGTGATGGGTAGTAGTTCCTCCATAGTAATGGAACTAGGTGCTTAGCCTAGTACCTAATAAAGGGTAGGCGACATTGTGATAGGTGTGGTTCATCTTGGAGTGAAAGAACTCGGTGGTTAGCCTAGCACCGTATAAAGGGTAGGCGACGTTGTGTTAGGTGTGGTTCGCCTTGGTGTGAAAGAACTCGGTGGTTAGCCTAGCACCGTATAAAGGGTAGGCGACGTTGTGTTAGGTGTGGTTCGCCTTGGTGTGAAAGAACTCGGTATTTAGCTTTGTACCGGAAAAAGGTGTAAGCGACATTGTGAAGGCTTCTCCGCCATAAGGAGATTGGTGTAGTGTTTACGAACTCTCGAGTAGGTGACTCGGGGAGTGGAGTAGGACAAGGAAGGTGTTCTTGTAGCCGAACCACTATAAATACTTGTGTCATGGTGATGTGCTTCTTACTCTTTATCTTTCATTACATGCTTATATATCTATCTATCAACGTCCAACATAAACAACCAAATAGATTGACATAAGTCGATCTAGTTATTTAAAAGGAAAGTTTTTAAATCGGTAAAACTATTCAACCCCCCCCCCCTTCTAGTTTTCCACACTGTTGATATGTACAATGGAAAGATTGAAAAGAAAGAAAGATATGACCACACCGTTGGGGTAGAATTAAAATCTCCACAACGAACAACAGGGGCATAATCCTAAAGCTTTGATGTTGCATTCAGCCTATTTAGCAGCATTTGAGCCTTTTTAAGATTAAGAAAGGAAAAAAGATACTGAAATAGCTTTAGATCAAAAAGAGCAATTCTAAACACCGCTCTGCTTACAATTCAACAACAAACCAGATTTCAAGCTAATACATTGAAGCCACTTCTACTGATTCATTATTAACCTTAACTATACCTATTATTATAGTTCATATCAAATATCACATATAGAGTTTATGAAGAAAATGCTACTTATAGAATACCATATCCAATTTTGAATCATGTAAGCTCATTCACATGAGCAACAATTACCACAACTAGTAGATAGTCACAGGCCCAACTTCGTGTGCTACCCAAAAGCCAACGCTACTAATTCATTAAACCTTAATAATTACCCCAACCAGCCACTGCCGAAACCTTTGCAATAGCCTAAACATTTTACAAAAGGCCGTAGATATTGTCCATGTAGCCTAAGCTGTGGACTCTGATCAACACTCTGTTGGCGTGGCCCAAAATTGTAAAAAGCCGGTAGCTGGAATTGCTGATTGTGATATACTTGCAACTTTTAGAGCACCTATGCTCAATCATTAAGAAAACAGCATCAAAGGATAACAAGAAAGATATTTAAAACACATTCAAAGATTCAATTAAGAAATAGAATAGCTTTTTCTTCACACGCGTTTATTCTTGAATAGCTTGATTTTATGTTTTTTGTACTTCATTTCATAAATACATAAAATTTGTTCATAGTCATAGGAAATTTTTTAGGTTTAGTTGAATAAGGTTACTTATGAAATTTTGTTAACAGTAACCGATGAAAAAACCAAGGTTGCAAAAATCGCGAATCGGTAGTCGGGCAGTCGACCACCTTATAGCTTGTAATCGGTATAGGTGGGATTAATCGGTAATTGATCGGATTGGCATTTTTGGCACATTTTGGGTATTTTCGCCAAATTTTATGTATTTCAGACGAGTTTTATGTATTTCCGCCACGATTTTTTTCTCAAAAACAACTTGTAATAGATTTAAACAGTTACTATAAGTTATCAAAATAAGTTTACGGTGAGTTTTGGGTACTTATGATAAAATTTGTAGGTTTTCTGCAAGTTTGACCACCATTGATCGCTGTTGACCTATTAGTTCGACCCATTTACATAAATCGAAAAGGTTGATGACCATGTAACGCCTAAGCGGCAATTAATCGGCTTTGTAGACTTTTTTTTTGCAACGCTCAATTTATACAAGTGAACTTGGCAGTAAAACTACTAACTAAGTTGACCCATGTTGACTTTTCTAACTAAACTAAGAACATAGTACAATAAAACCTCTATAAATTAATAGTGTTGGGACCGTGATATTTTATTAATTTAGCGAAATATTATTATATCGATAAATTAATACTCCCTCCGTCCCAAAATTTAAGTCCAGTTTGACTTTTTGACTCGAACTTTGACCTTAAATATTTTCGTTTGTATTATATAACACTTGATGAAAATTATACCAAATGAAAATACATTTAAAACACAATCCATTTATATATATTGCATCAAGTATTATATAATACAAACAAAAATATTTAAGGTCAAAGTTTGAGTCAAAAAGTGAAACTGGACTTATAATTTGGGACGGAGGTAGTAATTTATTAATTTAAGGAGGTTTTACTTATGTCTTTAAATTTTCAAGTCTAATATACTAGCTAGTTACATCTAGTTACATTATAGACGAAAAATAGCTTTGAAAAACAAGTTTCAATAAACATTTTATAAATTCACATTCACACTTTATGAAAATAAAATTAACATTTTTGTTGCAATACGAGAAGACAACGCACCAACTTTTTAATGAAATAAGGACATTTTAAGATAATCTCAATATAGATTTGAAGTTCAACAAAAAAACAACTGAACATGGATTTATTTTTTACTAAACAATCTTAGGATTTTGAAATGTATCTCTCTCTCTCTTACACACATACATACATATATATGAAATTTTTTGTAATTATTAATTTATAGTTTTGTTGGGACTAGTATATATACACTGGGGTTTCAAAAAAAATATTATCTTATTATTTTATCGATTGGAGTCTAAATTTGTACTGTTCCCAAGTTGGGACTGGACAAATTATTAATTTTATCGAAGTTATTAATTTATCGAGTATTAATTAATATACTAAAAGACGTACACAAACACATCAAATGCAAAGTTTTCAAGTTACTGTAGCAACAAACACATTAAATGCTAAGTTTTCAAAATTGGCAAAAACAGTCCCTGAGGTTTAACTGTCATTGCAAAGTAAGTCCAAACATTAAATATAAAGTTTCACAACTTAACAAAAACAGTCCATGAGGTTTAAGAGACGTTGCAAAGTAAGTCCTGTAGCATTAATTGCTATCTATAGCAACTTGGCAAAATTAGTCCCTAAGGTTTAAGTGTCGTTACAAAGTAAGTCCTTTGAAGCCAATCCCGCTGCATCGCGCGGGTTTCCACACTCGTTTATACTGTACATGATCTATACACTACATGTTATTACAATCAACTAAGCACTTATGATGGTTTAAGTAATTTAATGAGATGACTAATAACAACATTGCAAAAATCGTGAATCGGTAGTCGGGCGGTCGACCATCTAATAGCTTGTAATCGGTCTAACGAGATTAATCAGTGATTAATCAGATTTGCATTTTGGCAAATTTTGGGTATTTTCGCTAAGTTTTGTGTATTTCTAGCGAGGATTATGTATTTCCGGCAAGATTTTTTCTCAAAAACAACTTGTAATAGATTTAAACAGTTACTATAAGTGATCAAAATAAGTTTACGGTTAGTTTTTGGGTACTTCCGGCAAATATTGTAGGTTTTCGGCAAGTTTGACTACCATTGACTGCCGTTAATCGCCGTTGACCATGGTTAATCTGTTTGTTTGAGCCAGTTACATAAATAGGCAAAGTTAGTGGGTCCGTAACGCCTAGGCGGCGATTAATGGGCCTCGTAGACTTTTTTTGCAACACTAGAAAAAACTATAACAAAGACAATAAATGGAAGACAGAATTGCAGTCAAAAGCAATGAATCTATGGAATACCTACTACAAAGTTGAAATTCATGAAGTCAATAGCAAGTCAACATTACAAAACATCACAAGCATATTTCCCACCGCTTTTGAAATTCATAGTTAGAAGAACCAAACACATATTCCAATCACTGCTCTTCATCTTGAAAATCAGAATCCTCTCAATCGCATCGTTGTTTCTTCTTTGGAGCTTCTGTTGTTTAAAAACTTATGTTAGTCACAAACTTGACATGCCAAGACTGAACGGATATTATGCATCAATCATTTTAAAAACGGTTTTACCTTCTGCTATCTCAGTGGATGATTCATCGTCATCCTGTGAAGATTTTAAGTTGATTTCGGCCATGTGTTCTTCTAAAGGATATTTTTCCTGCAAACGATATTTTTATTAGTTCACATAATCACTTGTCACTGTAAAAAATTACCAAAGACAAGGTTTCATTTCTCACCTCAAGTTGGTGATCAAGAGCTTCAAGATCTCTTAGCCATAGAGACTCAGAAGTACTTTTTTTGAGCTCATCTAACTCTTTAATCTTTTCATCCATTTCTTTCTTTAACTGCTCAATCTTCTTATCTTTGAATACTGCAACGGGCAAAGACAACAAGTAACCATATTCTTCCCTTCCTGCTATTGTTGGTTCTGTTTCTTTTGGTAAATATGTGAAACCCTTGGCCTTTAACTCAGCACAAATCTCATCGGCCTCTCTATTAACGAGATCAATATTTCCTTTAAGAACTTCACCGATATACTTCACTTTGTTTTCCAGTAGCAATATAGCTTTCTTGAGCTCGTCAAGCAGATAACTCTGTTATCCATGACCACATTTGGATTAGTACAGTCTTAAACACGGAAATTAAATGAAGCCACATCCAAAACTTACCATCCTTCTTTTATAAAATTCAAGACGAAGGAGAAAGAAATCCTGAAGAACTGTGTACACAGAAAGAATATGAACAGTCAGTGAACAAATTAAGAGTATAGATCAATTTTGTTCATGGATATCGTACTTACTTTGTCCAGGGGTGTCATACTTCTTTATTGCACCATCCGCATCAAACAGATACATGTTAGCTGTGCTTAATGTAGTTGTTAGCTTAAATTTCTTCGAGATCCCCTCTCGTTTTGCTGTGTTAATTTGATCTTCGCTCATGCTAATTTTAAAATCCACAATAGTCTCATGATGGTGAGCCGTGTAAGCCTGCAAAAAGAACATATAATGATAATAAAATAAAAATACAATATACGTGTTAACTATTTAAAACTTGTTAATTTACCTTAATGAAAGGTGTTTGGTGTATCCCATACTGTGCTGCCTCCAAAAATTCCTCGTATTCCCTAGTCCACCTCCCTACTGGGAGTTCAGTGATCCAAAGAGCTTTCCCGTCCTCTATTTCGTCCACATTTCCTATTGTGGTGTATTCGGTCTTTGATGCTGCCTCAATAACTCCTTCGAATCCTTTATACCATGGCTCCATATCCACCATTGCTTCACCACGCAGTAGGCGTTTTAGGTTAGCAATAATGTCTCGTGGATTGTAATTTGGAATAAACGAACTACATCCAATCCCTGTTCCTTCACTTCCGTTTACCAGAACCATTGGGATGATCGGCATAAACCTTTTTCAAAAAAAAAATCGAATCATTATAACAACCAATTCAAACAATATCATATACTTAAAAAAATACACATAGATTATAAACTACCACTTAGGCTCAATGGATTGACCATCGTAATTCAAGTATTCGAGAAGAGGTTCATCAGCCTTGTAAAAAAGATATCGCGTAATAGAAGATAGCCGAGTGAAAATACATCTGACATCTCCATGATGTTTACCACCCTGCAAAGGAATGATAGACTTTAGAATATGCAATGTATACAAACGAGTAAATGTTTAAATTGTATCTCTCACCATGTGACGTGTACCAAATTGCCCAATCGGCTGAAGAAGGTTAATGTTGTTACTACCAACATAATTTTGGGCCATGCCGATAATGGTACCGACTCGACTCGCTTCACCATGATGATAAGCAGAGTGCTCAAACACATAATGACTGAATTGAGCAACTTCAATTTCCTGAATAATGGGCTTCTTGAAAGCACAAAATAGAATCTTTCTTTGGCCAGGGTTCAACCCATCCACCACCGATGGGATTGATCTTCGGAGATCAGCCACTAAATACTGCTTAAACTCATTGTTGATGAAGTCGCAGTATCGGATGCTCTTCTCCTTTGAGACAATATAAGTACCAGCCTGCATCAAGAAACGATGATTGTACTGAAATTCGTGTCATGTCTCCCTGATTACTATGTTGTAGAAAAGGCAATTTCATCCCATTCACATGTAAATGAGGTCAAACTGGGGCATTCTTAACATCAAACAGAACACCAATCATTTAGAGTAATGACCAAACCTGAGGTGCTTGAAGCCAGTCCATTCTCGCCTCAATCTTCATCTTACTGAAGGCAAGCTCAATTGCATCATGATCTTCGTTACCAGACCAAACAAAGTCCTGAATGTGATGATCAAAACCAAAATACTTTGCTCCTTCATCTTCAGTAGTTATCAGCCCCTATAGATAATGATAAATTAAAAATTACAAGAATAACAATGTATGTATAGTTGCTATTCAAAATTTTCATAAACAAACCTTAAAGTAACTTTTTTTGTATTTTTTTGCTTTCTTTCCCATGCTAATCTTCCAGGCCACATAATCCTGCATTGTATAGAACCATTTCACATCCGAAGCCTTCTTGTAAGAGACCTTAACAACTGGTGTAATGAACGCGCGCAAAAAGCATGGGACTTTTAGTAAAGATGGCCAGAACAAGCGAAGGAAGTTGATCAATAGCCCCATGATGCGTGAACCATCATGATCCTACAAAACACATGTAATGTTCTACAAGCATAAAAAATGGTAGATACTAGATATTGAACGCATAGTAACAGTTATTGGTACACACCTCATAAGCCATAATCATCACGTGTCCATATCTCAATCCCTCAACATTTTCATAAACTTTACCATTTTTGAGGCCAAGAATCTTCGTAATCATTTGAATTTCAGTGTTTTCCTGCATTTCTTGACGACTTGCTTCCCTCATATTGAGCAACCTCCCTTTAATCAAAGGTAACACACCATAGTAATCTTTGCCCACAACAGATAATCCAGACATCTGCAAACAAAAATAAACATTGTAGATTGTTTATGAGAATACACGTATCCAAATATGTGACTATAAAAGAACAAGCAAGCAAGACAGCTTACTGCAAAATCTCTGGCAGAATCTCCTTGAGTCAAAATCAAAGTGCAGTGTCGAGATTTATCTGTGCCAGCCATTTTAGCATCTCGGAGGAGAGGAATACAGTGTTTCCATTTCCTTATACCATCAGTTTTCTTAAGTTTTTCATTCTGATTATCTAAATTATCTGCATGTACCAATATTCTCTTTCCCAAATACGGTAATGCAACTGCAAAACATGAACAAGACAATAACATAAGTTCTCAAACCCATTAATTTCAAAAATTACAATAATATTAAAAAAAAAAAAAAAAAAAAAAAAAAAAAAAAAAAAGTGGTTCTGCATACTTCTCTTTAAAAACTTGTGTGTGAGTTCACATGTTGATCCAAATATGCCCTTATCAGTAGTCGTCAGATTCACTTTAGTTTGCGAATCAAAAGCAGGGGTGTCAATAAGAGCATTGACAAACACCCAAAGGTAGCTCTTAATGTTATCTGGTTCAAATCTAACAATCTTCTCAAGGTGAGCGGTAATCTGACTGGTTATATAATCAACGTGTGTCCCTCCCTTCATTGTCGCAACATAATTCAAAAAACTCACCTAATTAATTAATAAGCATATGTCAACCATTATAATTTACTTATAAGCTTTAACTGTTCATAAACTCAATACAAAATTGTGTATACCTGCTCGAATTGCCCATCTGACAAACAAACACAAATGTCCCATTTATCGTTAACTTTCTCATAAATCCTATATAAAGTGACAGATGATTAGCATCAAATTAGCAATTAAACTAAATAACAAGACAAGGTATTCATCATAAAAATTAAAAAGAACCTCATAGTATCGGTAGATGTTCCAGGATAAAGCTTAACATAGTCTTCAAACGTTTTGAGTGGAACACGTGTTCCATCTAGTTCAACCTCCACACCGTTTCCTAAGCATCCTGCTAAGTCGACCACGCGTCTCTTCATTAGAGCAACGATATCATCTTCAAGACATTCCATGCCATATTTTGCTAAATCAGGTTTAAATGAAACCATAGTCCAATTTTCACTACTCTTGCACGTTTCGATACTTGAGCATACCCTCCTCATGTTGTCTGTGAACACCTAAACAATAATCAGATGTTACAATTCATTCTCAATAATACATGATTTAAAAACTGTAACAACCATACATATGTTATAAAATCTCACATATTTCAGGTATGTATTTTATATACAAATAAGTAGCACTTTGATCCATGATGAAGTATCGCACATCTATACCCAATTTTAAACCACATTTAAATAAACATTTTGCAATTGACCAAATTTTAATATTGCTTATTTGCTCAAATCCAATATCAAAACTAAGCTCTAAAAGAGTGTTTGGATTAGCTTCCTTTATGGACGCATAGGTCAAAACTCAAATTCAAAAAAGTCAGGGATAAAGCTTAACATAGCCTTCAAACGTTTTAAGTGGAACACATATAGACCAGATTTTAATGGACATAAATCAAAACTCAAATCCAAAAAAGTCGCTACGGACACAACTTATTCACAGATGAGCAAATCAACATGAACTTGTGGCTTATTTATGTCCATTAACTTAAACTGATATGCACATCCACTCATAAAATGTGAAATTGTCGAATTTTCCAAATCCTGTTAAGCTAACAAGCTCATAAAATACTCTAATCCAAACACCCCATAATCAAAAAATTCAATAAACATTTTGCACTAAACCAGATTTTCAAATTGCTTATAGACTCAAATCCAAAATCAAAACTCTAAGAGTGTGTTTGCATTAATTTCCTCCACGGCTTATCAGCTTTGATCACTGAAAAGGTTCATAGCCCCACATGTTAGGTGAGCATGAGCATATCAACATGAACATATGGCTTATTTCAAGTCCATTAACTCGAGCTAATATGCCCATACCCAGAAAGCATGTGGGTTAAGCCAATAAGCCCATAAACAACTCTAATCCAAACACCCCCTTACCGCGAAATCCAATACCAAATTAGCATAGAACATACCCCGTTTCAATAAACCACTTGATAATTATCCACAAACCATAATATTAAATATTCAAATCTAAGCGTGTTTCTGGATTAAACTATTTACGGCCTATCAGTTATACGAAAGCTGATAAGGCCACGTTTCTTTTCTGGAATGAGCTTATCAGCTGCCCATTCCGTAAAAAAATGTGAGCTAATCCCCCTTTTCAAATCTTATTAAGCCGAAAACTCCCCTAATCACACTATCCGATATCAAAACTAGTACTACACAAACTCCATTTCACTAAACAAAATACACTAATCACAAATATACAATCATATATGAAACTCGCAAAAACTAACATTGAAATTATATTAAACCCAAAACCCTAATTTCAGCTTATATAAACCCCATAAATTATTCTAATCCAAACACCCCTAATCGAAGGTCTGACATCAAAAATTAGTACAACAAAATTATCAACTAAACAACACAAATATCAATATTCAATCTAAAATCATAAAATCCCCAAATAAAACATAAACCCTAAATATAAATATATACCTGCTTATATCGCTCATTACGTTTCCCATCAACCGTCTCAATCGTAAACTCAGTCGAAAAGATATTCGCCAATTTAGCCCCAAATATCTATTCAGGTACGTAAACACCATCATCTTGACGCATTATAACAGGTATACCATCACCATTATTCCAAACACTAATCATATTATTGGCAACATCTATGTTAACTTTGACACTGTTCATCTTGGGGTTTCGTTGCTTGTTATTGGCTGCGTTTACAAGTATTTCGTCGAATATTTTGTAAAGACCTGGTACGAAGGTGATTGGTTTTTTGATCATTTGGTCGTTTTGCCAGATCCATAGGGTTTCTGTTGAGTGGAGTGGGGGGTGGTTCTCCGTCGCCATGTTTAGTAATATCAAAGCTCTATACGTAATTACCTGTGCTTCACACAACAATGTAAATATATACATTATATTCACGAATATAAAGCAAACTATGATCCTTATTGACGAACTACGAATGAACTAAGTTAGATATTATACTTTATACTTGGAATTTATACAGGTAATAATAATCTATCAAAAGTCCATTAATTGGATTACTTTATATACGAAAATTTTACACTTTAATAGTTTAATCCTATGAGTTCTAACAATAAAATCATGCAAATACATAATATAATCTTAGGGATAAACATTATACATGTCCTCTTGCCGAATAAAAGAACATATAGATTTGCATGCATTCACTAAACACATAGTAAAAGAACATACGTAAAAACTAACCTTCTAATTACTTCAAACAACAAGTCGATCGATCTCTTTGCTTTTTGCTCTTAGTACGTATATATTAGCGCAGCTCTATGTGTTTATTTTATAACATGAAGTCGAAAATCTTCTTTTGCTTTGTGTTTTTGTTTTGTATGTGATAATAATGGTCGATCGATCTGTTTTCTTTTTGTTCTTCGCACGTGCATATGTATACTACAACAACAACAACAACAACAACATACCCAATCCCGCCGAGGCAGGGTATGGGGGAGGTAGAATGTAGACAGTGCCTACCCCTACCCCAGGGATAGACCCGGGGGTAAGGAGACTGCTTCCAAATGAGACCTCCGGCTAGTGCACGTGTGCGAGTGATAAAGAGGAGAGAGAGAGCAAAAGGGCATAAAGGCAGCAAACAAAAAGCATGCGAAAAGGGGCAGACCAAACACTCACAAACGCCAAACAAAAACACACATCAAACCAGAAACAAAAACCAAAAGCAAAGCAAAGGCAGGTAAACCTAAGGGGGCAAAACAAAGGAAGACGAAACCTAAAGCGAAGGCAAAAAGGCAACCTAAGGGGCAACAAAGGGCAAAAGCAAACACGCAAAGGGCCTAAACTAAGGCAGGGGTAACTACCCGCAAATCCTAATTCTAGCATATGTATACTGCTATCTTAAAAAAAGAAGACGGTCATCTTCTATTCTTTTTGTGTATATGTTTTGTATGTGATAATAATGGAAGGAAATTTTTCATTATATACCATGGGAGATTTTAAAAAAAAAAAGAAGACGGTCATCTTTGACAAGTTTAACCTAAGCTTTATAGTTTAACTAGCTAGAGGCCCGTCCCTTATTGAAACATGTAAACTCTTTTTATAGAGACCTAAAATCTTTAGAGGCCAAACATTTTTTTTTTTTTTTTTTTTTTTTTAAATAAGTTTTGTTTATTCAATCTTTTATATAATAATTTATATAATAAAAGAATTACATCATTTCTGAGTGTTTTTGGAAAACCCTTCTCATTGAAAAAAAATTTGGGCCAATAGGAGAGTTCAATTTCGCCACGTAAGCAAAATCATGTGATATTATTGGTTAATAAAAGTCAAAATTAAATTGATTTTGGTCAAACTTTAATAAATTTGGTGAAGAAATTTGGTTGATAAAAAAAACATATAAAAATTATAGGTGTCAAATTTGTGAAAACAAAAACTTAATAAAAGAGGAGGTGATTAATAAAACTTTAGTGGTTGATTTTTTAAAAATTATATAGAGTTAAGTGTAATATTATAAAACTCCATGTTTTTTAATAACTTTGGATTATAAACAAATACCCTCTTATACTTTATACACTTTAAACTTTATATCTTAAAAAATATAATGTATATGTTGTTTTAAAATAACAACATATAAATTTACATAAGATTATAAGTATCAATTTTTTTACTATATACGTTCAATAAGGACTCATTTATTTCATTTTTAAAATAACCTACGTAGACACGAGTTTACATTTTAAATACGGTTAAATTACTGAAAACGGGAATATAACTATCAAATTGTAAGCACGGTTTACTTTAATATAAACATTAAATATACGCGATTGTACTTATAACAATGATTCATGTAATTCTTATTTATTTTTATAAGGCTATCTAGAAAAAACATTTTTATAAAACATCAACATAATATCAACGCTCATTATAAAATAGGTATACTTTAACTTTATCAACACTCATTATGTACTATTAAACTTGCATATGTGTACTACATAATATCAATAGTGAAATTTAAATAACAATATCAACATCTTTGTCAGCTAAATAAAATTAAATCTTGAGTTACCTAACATAAATTTTTATGTGTAAACTTCGTGCGTGCACGAAACTTATGACTATATAATTATATGCAATTACCTTTAAAGACGCAATATTTAATATTAATACAGAATAATTTTTTTTTTGTCAAAACCCTGTGCGTTCACAAGTATTATAACTAGTTTTTTTAAATATGATTTACATAATGGTAGAAGGCAAACGAGCAACGAGCTGCGCCGCTAACCATATATTGAAAATCATAAAACAAAAGAAATAAAAACATGCAAAAAAAGATTCGCCTTCATCTTCTTACCGAAAGGTTTTTCGATGATTTAACACATTAATTTATGTTCTCTTTTGTACTAATATACACGGTTAAGCTTACTGAAAGTAGTAGACATATTCATCTTGTTTTGATAGATCGATTTTGTTAATTGTAGGACTCAAAATCTTAGTCATATTTTTAGTCGTGGTTTCATAGTATTAGTCTAAATAATGACCAAACATTACTTATGAATAGCGTATAGTTCTGTTTCGGAAAGATAGTTCAAGATGTTACCTGTAAGTTATACTAGGACAGGTGAAAATAGGGACCGATTGTTGGTTTGTGCTCGTTAAGTAGTCATTTATATGGCTAGAAATACGTGAGCTTATCGGGGCACACACGTATACACGAAGAACACGTTTGTTAATACAAATAATGTCAAAAACGTTGTTTGCATTATGTAAAAACACGTTACGTAAAAATACGCTTGATAAGTTTTTAATCGAGAAAGCTCGTTTTGTCTACAACATCATTTAAGGTATGAATAAACATCTTACCAATCTTGTTAAGTGATCAAAGAAGTTATTTTGTTTCTAAAACTTACATTTTCATAAATGTGACAAAAGTTATTACAAATTATTTTTGTAATTAAAAGAAATGTTATATTCATAGGAAAATATTTGAATTTGAACTTTCCCGCCCAAATCAGATAAATTTTTACCAGATAAACATTTTCCCACTAAAAGACAAAAACATGATCGGAATCTATGGGACGGTCCTTTATAGGCCGGTGGTCCCTTATATATATGGGACTGTACTCCGCTCCTCGTGTTGCATATTAATACTACACTATTCCACAGAAAAATTCATCTCTTGAGCACTATAATTTTATGTCTTCCAAAAATCTTCAAACCTTTCTTCTTTGATCACATTAACATGTCGGTAATTGTTTGCAAGTGATCACATCTATCCTCTCTTAAAGTGCAAGAGAAGAACGCCCGTATTCGTCAAGAAATGAAGTGTTGAAGTATAGGCATTCACCTCGTAACCATTGTTACGTTTCTAAGGCTTCCTAAAACAGCCTTGATTAGGGTAAGACGCCCGCCAATGGAAAGAAGGTTAGCTTTCCATTTTGAACGTCTCAATTGAAACCGATCAATAAGAATTTTCCAGTTGGATACAAGATTCATGTAAGAACCAATAGGTAATCCAAGATACACGAAAGGTAGAAAACCCGGAGAACAACCTGTGTATGTAACCCTTTCAGGATATTAAGTTGCATTATTACTTGACTCAGGCCTTATAAAACCAATATATAAAATAACAGTTTATATTTTTTAGCTAAGTAGATTTTGTGATATGATGACACATGCCAGAAAGTAGATGTAAACGGCCTATTAAGACTAATTTCAACAAAATATTTCCCCGATATTTTATCCATGATATTTTATCTCTAGGCAGTCACATCTAACTGCAATTAGAAGTAATTTATAATAACATGGAAATGAGTTCTAGTAATAGCTATTGTATAAAAACCAGAATGCTTATCAACCTTGAAGTTGTACAATCAACTCTGATGCAAAAGAAGAAAAGACTTATATGAGGTCAAAGAAAGACTTAATATAAAAGCTGTTGATATGTATAATGGATAGATTGAAAAGAAAGAAAGATATGACCACACCGTTGGGGTAGAATTAAAATCTCCACAACGAACAACAAGGGCATAATCCTAAAGCTTTGATGTTGCATTCAGCCTATTTAGCAGCATTTCAGCCTTTTTAAGATTAAGTAAGGAAAAAAGATACTGAAATAACTTTAGATCAAAAAGAGCAATACTAAAAACCGCTCTGCTCACAATTCAACAACAAACCATATTTCAAGCTAATACATTGAAGCCACTTCTACTGATTCATTATTAACCTTAACTATACCTATTATTATAGTTCATATCAAATGTATCACATATACAGTTTATGCAGAAAATGCTACTAATAGAATACCATATCCAATTTTGAATCATGTAAGCTCATTCACATGAGCAACAATTACCACAACTAGTAAATAGTCACAAGCCCAACTTCGCGTGCTACCCAAAAGCCAACTAATTCATTAAACCTTAATAATTACCCCAACCAGCCACTGCCGAAACCTTTGCAGTAGCCTAAGCATTTTACAAAAGGCCGTAGATATTGTCCATGTAGCCTAAGCTGTGGACTCTGATCAACACTCTGTTGGCATGGCCCAAAATTGTAAAAAGCCGGTAGCTGGAATTGCTGATTGTGATATACTTACAACTTTTAGAGCACCTATGCTCAATCATTAAGAAAACACCAACAAAGGATAACAAGAAAGATATTTAAAACACATTCAAAGATTCAATTAAGAAATAAAACAACTTTTTCTTCACACGCGTTTATTCTTGAATAGCTTGATTTTATGTTTTTTGTACTTCATTTCATAAATACATAAAATGTGTTCATAATCATAGGAAATTTTTTAGGTTTAGTTGAATAAGGTTATTTATAAAATTTTGTTAACAGTAAACCAATGTTGCAAAAATCGCGAATCGGTAGTCGGGCGGTCGACCACCTTATAGCTTGTAATCGGTCTAGGCGGGATGAATCAGTGATTAATACGGATTGGCATTTTTAGCAAATTTTTGGTATTTTCGCCAAGTTTTGTGTATTTCTGGCGAGTTTTATGTATTTCTGGCAATATGTTTTCTCAAAAACAACTTGTAATAGATTTAAACAGTTACTATAAGTTATCAAAATAAGTTTACGGTGAGTTTTGAGTACTTATGGTAAAATTTGTAGGTTTTTTGCAAGTTTGACCACCATTGACCGCCGTTGACCTATTTGTTTGACCCAGTTACATAAATCGGCAAGGCTGGTGACCCTGTAGCGCCTAGGCGGCGAATAATCGGCTTTGTAGATTTTTTTTGCAACACTCAATTTATACAAGTGAACTTGGCAGTAAAACTACTAAGTAAGTTGACCCATGTTGACTTTTCTAACTAAACTAAGGGCTTGTTTGTTAAATTTTTTTATTAAGTCATTTCTAATTAAGAGGTGACTTAATGCAGACACCCTTAGTTTTATTGCTTAATATTTTCAGTCATCTTTTTCTATTAAGTCACAAACAAACAGTTTTAATATGACTTAATGAATTCAGTTTTTTTCATATTAAGTCAATTAAGTCACAAACAAACACCACCTAAGAACATAGTACATAATCTATGCACTACATGTTATTACAATCAACTAAGCACTTATGATGGTTTAAGTAATTTGATGAGATGACTAATAACAAGGTTGTAGAAACCGCGAATCGATAGTCGGGCGGTCGACCACCTTGTAGCTTGTGATCGGTGTAGACGGGATTAATTGGTGATTAATCAGATTGACATTTTTGGCAAATTTTGGGTATTTTCGCCAAGTTTTATGTATTTATAGCGAAGATTATGTATTTCCGACAAGATTTTTTCTTAAAAACAACTTATAATAGATTTAAACAGTTACTATAAGTGATCAAAATAAGTTTACGGTGAGTTTTGGGTATTCCGGCAAAATTTGTAGGTTTTCGGCAAGTTTGACCACCATTGACCGCCATTGACCATGGTTTATCTATTTGTTTGACCAGTTACATAAATAGGCAAGGTTGGTGGCTCTATAACGCTTAAGCGGCGATTTTTGCAACACTAGAAAAAACTATAACAAAGACAATAAATGGAAGACAAAATTGCAGTCCAAAAGCAATGAATCTACAGAATACCTACTACAAAGTTGTAATTCATGAAGTCAATGGCAAGTCAACATTACAACACATAACAAGCATATTTCCCACCACTTTTGAAATTCATAGTTAGAAGAACCAAACACATATTCCAATCACTTGCTCTTCATCTTGAAAATCAGAATCCTCAATCGCATCGCTGTTTCTTCTTGCTCGCCCTTTGTGGTCCGGCTGCAGTTCGTTTTGCTGGTGCTTTGTTCTTTGGAGCTTCTGTTGTTTAATAACTTATGTTAGTCACAAACTTGACATGCCAAGACTGAACGGATATTATGCATCAATCATTTTAAAAATGGTTTTACCTTCTGCTATCTCAGGGGATGATTCATCGTCATCCTGTGAAGATTTTAAGTTGATTTTGGCCATGTGTTCTTCTAAAGGATATTGTTCCTGCAAACGATATTTTTATTAGTTCACATAATCACTTGTCATTGTAAAGAATTACCAAAGACAAGGTTTCATTTCTCACCTCAAGTTGGTGATCAAGAGCTTCAAGATCTCTTAGCCATAGAGACTCAGAAGTACTTTTTTTGAGCTCATCTAACTCTTTAATCTTTTCATCCATTTCTTTCTTTAACTGCTCAATCTTCTTATCTTTGAATACTGCAACGGGCAAAGACAACAAGTAACCATATTCTTCCCTTCCTGCTATTGTTGGTTCTGTTTCTTTTGGTAAATATGTGAAACCCTTGGCCTTTAACTCAGCACAAATCTCATCGGCCTCTCTATTAACGAGATCAATATTTCCTTTAAGAACTTCACCGATATACTTCACTTTGTTTTCCAGTAGCAATATAGCTTTCTTGAGCTCGTCAAGCAGATAACTCTGTTATCCATGACCACATTTGGATTAGTACAGTCTTAAACACGGAAATCAAATGAAGCCACATCCAAAACTTACCATCCTTCTTTTATAAAATTCAAGACGAAGGAGAAAGAAACCCTGAAGAACTGTGTACACAGAAAGAATATGAACAGTCAGTGAACAAATTAAGAGTATAGATCAATTTTGTTCATGGATATCGTACTTACTTTGTCCAGGGGTGTCATACTTCTTTATTGCACCATCCGCATCAAACAGATACATGTTAGCTGTGCTTAATGTAGTTGTTAGCTTAAATTTCTTCAAGATCCCCTCTCGTTTTGCTGTGTTCATTTGATCTTCGCTCATGCTAATTTTAAAATCCACAGTAGTCTCATCATGGTGAGCCGTGTAAGCCTGCAAAAAGAACATATAATGATAATAAAATAAAAGTACAATATACGTGTTAACTATTTAAAACTTGTTAATTTACCTTAATGACAGGTGTTTGGTCCATCCCATACCGTGCTGCCTCCAAAAATTCCTCGTATTCCCGAGTCCACCTCCCTACTGGGAGTTCAGTGATCCAAAGAGCTTTCCCGTCCTCTATTTCGTCCACATTTCCTATTGTGGTGTATTCGGTCTTTGATGCTGCCTCAATAACTCCTTCGAATCCTTTATACCATGGCTCCATATCCACCATTGCTTCACCACGCAGTAGGCGTTTTAGGTTAGCAATAATGTCTCGTGGATTGTAATTTGGAATAAACGAACTAAATCCAATCCCTGTTCCTTCACTTCCGTTTACCAGAACCATTGGGATGATCGGCATAAACCTTTTTCAAAAAAAAAACGAATCATTATAACAACCAATTCAAACAACATCATATACTTATAAAAATACACATAGATTATAAACTACCACTTAGGCTCAATGGATTGACCATCGTAATTCAAGTATTCGAGAAGAGGTTCATCAGCCTTGTAAAAAAGATATCGCGTGATAGAAGATAGCCGAGTGAAAATACATCTGACATCTCCATGATGTTTACCACCCTGCAAAGGAATGATAGACTTTAGAATATGCAATGTATACAAACGAGTAAATGTTTAAATTGTATCTCTCACCATGTGACGTGTACCAAATTGCCCAATCGGCTGAAGAAGGTTAATGTTGTTACTACCAACATAATTTTGGGCCATGCCGATAATGGTACCGACTAGACTCGCCTCACCATGATGATAAGCAGAGTGCTCAAACACATAATGACTGAATTGAGCAACTTCAATTTCCTGAATAATGGGCTTCTTGAAAGCACAAAATAGAACCTTTCTTTGGCCACGTATCAACCCATCCACCATTGATGGGATTGATCTTCGGAGATCAGCCACCAAACATTGCTTAAACTCTTTGTTGATGAAGTCGTGGTATCGGATGCTCTTCTCCTTTAAGTAAGTACAAGTACCAGCCTGCATCAAGAAACGATGATTGTAATGAAAATCGTGTCATGTCTCCCTGATTACTATGTTATAGAGAAGGCAATTTCATCCCATTCACATGTAAATGGGGTCAAACTGGGGCATTCTTAACATCAAACAGAACACCAATCATTTAGAGTAATGACCAAACCTGAGGTGCTTGAAGCCAGTCCATTCTCGCCTCAATCTTCATCTTACTGAAGGCAAGCTCAATTGCATCATGATCTTCGTTACCAGACCAAACAAAGTCCTGAATGTGATGATCAAAACCAAAATACTTTGCTCCTTCATCTTCAGTAGTTATCAGCCCCTATAGATAATGATAAATTAAAAATTACAAGAATAACAATGTATGTATAGTTGCTATTCAAAATTTTCATAAACAAACCTTAAAGTAACTTTTTTTGTATTTTTTTGCTTTCTTTCCCATGCTAATCTTCCAGGCCACATAATCCTGCATTGTATAGAACCATTTCACATCCGAAGCCTTCTTGTAAGAGACCTTAACAACTGGTGTAATGAACGCGCGCAAAAAGCATGGGACTTTTAGTAAAGATGGCCAGAACAAGCGAAGGAAGTTGATCAATAGCCCCATGATGCGTGAACCATCATGATCCTACAAAACACATGTAATGTTCTACAAGCATAAAAAATGGTAGATACTAGATATTGAACGCATAGTAACAGTTATTGGTACACACCTCATAAGCCATAATCATCACGTGTCCATATCTCAATCCCTCAACATTTTCATAAACTTTACCATTTTTGAGGCCAAGAATCTTCGTAATCATTTGAATTTCAGTGTTTTCCTGCATTTCTTGACGACTTGCTTCCCTCACATTGAGCAACTTCCCTTTAATCAAAGGTAACACACCATAGTAATCTTTGCCAACAACAGATAATCCAGACATCTGCAAACAAAAATAAACATTGTAGATTGTTTATGAGAATACACGTATCCAAATATGTGACTATAAAAGAACAAGCAAGCAAGACAGCTTACTGCAAAATCTCTGGCAGAATCTCCTTGAGTCAAAATCAAAGTGCAGTCTCGAGATTTATCTGTGCCAGCCATTTTAGCATCTCGGAGGAGAGGAATACAGTGTTTCCATTCCCTTATACCATCAATTTTCTTAAGTTTTTCATTCTGATTATCTAGATCATCTGCATGTACCAATATTCTCTTCCCCAAATACGGTAATGCAACTGCAAAACATGAACAAGACAAATAACATAAGTTCTCAAACCCATTAGTTTCAGAAAGTACAATAATAAGAAAAAAAAAAAAAAAAAAAAAAAAAAAAAAAAAAAAAAAGTGGTTCTGCATACTTCTCCTTAAAAACTCGTGTGTGAGTTCACACGTTGATCCAAATATGCCCTTATCAGTAGTCGTCAGATTCACTTTAGTTTGCGAATCAAAAGCAGGGGTGTCAATAAGAGCATTAACAAACACCCAAAGGTAGCTCTTAATGTTATCTGGTTCAAATCTAACAATCTTCTCAAGGTGAGCGGTAATCTGTCTGGTTATATAATCAACGTGTGTCCCTCCCTTCATTGTCGCAACATAATTCAAAAAACTCACCTAATTAATTAATAAGCATATGTCAGCCATTATAATTTACTTATAAGCTTTAACTGTTCATAAACTCAATACAAAATTGTGTATACCTGCTCGAATTGCCCATCTGACAAACAAACACAAATGTCCCATTTATCGTTAACTTTCTCATAAATCCTATATAAAGTGACAGATGATTAGCATCAAATTAGCAATTAAACTAAATAACAAGACAAGGTATTCATCATAAAAATTAAAAAGAACCTCATAGTATCGGTAGATGTTCCAGGATAAAGCTTAACATAGTCTTCAAACGTTTTGAGTGGAACACGTGTTCCATCTAGTTCAACCTCCACACCGTTTCCTAAGCATCCTGCTAAGTCGACCACGCGTCTCTTCATTAGAGCAACGATATCATCTTCAAGACATTCCATGCCATATTTTGCTAAATCAGGTTTAAATGAAACCATAGTCCAATTTTCACTACTCTTGCACGTTTTGATACTTGAGCATACCCTCCTCATGTTGTCTGTGAACACCTAAACAATAATCAGTGTTACAATTCATTCTCAATAATACATGATTTAAAAAATGTAACAACCATACAAATGTTATAAAATCTCACATATTTCAGGTATGTATTTTATATACAAATAAGTAGCACTTTGATCCATGATGAAGTATCGCACATCTATACCCAATTTTAAACCACATTTAAATAAACATTTTGCAATTGACCAGATTTTAATATTGCTTATTTGCTCAAATCCAATATCAAAACTAAGCTCTAATAGAGTGTTTGGATTAGCTTTCTTTATGGACGCATAGATCAAAACTCAAATTCAAAAAAGTCGGGGATAAAGCTTAACATAGCCTTCAAACGTTTTAAGTGGAACACATATAGACCAGATTTTAATGGACATAAATCAAAACTCAAATCCAAAAAAGTCGCTACGGACACAACTTATTCACAGATGAGCAAATCAACATGAACTTGTGGCTTATTTATGTCCATTAACTCAAGCTGATATGCACATCCGCTCATAGAATGTGAAATTGTTGAATTTTCCGAATCCTGTTAAGCTAACAAGCTCATAAAATACTTTAAGCCAAACACCCCATAATCATAAAATTCAATAAACATTGCACTAAACTAGATTTTCAAATTGCTTATAGACTCAAATCCAAAATCAAAACTCTAAAGAGTGTGTTTGCATTAGTTTGCTCTATGGCTTATCAGCTATGATAACTGAAAAGGTTTATAGCCACACATGACACATGTTAGGTGAGCATGAGCATATCAACATGAACATATGGCTCATTCAAGTCCATTAACTCAAGCTAATATGCCCATACCCAGAAAACATGTGGATTTAAGCCAATAAGCCCATAAACAACTCTAATTCAAACACCCCCTTATCCAATACCCAAATTAGCATAGCACATACCTCCTGTTTCAATAAACCACTTAATAATTATCCACAAACCATGATATTAAATATTCAAATCTAAGCGTGTTTCTGGATTAAACTATTTACGGCCTATCAGTTATACGAAAGCTGATAAGGCCACGTTTCTTTTCTGGAATGAGCTTATCAACTCCCCATTCCGTAAAAAAAATGTGAGCTAATCCCCCTTTTCAAATCTTATTAAGCCAAAAACTCCCCTAATCACACTATCCGATATCAAAACTTGTACTACACAAACTTCATTTCACTAAACAAAATACACTAATCACAAATATACAATCATATATGAAACTCACAAAAACTCACATTAAAATTATATTAAACCCAAAACCCTAATTACAGCTTATATAAACCCCATAAACTATTCTAATCCAAACACCCCTAATCGAAGATCTGATATAAAAAATTAGTACAACAAAATTATCCACTAACGCTAACAAAACAAATATCAATATTCAATATTCAATCTAAAATCATAAAATCCCCAAATAAAATATAAACCCTAAATATAAATATATACCTGCTTATAACGCTCATTACGGTTCCCATCAGCCGTCTCAATCGTAAACTCAGTCGAAAAGATATTCGCCAATTTAGCCCCAAATATCAATTGAGGTACGGAAACACCGTCATCTTGATGCATTATAACAGGTATACCATCACCATTATTCCAAACACTAATCATATTATTGGCAACATCTATGTTAACTTTGACACTGTTCATCTTGGGGTTTCGTTGCTTGTTATCGGCTGCGTTTACAAGTATTTCGTCGAATATTTTGTAAAGACCTGGTACGAAGGTGATTAGTTTTTTTATCATTTGGTCGTTTTGCCAGATCCATAGGGTTTCTGTTGAGTGGAGTGGGGGGCAGTTCTCGGTCGCCATGGTTAGTAAATTCAAAGCTCCAAACGTCTGCACATATATAACTAGATAATTACCTGTGCTTCACACGACAATGTAAATAATATAAAGCAAACTATGATCCTTATTGACGAACTAGGAATGAAGTTAGATATTATACTTTATACAAGTAAATAATCTATCAAAAGTCCATTGAATACGAAATTTTTACACTTTAGTTCTATGAGTTGTAACAATAAAATCATGCAAATACATAATATAATCTTAGGGATTGGAGAAACATTATACATGTCCTCATGTCGAATAAAAGAACATATAGATTTGCATGCATTCACTAAACACATAGTAAAAGAACATACGTAAAAACTAACCTTCTTATTACTTCAAACAACAAGTCGATCCATCTCTTTGCTTTTTGCTCTTAGTACGTATATATTAGCTCTATGTGTTTATCTTGTAACATGAAGTCGAAAATCTTCTTTTGCTTTGTGTTTTTGTTTTGTATGTGATAATAATGGTCGATCGATCTTCTTTGCTTTGTGCATGTGTTTTGTATGTGATATAATGGAAGGAAATCTTCCTTATATTATATACTATGGGAGATTTTCTAAAAAAAAGAAGACGGGGTCATCTTCGACATGTTTAACCTGGGCTTTATAGTTTAACTAGCTAAAGGCCCGCCCGTTATTAAAACATGTAAACTTTTTTTTATATATACCTAAAATCTTTAGAGGCCATGTTTTTTTTTTTTTTTTTCTTTTTTTAAGTAAGTTTTGTCCATTCAATCTTTTAAAATATGATTAACATAATGTTAGAAGGCAAACAAGCAACAAGCTGCACCACTGGTCATTTTATAAAATCATAAAACAAAAGAAATAAAGGCATGCAGAAGATTCGTCTTCATACTCATAGGCTGCTCCCATCCGAGCATGCGTGAGATAGTGGGAAGGCATGGTGAAGCGTGAGTATGGCTGGGAGGGTGAAGGTGAGCCATCGGCAAGGAAGCAAAGTGCAAACGAAAAGTTAGATACTCACTTTTGGGAAGGCGTGTGAGTGGTGGGCCCAAAGCATATCGTTTGATGGTTTATATATATATATATATATACACACACACACTAGATTTCGAAGCCCGCCCGATGGGCGGGCATGACTTAGTGATGGTGTTTGTTAACGGAAATTCATTTTTAAGGACGGGGGTGATGCGTGGTTCGTGGTCGAAAGACTTTCTTTTTCTAAAAGCAAGCTTTACAACCGACAAGGCAGTTAGCTGATTTAAAACAATCTTCTAACTTATATCCCTCAACATTGATATAAAATATCACTCTAAGTGATGAGGCATCTTGCGGATTTATGAATGAGAGTAATCATTATACTTTGGTCGACATTTACATGTTTAACCTTAGTATGACATTAATAAGTGGATTTTAGAAGGTTAAGTATTTTGTTCTCAAATAACTTTGAGATTTGTATATGCTCTCACTTACTTTTGTAAGTAAATACAATTCTCTAAATACTAAATATTTAAGCAACAATAAATTGTTCTTTATTGGGAACCACAAAATACATTTTAAGTTCTCATCTCTAGATTTGTTAATAAGATGCTTCATAAGATTTTAACAAATTCAGAACTTAAATCAAGACAATATGGAATTCCTTCCAACAACTCAAATCAAGGTTTATAGAAAACTCTAATTTAGTATCACTCTTTAACCAAAAGTTCTAGCAACAGTTTTGTGTTTCGTCAAGCTAGGAAGAACACTAAAACTACAATCTTCAAGCTATGAAGTGTAGAATAATCAAAAATCCAAAAGGATTTAGGATTTAATTGATTTGAGTGGAAAACCTAAAATCCCTAATGAATTAGGGTTTTCAGTAATAGATTGTCTTGAACACCTTTTAGGTTGGAACTATATTGAGTATATCCACGACACACGTAATTTCTAACCTTGATATGTTTTGGAGGTAGAGAAATTAAAGCTATCATGAACCAAATAATATGAATAAGGTTTGATCCAACACATTAGACATACCATAATGAAGTGGTATTCTATGCGTATTAGAATTGTGAAACTATATCAGAATTCCATAGATAACTTAATTCTCTTTGGACCAAATACTTGTCAATTGGTTCGAGCCAAACTGCTTATAAAGTATTTATGAACCAAGTGCATGCAATAATGTATATTCATTGAACAATACAAGAACCTTATGTTCACATGTTCACAAGAAGACAGAATTGTTCAAGAATTATATGTTCATGTGTTTACAAGAAAACATAACATTTCAATAATACATTATAAGTCTTTGTGTTGGAATCACTCCTAAACTAGATTACAAGTGTTAGTGATTAATATGTAATAGTTAGCTTAATTAGGCCTTTATGTTTGTTATTAAGCTAAGGCTTGTGTAGAAGGCCCATGAGCCTTGGCCCAAGCCCATAAGAAGGGAAGGATGCTAGTAGTGTTGCCCTAGCTCCTTGCCCTATAAATAATCCTTGTAAACCCTCACTTGAGGGTTGGTTGTTCATTTACTTTCACTCTCTACGCAGAAACCTTCTATATTTCTATTCGTGTGTGTTTGTATTTGTTCAACCGATCACTCCTCATCTATACTTCTTATATTGATGCTTGTGTCACTAATATGGGAACCTAACAGTGGTATCAATCGCCAAATAGTTGGGTGAAAAGAATTTGTTTTTGAAGTTTTGGTTTTACGCGTAACATACGGTTTACAAACTTTTTCACGCTTAAAAACTCATTTTTTACACTATTCAATCCAAGATTCTTGTACTTTCAAAGTTTTTAGGTGTTAAAATTTCAGTTTTTTGCAAAAAGTTTCAAACTTTACGTGTATTTCATTTGTTTTAAGCTTGATTTTAAACTCGTGTTCATTTCTACGCTTAACGTGTCTACAAGTTTTGGATCATCAAGTTTCACACTTTTGTGTTATTTTGGTGATATTGAAGCTGTTTCATCACAAAAATCTGGTTTAGAAACACTTTGGGCTAAAAATCAGTTTTTGGCAAAACCTACGCGTAACAAAACCCTAGTTGTTACGCATAAGCTTTCCTTGGTTTGATCTTCAGTGAAATTGGTTTACTCAGTGTTTTTGTAAAACCCTAAAAATATAAACGCATAATAAGACTATTTTACCCTTGAAATCAAAATTTTAAAATACGTAAAATATAATAACGTTCAATTAACGAAACTAAAAACCTAACTTATGAATATTTAAAAACCTAATGTGTATATTAAGTAAACTAAACGTCGCAAGAATAAATAAATTTAGTCGTTTGTTCTTGTATAATCCGAATACCTTTGGGTCGTTTTATTTTTGTGCAAGCCGTGTACTCAACACAAGAGTTGGGCCGTTTCTTTTGTTTTGTGTGTGATCTGATTCCTATCAAGCCAAGTCGGGCTTTGTTTTCCTTTTGTGATCCGAGAGTCCAACCCAAGTCCAAGGTCTCGTCCGGTTTGGATTTTTTTTCCGACCCATCAAAAGCCCACCCCTTGATACCGATCGGTATATACATAGTATATATACCAACACAAACCTCAAAGGTGAAACCCTAGTTCTCAAAGTCACGGAAAAGAGGTTTTCCCTGGTTTCTTTTTCTTCCCATCCGACTTCTGTGGCTGCCCTCTTTTGTGTTCGGTGGTGTTTGTTCCAAGTTTTGCTAAGGTATATCGACTTTCCTTTTTCTCAAAAACTTTTGTATGTAGCTCGTCGAACATGGAACCTGTGAGATATGTACTAAACCCTACGAATGAATAATAGTCATGTGTTAAAGTCCTTGAGTAACCCTGCGAAGGAATAAGAATCTTGTGTAAACCTGGGATCGAGTTATACGTATATATATGTATCATGCATGATTTCAGAAACTCATATATAAGTGTCGAACATGTATCATTAACCATACAACAAGTAGCACACCATGTCGCCACATAAAATTACGAATATGATGTTGTAAATATTGGGGTTGACGCATGTTTATGCAAGTTCTGAATGTGTTTTTGAGCCTATAACTATATCACATAAGGTCACAAATCTGAGTAACCTGTACATGGGTCGATTTGCATGCATGTCTTTCCTATCGAAATCTTTTTGTAAAACAGCCTTGGTGATCGAGTATGTAGGTTGGAATCATGTAGTGTTGAGTTAATGGTTAAGTGTTTGTATTGTCAAGTGGTTAGTGAGTAGGAAACAACATGTTGTAATGTGTGATTTTCATTTGGGTTGCATATAAGATCGAAGCAAGGAGACGAGTGAGCTTTGGCCTCGTTAACAAGCTTTATATAAGTCAATGTGGTGTGAGTTATTGATGTAAACATGAATGAGTTTTGTTCAAACTTCCGTTTGGTTTTTCACAAGTTCTAGGTCAAGGAGTTGGTCATTTAATCCGTAACATGTCAATTTAATGAGTGTTAATATGATATTAAAAGTATGAGAAAAACCCTAGAACATAAATGAGATTCGATTAGGGTTTGAGTTGTGTGTGCTAATTCGTTATTTCATGTGAAAATAGTAAGTCATTTAGGTCATAAATCACTGTTGATTTAACGTGTAACAAGCTAGTGTGTAGAGTGTTGTGAGCATGCGTGAGTTATGATTTTATGTAAGAAAACAAGTGTTATGAATTAAAGTATTGCATGCATGGTCTCATAAGGTTGGCTAATTAATGATTGAAACCCTAAAACATTGTAATTCTGTCCGTCACTAAGAATAAGAATATGCCTACAACTCTAAGAATGCGAATGCGATAAATCCGTTATAACTTAAAGGATGCTAATAAGTATTAAATAAATCATAATCCGTGTAGATTCGTTGGAGGAGACGCGACGTTACATCTTCGTGATTCACTCATTCGTTTGCTTTTCTCTCGTTTGCTTTAAGGTACAGATATTCTGACCTTTTCAGTAAAGGTTCCTTATGACGTTCTTTTCGTTAGTTTTTCCTATTTTACTTATTAGGATTTCCGATGCCATTGCTATGAACCCTTTTCTGATTTTGTGATCTGTTGCTTATCTGAACTTCTGTTTTATTGAACCATGCAATATCTGATTTGAACTTATGTTATGAAGACTCTGATGTGCACCTTTGTTGAACCTTACTATGTTAATTATGAACTTCTAATTATGAATGTACGATTTGTGACTGTGATATGAATTTCTGACCTCTGAATATTTGAATATGAACCTTATGATATGAGTTATCTGATATGTTATATGTTGAACTTTGTGTTTGATTATGATCTGTGTCATTTACGACAATCTGTTTGACCTAAGATAGTTTGACACCCGAGCCAAATATTAACTAGTCATGGGGGTTCCATGTCCGTGTCAGTGATGCACCTCTGACATGACTCTAGGGCAGTAGAGTGATGTTCTGCCACGTCCCTTATCTGATATCTGTTATGAGCTCAAGTTATATTATATGACCAATATCTGTTTGTGGGGCTTATGGATGCATCCTAGATCTGATTTGTTATTCGATATGAATTGTCTGGTGAATGATGTCGTGTGCAATACGCGTCTTCCCAAAATTCTGGGAGCTAGCTACTCCAAATTATTTTCTGAGATTATTTCTGTATAATTATGATATTTCTGATATGATATGTTCTGGGCTCGTGGTAGTTAACTAAACCTTTATCTGTTACTTCTGTGTTAAGCATTCTGTTATGATTTGGTATTTTCGAGTGTTATATTATGTATCCTGATATGGTATGTGGGTGAATGTGCTTATGACGTATATGTTCAAGTGATTTCTAGTTGCCATGCTAGGATAGTATTAATATGTTTAACCATGATGTGTATATCTGATATTATGTTAGCTTATCATTACGTGAATGCGTTGATCTGCGAGATGAATGTGCTAGTGTACAATTGAGTGTTTTGGAAGTTTAGTATGTATGATGGTTCAGTTAATCTTATAAACCGTGCCTATCGGTTAGTTATCTGTCTGTATATGTGACCTGCCCTGATTAAACTCTGCTAATGTTAGGATTTGATCTGAGAACTAGTTTAGCTTATGATATCTGTTCTGAAAATTTCTAATGGCTATGATATGTCTTTGTCTATTTAGTTATAGTATGTCTACTATGTTTGCTTTTGGTATGTGAGGCTGCCATGACTTCTGCTAGTTCCGCTGCTACAATATTGAATTAAGTGCGTTAAATGTAGATTTATTGATTGGTATGAATGCCATGTTTATCTTCTGGAAAGTGTTTTTTCTGCTAGTCTTTAGACTTTTTGTTTGGGTTATATGTAATCTATTTTCTTGATATGTTAAGTGTCTGGTTATTATGATGTGTTGCATTTGTGTCATTAATGTGCTACGATGTGTTAACTGTTATGTGTTTTCTGGATTTTCTGTATATTTGTGCTTCCGCAGAATCCTCAATGATTCAGTATTCTCATTCCGTTATGATTTCGTTATTCGTATCTTTGTTTTGTTTAGTTTCTGTTTTGTTATATCTGTTCACTGGGCTTTGTAAGCTCAACCGCATTTTTCTTTTCTTGCGGCAGGTATTAAACATTCGAGATGAGCTTATGGGATAGCTGATCTGGGTTGAGAGTAGAGACAAGAGCAAGTTTTGCTAATAGGGATCTTAGATTGATTTTTTTTGAATATTAAGTTATTTATATTCTCTTTTGTAAGTTTTGTAAAAGTTTACGCTTTTGTATAGTATTTAAAGTTCTGATATGAAACCGTATTGCGACATCTTTACCCTTGTCGGGTTGGGGTGTTACAATTTATGGTATCAGAGCTCTAGGTTTTAGGACCCTTAGAGCTTAGGCTATGACCTGTCAGGATTGGGTAGATTTAGGATTTTCCCTTCTGCATACTTTCTTTGCGTCCACTATCGTACTTAGACTTTGCTAATAGTTGGTTATTCTTTTAGATGGTTATCCCTCGTCGCTCTAGTTCATCTGATAGGAGCAAACAAGGACCAGCTAGGCAACCTAAGGAGAGGATGAGGTGGACCGTTGTTATCGCTAAAGGCTGCAAGAGGTTTGGTAGAGTGAAGCGGACCAACAGGAGGATACGAGTTCTGGCTAGTATGTGGCCATGCACAATTGAGGAGAAGCTGACCTTGAAGAACGTAGACGGAAAAGTAGTAAAGGAGTACGAAACTAAAGTTGTTGACAATCAAGGTTTCACCACTAGGTATCATGATAGATGTCCCGAGTTCCTTGAAGATGGAGGAGTAGGTTGGGCGAGGAGTCGCGATTTGTATGCTTTTGTAGATCGTGTGCCGGAAGAAGAAGAGAGGAATCGGAAAAGTGACTTTGCTAGTCGCTTATTACCGCAGCGTGAAGGAAATAGGAACGGATGGATAAGTGAGGAAGAAGAGGAAGAAGAAGAACATGAGGAAGAATACGAGGTGGACTCGGATTTAGAGTCTACGGCTTCTAGTAGGTTTAATCCGATACAAGAATAGAAATGTGCACTCCTGGTTGGTTGCCTCATTATGAGAAATTTCTAACATTGGATTTTGGAGTTTAGGTCCTTTTGTTTTCTTTTAGATGATTGAATCTTGGATTATTAAGTTTTGTTTTGGAAGTTCATCTTATGACGATTTTGCAAATTTTGTTTGACTAGTGGGAATAAAACAAAATTTTGAAAGTATAGTTCCTGTTTATTGTTTCTTTCTGATAGATTCGTTAAGTTTCCGTTAGTCCTCATAAGTTTCGTCTGCTTTTTGTTTTCTTAGCGGTGTCGCTTAATCATAGCTGGAAATAAAGTATGACCATCATGATGGTATGCTCATGTGATATGCTCATGTGAATTTGGTCTGTTATAGTATGTTACTTGCTATCTGTATGTTATCTGTATGTGATATGTTTTGTTGTGATTCTGGTTATGTGGTTTGCCATGACCCGGGACAGAATATGATGACAATAAGAACTTGTTATGTGATGCAAGTATTATGACGCCTGATCAACGTGATAATACCGAGATCATATAATTTGAACTTATTGAAGTCATATGGCGTCTGGGGAAATGCCTGTGGCTGATACGTGAATGGATTTTGACTGGTATCCGTTACTTGGCACTTCTCATGTTCGTTTGAAATTCTGTACCTAATTGTGAGATTTTCGTCGATATCTGTTACGTATAAGTTTTGTGCGCGTTGGACCGAAATTGTTATGATTTGTGTGAACTATGGATTGCTATGTTTGCTCTAAATGCGTACGTCTCCGTGTACCCTTATTGTGGTCATAGGATTTTCGTGAAGTGTTTGAGAAATATTAAATCCTTTTAGTTTGAGTATCGGCGACTAGTGAGACCGTTAGGATTCGTTTTGTCTATGTATATGTTTATTCTCCTCATTAGATATCTGAATAAGTTAGAACGTGTTGTTTGATTTTCGGCATCTCATCCGTTATCTGCCATTACTTTGATAAGTATATGATTATCTGTTATAAGTATTTTGATTATTGATTTGATTTCTGAAAGTAGGAGTTTGTAGATTCTGATAAGAATCCGTTTCATCTGCGATGAGTTCCGTGTTTGTTTTAATTTCCTCGAAACTCTGAAATCTGCATTTGTTGCTGTCCTGTTCCGTCTTGTCCAATTTCGAGGACGAAATTTTCTTTTTAGGAGGGGAGAGTTGTAAAACCCTAAAAATATAAACGCATAATAAGACTATTTTACCCTTGAAATCAAAATTTTAAAATACGTAAAATATAATAACGTTCAATTAACGAAACTAAAAACCTAACTTATGAATATTTAAAAACCTAATGTGTATATTAAGTAAACTAAACGTCGCAAGAATAAATAAATTTAGTCGTTTGTTCTTGTATAATCCGAATACCTTTGGGTCGTTTTATTTTTGTGCAAGCCGTGTACTCAACACAAGAGTTGGGCCGTTTCTTTTGTTTTGTGTGTGATCTGATTCCTATCAAGCCAAGTCGGGCTTTGTTTTCCTTTTGTGATCCGAGAGTCCAACCCAAGTCCAAGGTCTCGTCCGGTTTGGATTTTTTTTTGCCGACCCATCAAAAGCCCACCCCTTGATACCGATCGGTATATACATAGTATATATACCAACACAAACCTCAAAGGTGAAACCCTAGTTCTCAAAGTCACGGCAAAGAGGTTTTCCCTGGTTTCTTTTTCTTCCCATCCGACTTCTGTGGCTGCCCTCTTTTGTGTTCGGTGGTGTTTGTTCCGAGTTTTGCTAAGGTATATCGACTTTCCTTTTTCTCAAAAACTTTTGTATGTAGCTCGTCGAACATGGAACCTGTGAGATATGTACTAAACCCTACGAATGAATAATAGTCATGTGTTAAAGTCCTTGAGTAACCCTGCGAAGGAATAAGAATCTTGTGTAAACCTGGGATCGAGTTATACGTATATATATGTATCATGCATGATTTCAGAAACTTATATATAAGTGTCGAACATGTATCATTAACCATACAACAAGTAGCACACCATGTCGCCACATAAAATTACGAATATGATGTTGTAAATATTGGGGTTGATGCATGTTTATGCAAGTTCTGAATGTGTTTTTGAGCCTATAACTATATCACATAAGGTCACAAATCTGAGTAACCTGTACATGGGTCGATTTTCATGCATGTCTTTCCTATCGAAATCTTTTTGTAAAACAGCCTTGGTGATCGAGTATGTAGGTTGGAATCATGTAGTGTTGAGTTAATGGTTAAGTGTTTGTATTGTCAAGTGGTTAGTGAGTAGGAAACAACATGTTGTAATGTGTGATTTTCATTTGGGTTGCATATAAGATCGAAGCAAGGAGACGAGTGAGCTTTGGCCTCGTTAACAAGCTTTATATAAGTCAATGTGGTGTGAGTTATTGATGTAAACATGCATGAGTTTTGTTCAAACTTCCGTTTGGTTTTTCACAAGTTCTAGGTCAAGGAGTTGGTCATTTAATCCGTAACATGTCAATTTAATGAGTGTTAATATGATATTAAAAGTATGAGAAAAACCCTAGAACATAAATGAGAGTCGATTATGGTTTGAGCTGTGTGTGCTAATTCGTTATTTCATGTGAAAATAGTAAGTCATTTAGGTCATAAATCACTGTTGATTTAACTTGTAACAAGCTAGTGTGTAGAGTGTTGTGAGCATGCGTGAGTTATGATTTTATGTAAGAAAACAAGTGTTATGAATTAAAGTATTGCATGCATGGTCTCATAAGGTTGGCTAATTAATGATTGAAACCCTAAAACATTGTAATTCTGTCCGTCACTAAGAATAAGAATATGCCTACAACTCTAAGAATGCGAATGCGATAAATCCGTTATAACTTAAAGGATGCTAATAAGTATTAAATAAATCATAATCCGTGTAGATTCGTTGGAGGAGACGCGACGTTACATCTTCGTGATTCACTCATTCGTTTTCTTTTCTCTCGTTTGCTTTAAGGTACAGATATTCTGACCTTTTCAGTAAAGGTTCCTTATGACGTTCTTTTCGTTAGTTTTTCCTATTTTACTTATTAGGATTTCCGATGCCATTGCTATGAACCCTTTTCTGATTTTGTGATCTGTTGCTTATCTGAACTTCTGTTTTATTGAACCATGCAATATCTGATTTGAACTTATGTTATGAAGACTCTGATGTGCACCTTTGTTGAACCTTACTATGTTAATTATGAACTTCTAATTATGAATGTACGATTTGTGACTGTGATATGAATTTCTGACCTCTGAATATTTGAATATGAACCTTATGATATGAGTTATCTGATATGTTATATGTTGAACTTTGTGTTTGATTATGATCTGTGTCATTTACGACAATCTGTTTGACCTAAGATAGTTTGACACCCGAGCCAAATATTAACTAGTCATGGGGGTTCCATGTCCGTGTCAGTGATGCACCTCTGACATGACTCTAGGGCAGTAGAGTGATGTTCTGCCACGTCCCTTATCTGTTATCTGTTATGAGCTCAAGTTATATTATATGACCAATATCTGTTATCTGTTATGAGCTCAAGCATACGAGAACTCTTTGATCTACAAACAAAAGACAAAGAAGATTCATGACTCAAAAATCAAAAACCGCGTTTTCAACGTCGGTGATCGAGTCCTTCTTTTCAACTCAAGATTGAAGATTTTCTTGGGAAAATTAAAATCCCGCTGGTCTGGACCATTTACCATCACTAAAGTATTTCCATATGGAACCATTGAGTTATCTCAACCCGATGGTCCAAACTTTAAAGTGAATGGTTATCGGTTGAAACATTATTTTGGAGAGGACATTCCTCCTGTGGTTGTCCCGGATCTGCAAACTTTCCCCATGAACCAATGAATGCGGGGATCGAGTCAAGCTAGCGACTCGGGAATCAAAAACAGTAGCATGTCATATGGGTTTTCACCCATATTTCTGACTTCTTTCTATCTTTCTACCACCCTAGTGTGGGGGAGTTTCCCCCCGCTGTTGTATATAAGTTTTCCTAAAAAAAAAAAAAAAAAAAAAAAAAACTTTCTAAATAATGGCCATAGTATTTCCCTTTTACGTTATTTGTTTCGGCATAACCGCCGGTACTTTGAATATTGAGGGCAATATTCATTTCTAGTGTGGGGGGGGAATTCTCACGAATTTTATCATGTAATTATACCGCCTAATTCCCCCGTTTTTGGCCAAAATTTTTTTTGGAGTAAGTGTTCTACACTTACTCATTTGGTTATCAGTCCGCCATGTCTAATAAACAGAAGGATTGGCTAATCCAGGAGCAAACGGCTCTTGGTAAAGATATCTCAAATCCGTTGACGGCTTGCAATTTTCCCAAAATTGTATGGTATTCAGCTCACCATATCTTTAATTAGTGAAGAGTTGGCTAGCCCGCAAGTTTATGGCTTGTGGTAAAGGCAGTGGAAAAACCATAATTGGTAATCAGCTCACCAAAGATAATATTGATAATTTATCTAAGAGTTGGCTAGTCCAGAAGCAAACGGCTTCTGGTAAAGACAAATCAAATCCGTTGGAAGCTGGTGGTTTGCTCAAAATCACATGGTTATCGGTGTACCATGGTTCTTACTTGAACTAAAACATTTGGCTACTCCAGAAGTAATGGCTTTTGGTAAAGAGATTCAAATCCATTAAGTTTTTCTCAAAAGATTGCTAGGGACTAGCAATAGTTTAGTGTGGGGGATTGATGAGTGTGTAAATACTCATCATTTTTGGTCAAATCTGAACTGCAAAACGTTTAAAAATGCTCAGAAATGCATCAAAATACTGAAAATATTCCAAAATTGCATTTTATATGTTTCAGATGCAAAATGTTCAAAATCAGATGAAAAATGAGCTAAGTTTGCATAATTGGCAGTTTCAGTCCCCCAAGTTTCAAAAATTGTCAGAATTAGTCCCTGAGCACATAATTTCAAAAGAAAAATCACCAAAGGTCCTTTTAAAATCATAACTTGTCAAAATTAGTCCTTTGGTGAAAAATATCAAAAGTTTTGAGAAATTACAAGTTTGGCCCTCCAAGTTTAAAAATTGGCAAAAATAGTCCTTGGAATTTTGAAAATGTCAAGTTTGGTCCTTATACTATTGGAGCTTGTCACTTTTAGACCCTTGGAACAACTTTGCAGATTTGGCAGCCTAGGTCCCTTGATTTTCAGAAATTACACATAAGGCCCTTGATTATTAAACCTTTACACCCCTTTTGGCCTTGTCAAAACTCATTGTGACCCCCTGCCTATCCAATTGGACCCCTTCATTTTGACCCTTCCTCTTTAATAATACAACCCAGTCAAACCCATTTGACTCACACCTTTTCCCTCCAACTCACGGGTTGCCTCCATCATCACACCCCTGCAACACTAGCCTGCAACATCAGACAATCCCATCCCCCCAGCTCACCTTTCATTCCCTTATCACTCCACCTCTCCTAACAGTCCAAAAGACATTAAATGCCTCCCCCCTCAAGCACTCAAACTCCCCAGCTGTTAAAAAACCATTTCCCGCCAAAAATGATCCAACGGCTAAAAAACTCTTCAAGTCATCCAATGGCCATGAAAGGATGTGGGATTAGCTCAGAGAGAGAAAAGAAGCAGAGTTGGTGTATAAAAGAGGAGGAAGAAAGAGAAGAGAGGTAGTAGTTAGTTTAATTTTCAATTATATGTCGTTTTTAAATTCTATGTCTTCAATAGACTCTTAGATGTAATTTTAAGTTTAAGTGTATCAAACTTAAAGTATTTCAATGTATTGCAATCATTTTCAAGCATCAATTCAAGTTGTGTTCACATTTCATTCTTTTGTGGTTACTGTTGAAAAGTTCAGTTTCAATCTCCTACAGTCAAGCTGCAAATAGCTTCTTTCCAAGTTTAAATAAGCTTATATAAGCTGCTTATAGCTTTTTATCAGCTTACATTTCAGTTTCAAGAAAATTTGATACTTGGTCAACGAAAGTCAAACTGGGTGCAGTTGGTCTTGGAAATGGATAATGGTTGATGCAGTGGTGATATTGGATTGAAATAGACTAGGTTAGGTAGTGGTCTTGGGTTCTGGTCTTAGCCAGCAAATAAGCTGGACCTATGTGAGTTTGTATTTCACTTTCCAATTTCAATCCATTTTGCATATTATGCTTGTATGTGCATATGTGGTCACCATTAGTTTAAACTTGTTTAATAAGTTGTAAGTAGGATAATTAAACTCAGTTTAGTCAAGAATTCAAGCTAGTTCAGTTGGTAACTTGGTTTACATTGCAAAACAGTTATATAAAGTGGTGTTTGGATCAGCTTGTTACACTGTGTTTAAGGATTGCTCAGTAGATAGGACATGTTGGTTTATGCTTGTGTAGCTTTATTGTACTTATTCTAGTCTCTATTTTGCACTTTAGAACAACAAAAGTCAAAATCACACTTCTACTGTCTTAACTGCTTCACTGTTAGGATTTTTAGAAATCAAAAGCTTGTTTTAGGTTTGTAATACATAGAGTTAGATTGCATTAGGTCTATTTCATCATTTAATATCATAATCATTCTACAAATTAGCTTCAAATCTCAATTTAGTCAAAGTATCAATTCTGTTTTAAAAGTCAAAATTGAAATATCCAGTTTGAGCCCAACTGGGGTGAATTTTCATGAGTTCATATCTGGGCCAAATCAAGTGAAAATTGTAGTTTTAAAAAGTTCTACTGGTCTATTTTCTTATCACCATTTTAGTATATTTTTGTGAATTTTATATAAGCTTCATATTAGCTTGTAAACATGGGCTTATTTGCCCTGTGCACTGACTCAGTTGATACTGAGTCTGCACAGGGTCTTGCAGGGCCTGCCACAAGCTCTGTTGAGCTTATCTAGGTCTCATCTTTGGCTTATAGATAGCCACCCAGGTCTAGTGCAGGTTCCCACTTTTGTTTTCTAGTTTCTGCTTATTTTGTGGCTTGTGCTTAAGCTGCAAAGTGGTGTGTGGAAACTGTTTTAGCACATTAGCTCAAATCAATCAAATCATAGCAACTTGAGTTTTAGAGGTTTAAGCCAGTTTTAATAAGTTGTTTTTAAGTAGTTGTGGCTTATTGTAGCTTCTGAATCATTTTGGTGCTCAATTGTAGCTTTTAGCTTATCCTAAGTGCTTATTTATAAGCACATTGTATTGCAGCCTCATATTCCTTCACATAACTCCCTGTTTTTATATTTATCTTAGATTCCTAATATTATTTTAGACTTTTCTTGAAATTTTCAGATTTTTCTAAGACAGTTTGCTATTTTTCCCTATTTAAATCAGTTTTTAGGCCTTTTTAATTAGCATTTAATACAAATAAATCAGAAAAGTGTCAAAAAAATAATTTTTCATTTTTCTTAGGTTTAGATAAATATAAAAAGTCAAAAAAAATATTTTTCTAGATTTTTCTTAGTTAAATTTGTATTTTTTAGCAATTTAAGTAATTTTAAATAGTTTTTAATTCATAAAAAATAGAAAAACATTCAGAAAAATACAAAAATAGTTTTGAAAATTCTCTTTTGATATTTTAGATTTTTCCAAGTCATAATTTCAATTTTCTAGCTTTATTTCATATTTTCTTGTATTTTAGGCTAATATTAAATTGTTAAAAATAGTTTTTAATTAATAATAATTAATTTAATAGTTATAAAAATAATTTTCTTTTTCTAAAAATTTTCTTTTATCATTAGGTTTGTAAAAATAGCATTTTCATATTTTTAGGATTAATATTGCTATAGTTTCACATTTTCTTTTGTACGTAACGCAGTTTTAAATTAAGTTTTATAAAAGAAAAATCAAAAACATCATTTTGCAAATAGTGATAGCGTTTATTTAATATTTTTTATCTTTTTAATTTTCTTTAATTTGCATTTAAGCCTCTGTAATTTATAGACTTTTTCTGTAGTTATAATAATTCAAATCCTCTTTTCCGTTCAAATCATCTCGATCACTATTCGTTTGGTGATTCTTCGCATAGCTCGCTGGGATATAACGACCCGGGGAAACACTATACTCTCCAGATCTTCATTGCATTTGTGTCTGAACTGTTTTAAGTTTCTTACGGTTGGCCATTCACAAGTGGCCAGCTTGTGTGAGAAAACTTGACGGTTCGGGACAGATCAAATTGTCTGGTGAATGATGTCGTGTGCAATACGCGTCTTCCCAAAATTCTGGGAGCTAGCTACTCCAAATTATTTTCTGAGATTATTTCTGTATAATTATGATGTTTCTGATATGATATGTTCTGGGCTCGTAGTAGTTAACTAAACCTTTATCTGTTACTTCTGTGTTAAGTATTCTGTTATGATTTGGTATTTTCGAGTGTTATATTATGTATCCTGATATGGTATGTGGGTGAATGTGCTTATGACGTATATGTTCAAGTGATTTCTAGTTGCCATGCTAGGATAGTATTAATATGTTTAACCATGATTTGTATATCTGATATTATGTTAGCTTATCATTACGTGAATGCGTTAATCTGCGAGATGAATGTGCTAGTGTACAATTGAGTGTTTTGGAAGTTTAGTATGTATGATGGTTCAGTTAATCTTATAAACCGTGCCTATCGGTTAGTTATCTGTCTGTATATGTGACCTGCCCTGATTAAACTCTGCTAATGTTAGGATTTGATCTGAGAACTGGTTTAGCTTATGATATCTGTTCTGAAAATTTCTAACGGCTATGATATGTCTTTGTCTATTTAGTTATAGTATGTCTACTATGTTTGCTTTTGGTATGTAAGGCTGCCATGACTTCTGCTAGTTCCGCTGCTACAATATTGAATTAAGTGCGTTAAATGTAGATTTATTGATTGGTATGAATGCCATGTTTATCTTCTGGAAAGTGTTTTTTCTGCTAGTCTTTAGACTTTTCGTTTGGGTTATATGTAATCTATTTTCTTGATATGTTAAGTGTCTGGTTATTATGATGTGTTGCATTTGTGTCATTAATGTGCTACGAGGTGTTAACTGTTATGTGTTTTCTGGATTTTCTGTATATTTGTGCTTCCGCAGAATCCTCAATGATTCAGTATTCTCATTCCGTTATGATTTCGTTATTCGTATCTTTGTTTTGTTTAGTTTCTGTTTTGTTATATCTGTTCACTGGGCTTTGTAAGCTCAGCCGCATTTTTCTTTTCTTGCGGCAGGTATTAAACATTCGAGATGAGCTTATGGGATAGCTGATCTGGGTTGAGAGTAGAGACAAGAGCAAGTTTTGCTAATAGGGATCTTAGATTTATTTTTTTTGAATATTAAGTTATTTATATTCTCTTTTGTAAGTTTTGTAAAAGTTTACGCTTTTGTATAGTATTTAAAGTTCTGATATGAAACCGTATTGCGACATCTTTACCCTTGTCGGGTTGGGGTGTTACAGTTTTCTTGCTTGGATAAGCCTGAAAACACTTCGACTTTGGATATCCCTTACACTGGAATAAGTGTAAAGGATTTTTGGGTTAAAACCCTAGTTTTAAGCATAAAAGCTTACGAGTAAACATCTTACGCCTAAGCATTTCCTACGCATAAGCTTGTCTTACGCCTAAGGAAATCTTACGCATAAGGTTCTTACTGTTAAGCCTTTAGTTTACGCCTAAGCTAAGGTCTTCTCAAGTCTACGCGTAAGCTTATCCTACGCGTAAGTTCAATTCCTACGCGTAAGGTTGGTTTCTTACGCGTAAGGCACTTTCTACGCATAAGCAGGTTCTACGCGTAAGGTTTCCTCTACGCATAAGCTGATTTTCTACGCCTAAGCACTTCTTCAACAAACAACAAGTTTTATTCGACTACAAAGATTCATCATCTAACACAAGTGATGAGTGTCTAAATACTCATCATTTTTGTACAAATTAGACTGCAAAAACATCTGAAAACACTCAGAAATGCATCAAAATGATAAAAATATCACAAATAAGTGTTCTATGTGTTTTAAATGCAAAAATATCAAAATCTGGTGAAAAACGTATCAAGTTTGCATAATTGGCAGTTTTAGTCCCCCAAGTTTCAAAAGTTGTCAAAAAAACAGTCCTTGGTAAAACAAAATAAAGAAAAATGTTATTCAAGGTCCCTGAAAAATTCTAAGTTGTCAAAAATAGTCCTTGAATAAATCTTTTGTCAAATGGCAGAAAAGGTCCCTCAAGTTTTGAAATTGTCACAAATAGTCCCTGGAATCTTGAAAATGTCAAAAATGGTCCTTGTACTATTGGAACTTGTCAATATTGGTCCCTTGTGTTAACTTTGGAGAAATTGCAGGTTTGGTCCTTGGTCTTTCAGAAAATACAAGTTTAGTCCTTGTATTTAAAACCTAGCCTTGTCAAATTGAGAATTGGACCCCTGCCAAAGCTAAGTGAGCCCCCTGTCAAAACCCTTTGACCTTCCTTTTTGGACCCCCAGGTCAAACAAAGTCAAACAAGCAAAAACCCGCCCCACTGTTTATCCCTTCCACCTGTTTCCCTCCAACTTGCCTGCAAAACACAGGCCACCTCCCATCACCTTTTCTCCACAAACCACCCCCCTCATTATCACAAACCCCCCACAATAAATGCCACCCCCCTAGTTGATAAAATACAGAGCTACAAGTCAAACTAGGCTTTCTCGCCAAAATGATAAAAATGGCTAAACTCCACAAAACTCACCCATTGGCTCACAAAAGTGGTGGGATACTCTCAGAAGGACACGTGGAGCTTATTGGAGCATAAAAGAGAGAGGAGGTGCAGAGAAGAAACTAGTTTTTTAGTTTTTAAAAATTTATGTATGTCGTATTTTTCTTAAAATGTCTTAAGCAGCTTTTAAGTTTGTAATTCCAAGTTTTATTGTACTGAAAAGAAGTTATTTAGTTATTGTAATTCATTTTGAACCTTAAATCAAGTTTCACTTAAATTTCATATGATCATGCTTACTGTTTAAAATTTCAAGTTCAAAATCTTATGTCCAAAGCTTCTAATAGCTTAGGTTAAACTCAAATAAGCCTATTCAAGCATATTATAGCTTTGAGTGAGCTTATAAGTCATTTTCAAGTAAACTAGCCATATGGTCAACAAAAGTCAACTGTTGAGGATGATTTGAATTTGGTGATGATATTGGGTGATGCAGTGCTTGGAATGGGTTGGAATTGACTTAGAATGGTAGTGTATGGTTTGGTTTAAGCTTCACAAATAAGCTGGGAACTTGTAAGGTTGTATCTCCTTTTCATTTTGTATGCAGTTTTCATTTTGTGTTTATTTTGGAACCAGTGGTCATTAAATAGTTTATACATGGTTAATTAGTGGTAATTAAGGTACTAGAGTTAGCTTAAGTAGTTGAAAGAGTTAAATCAGTGATTAGCTTAGATTAATAGTCAAAACAGTTTCTAAAAGTGGTGTTTGGATCAGTGGATTACAAGAGCTTAAGCCCTTGTCTATGCTTGATATCTGTCTATGCAGTCTTAATATAGTTCATCAGAATCATTTGGGTCATCATATTACTCTCTGCATAAGCCAAAGTCAAAATCAAATTGAATCTGTTCTAATCTAATCACTGTTGGATTTTTGGAATAGCAAAAGCTTGATTCATGTTCAATTATCACTAGAGTAGCTTGCATCATTGTCATTATACCATATTACATCATATTCAGTCATTAAATTAGGATTCAAGTTCATAAAAGTCAATATAACAAAACTGCTCAAAAGTCAAAACTTGCAAATCTAGTTTTTAGCCAAACTGAGTTGATTTTTCTTGAACTCATTTCTGAGCCAAATCAAGTAAAACTTAGTGTTTAAAAACTTCAATTGGTCTAGTTTATTTTTATCATTTTTGTGGATTTTTGCTAATTTTCTAAAAGCTCCAACAGAGCTTGTCAAACAAGGCTCAGTTGCCCTGTTCACAAGACTCAGCTTTGACTGAGTTTTTCTCAGCTTATTGCAGAGCTTATCCAGAGCTCCACAGAGCTTCTCTAGGGCTGGTTTTTGGTTTACAAATAGCCAACCAGATCTAGTTTAGACTCCAACAATTGGTTTTGAGTTTGGACTTGTTTAAGTGCTTATTTTCCAGTCTCCAAGTAGCACCTAAAATCTGTTTTGGCATCTTAACTCAAATAAATCAAATCACAAGCAGTTGCAATTCAGAAGATCAAGTCTTGTTGTTTTTAGTTGTTTTAGATTACTTTTAGCATAAAATAGCTTCTGTGAAAGTGTGGTGCTCAATTTGAACCTTGTGCTTATTCAAAGTGCTTATTACATAAGCACTTGGTTTGCAGTTTCATTTTCTCACAAACAAGCCATTTTTTTCTATTTTTCTTAGATTCAGTAGATTAAATTAGACTTTTCCTAAAATTTTCATAATTTTCCAACACTGTTTGCTATTTTTCTTAATTTAAAACAGTTTTTAGGGTTATTTAATTAGCTTTTAATACAATTAAATCAGAAAAAGTTCAAAAAAATAATTTTTTATTTTTCTTAGGTTAAGATAAATATAAAAAGTAAAAAAAGTAATTTTCCAGATTTTTCATAATTTAATTTGTAATTTTTAGTAATTTAATTAGTTTTAAATAGTTTAAAATTCATAAAAAAATAGAAAAATAATCAGAAAAATATAAAAATAGTTTTGAAAATTCTCTTTTGTTATTTTGAGATTTTTCCAAGTCATAATTTTATTTTTCTAGCTTTATTTCCTATTTTCTTGTAATTTAGGTTATTATTAAATAATTAAAAATGGTTTTTAATTAATAATAATTAGATAAATAGTTATAAAAATAATTTTCTTTTTCTTAAAATTTTCTTTTATCATTAGGTTTGTAAAAATATCAATTTCATATTTTTAGGATTAATATTGGTTCAGTTTCACATTTTATTTTGTACGTCGCGTAGTTTTTAATTCAAGTCTTATAAAAACATAAAATCAAAAACATCAGTTTAAAAATAGTGATAGCGTTTATTTAAGATAGATTATCTTTTTAATTTCCTTTAATTTGCATTTAAGTCGCTGTAATTTATTAATCTTTTCTTTAGGTATAAATAACTCAAAATCCTTACTGATCACTATCCTTAGTGGTTATTCGACATCTGATTGTGTTAAACACCAGTCATCCTCCGTGGGACTTAACGACCCGGGAATCCACTGTATTCTCCTGATCTAAATTGCATTTGGTGTGTGAGCTGTTTTAAGTTCCTTACGGTTAGCCATTCACAAGTGGCTAGCTTGCGTGAGAAAACTTGACGGTTTTGCACCAATCAAATTTTGGCGCCGCTGCCGGGGAGGCTGTAAGCGTGTTCTAAGCAGTTTTCAGACCCATACTTGCACATATACCACAGTTTGTAAAAAGTTTCTGTAAAGTTATAACAAAATCAAAAAGTTCATTAACACTTTTCCTAAAGTGTTAAAAACACCAAACAAAATATAAAACAACAAAACAATCGTAACGTTTTCTAGCTTGTGTTTCTTTTAAGGTGATTCTTAAAGAAATATGATTTGGTTAAACGAGACGATACCAAAAATATTGTCCAAAAGTTTTTTAAACCATCAGCACATATCCATACCTACGTCTTTTCAGTGGTACTTAATATATACATAAAAATCAACCACCGCAAATCAAGGCAGTACACCTACTAACTGGGGGTGTGACCATAATAAGTTCCCGAACATCAGATTTAAAACTTGCCTTTGTGTCCTTGTGATTTGGTGTACCTTTTTCAAAGAAGCCATTTCATTTTTGATTATTGGTTAAGTTCACTTGTCGTTTTGCCTCGCATTTGTTTTGAAAACTGATTTTTATACTTAGTGCATGCGCACTCGTTCTTCTAGTTCTACAAGTCCACTTTCTGAGCTTGGAAAGATTCCTCGTAGACGTAGAGGACGTTCTGCTCCTTCAGCCGTGACTGAGGAACGTTTACCACCACCACCACCTGCCGTAATGGCAGAAGACAAGCCGATGAATGAGCTTCTCCAAGCACCCATCAAGGGTTACGGAGATGCTATTGTTGTCCCAGCCATCGTGGCTGATACTTTTGAGCTCAAAACCGGGTTGCTTAATCTGGTAACCCAAAGCCAATTCTATGGTTTTGAGCGGGATGATCCTCATGCACACATTCGATGGTTTAACAAGATTGCATCTAGCATCAAGTACAAGAATGTCCCACATGAAGCAATTAAGCTTCTTCTGTTCCCATTTTCTCTAGAGGGACAAGCCCGGAATTGGCTTGAGAAACAACCCCCTCGTTCCATTGAGACATGGGAAGACCTAGTCACAAAGTTTGTGAACGAATTCTATCCTCCATCCCGAACTACAAGTCTTAAGAATGAGATAATGAAATTCTCTCAGAGATTTGATGAATCATTCGGGGAGGCATGGGATCGTTACAAAGAATTGCTTTGTAAGTGTCCGCATCATGGTTTTTCCGAGTTAATGCAAATGGATACTTTCTACAATGGTCTGAACCAGACTAATCAAGACTCTTTGAATGCCTCCGCGGGAGGTAATTTCTTGAGCAAGACCACAAAAGAAGCCTTGCAAATCATTGAAAACAAGTCACAGGTCCGCCCTTTCCGCGCAAAGACATATCAGACTCAGTCTAATGCTGGACCTTCTACTTCATCTCCTGTTAGTACATCTAGCACCGATGCTAAGATTGACAAACTCACAGATATTGTTCAGGCTTTGGTTCTTGCTAACCAAAAGAAAGTCACTTTCACACAGACACCATCATATGGTGAAGTGAAGAAAGTTGAAGTTTGTGTTACTTGTGGTGGTCCTCATGCATACTACAACTGTACTGCCACCGATGGTAGTCCGTTTGAAGCCAATTCTATAGCCGGTACTTCAAATCAAGGAGGTAATCAATACCGTCCTCAAAATGAACCAAACTACCGAGCTAATACTTATCAGGCACCACCCGGTTTCAACCAGAATCCTAACCGGAATCAGAACCAACCAAGAATGAACCAAGGTTATCAAAACCAAGGTAATTTCTATTCCGAACCCAATCAAGGTTTCCAACATCAAGGAAATCTTAATCAAAACACTTACAATCGAGGGAATCAATTTCAGGGGAATATGAATCCTAATCAAGGGAATTCTGGCTATAATCAGAACATACGGCCTCAAATTATCCCTCCACCTCCTCCTGTATCAACATCTGATGAGCTTTTAAAGCAATTCATGAAGACTCAAGAGGAGACAAACAGGTTGTTGGTCAGTCAGATCGCTGAATTAAAAAAGTCTTTAAATGATCGACCTCGGGCTCAGGTACTTTACCTAGCAACACGATCGCTAATCCGAGGGGTGATGCAAAGGCGATCACAACCAGAAGTGGTACTTCATATGATGGACCCGCTATTCCTACTACCTCTTCTTCTTCTCTCCCAAAGGTAGTGGAAAGTGAACCTGAGGCGACAAAGGACAAGGAACTTCCTACTAATAACGGAGGTACCAGCAATGTCCATCCTCAGGTTGTCCAGAAATCAAAATCCAATCCAGGAGTTGTTTTTGAACCTCCTGTAGCTCCCATTGAAAATACCAAATCCAAAACTTCTATTCCTTACCCATCACGTTTACACGAGCAAAAGCTCCGCGAGAAAGCCGGTCATCAAATGGAAAAATTCTTTCAAATTTTCCAAGAACTTCATTTTGAAATAAGCTTCGCGGATGCTATCATGTTGATGCCCAAGTTTGCATCAACTCTCAAACACATGTTAAGCAACAAGGAAAAGCTGTTTGAAATGGCTAAAACTCCTCTGAACGAGAACTGCTCTGCAGTTATCTTGAAGAAGCTTCCCGAAAAGCTTGGAGATCCTGGAAAGTTCCTATTACCTTGTGTATTTCCAGGAATGGTTGAATGCTTTTCCTTAGCCGATCTTGGTGCAAGCATAAACCTGATGCCTCATTCAGTATGGAAGAAAATTTCTCTTCCGGACCTTACTCCTACATGCATGACTCTCGAGCTTGCAGATCGTACAATATCCCGTCCTCTTGGAATTGCCGAGGACGTATTTGTGAAAGTAGGAAAGTTCCATTTTCCAGCTGACTTTGTAGTTGTTGATTTCGATGCTGATCCACGGGGTTCCTCTCATTGTTGGAAGAGGATTCCTGAGAACAGGCCGTGCTCTCATTGATGTATTTGAGAAAGAAATCACATTACGTGTTGGTAATGAAGCTGTCACCTTTAACCTTGATCAAACTTCGAGGTACTCCGCAAACTATGATTCTGAGTCGGTTAACCGAATAGATATCATTGATGTTGCTTCTGAAGAGTACTCTCAAGAAGTTCTTGGTTATTCTCATAATTCTGTGAGTGGAGATCCCACCACATCTTCTCAACCTATCATAGCCAATTCTACTCCTTCTCTCACTCCATTTGAGGGAAGCGACTTCATCTTGGAAGAGATTGAAGCATACTTGGCTAGTGATTCTGTTCCATAGGAAATTGATCACGCTCCAATTGACATCGAGGGGGACATACTTCTCATTGAGAAATTGCTTAAAGATGATCACTCATCAACCCCTCACACTAGTGATGCAATTCCAGAAGAGATTAATCACCATGAGATTAATCCGGAGGGAGATATTCTTATTCTTGAGAAGTTGTTAAATCAGGACACTTCTCCTCCACTCCCTCCCGTCAAACTTCATAACAAGGAAGTCAAGTCAGTTGAGAAAACTGAAGAATTTCCTGAAGTCGAACTTAAGGACTTACCACCTTATCTTGAGTATGCATTTCTTGAGGGTGATGATAAATTACCCGTCATTATTGCTCGAGATTTGAGTAAAGATGAAAAAACTGCTCTCATAAAGGTCTTGAAGTCACACAAGCAAGCAATTGCTTGGAAACTCTCCGACATTAAGGGTATCAACCCTGAGTTTTGTACTCACAATATCTTGATGGAGGATGACTTCAAACCAACAGTTCAACATCAGAGAAGGGTGAATCCAAAAATCCATGATGTTATCAAACAGGAGGTTATCAAACTTCTTGATGCAGGATTGTTTTACCCAATCTCAGATAGTCCTTGGGTTAGCCCGATTCACTGTGTTCCTAAAAAGGGTGGCATAACTGTTGTCACGAATGAAGAAAACGAGTTAATTCCAACTCGGCTGGTTATGGGATGGCGTGTGTGTATTCACTATCGTAAGTTGAATGACGCCACCCGTAAAGACTATTTTCCTCTACCCTTCATGGACCAGATGCTTGAGAGATTAGCAGGGAATGAGTACTATTGCTTCCTTGATGGTTTCTCGGGTTACTTTCAGATCCCCATTGATCCACAGGATCAAGAGAAGACCACATTCACCTGCCCGTACGGAACTTTTGCCTACAAACGTATGCCTTTTGGCTTATGTAACGCTCCTGGCACGTTCCAACGATGTATGATGGCCATTTTCCACGACATGATCGGGGAAACAATGGAGGTGTTTATGGATGACTTCTCAGTCATTGGGGAATCATTTCAGACATGTCTCTCCCATTTAGACAAAATGTTAAAACGGTGTGAAGACACCAATCTCTGTCTAAATTGGGAGAAGAGCCACTTTATGGTCAAACAAGGCATAGTCCTTGGCCATAAAATTTCAAAAAACGGGATTGAGCTAGATAGAGCAAAAGTTGACGTTATTGCTAAACTGCCTCATCCTACTACCGTCAAAGGTATTAGGAGTTTTCTTGGTCATGCCGGGTTTTATCGTAGATTCATACAGGATTTTTCTAAAATCGCTCGGCCTATGACCCATCTTCTTGAAAAAGAAGCTCCTTTTATCTTTTCTCCTGAGTGCATCGAAGCTTTTGAAACACTAAAGAAAAAGCTTACGGAAGCACCCATTCTAGTTGCCCCCGACTGGGATTTACCCTTTGAGCTCATGTGCGATGCAAGTGATTTTGCTATCGGTGCAGTCTTGGGGCAACGAAAAACCAAGCATTTTCAGCCTATCCACTACGCAAGTAAAACTATGACGGAAGCTCAAACCCATTACACCACTACAGAAAAAGAACTATTAGCTGTGGTGTATGCGTTTGAGAAATTTCGTCCATACCTTATATTGACCAAATGCGTGGTGTATACGGATCACTCGGCTCTCAAATATCTCTTTGCAAAACAAGATGCAAAGCCGAGATTGCTCCGTTGGGTTCTCCTCCTGCAAGAATTTGATATCATTATAAGTGATAAAAAAGGAGCTGAGAACCTGGCTGCTGATCATCTGTCCCGATAAGAGAACCCTCACCAAGATGTTTTCGAAAAAAAGGAAATAAATGAAACATTTCCTCTCGAGACACTCAATGCGGTTTCTTTTCGTGGAGACTCTTCTACCCCATGGTTTGCTGATTTTGCAAATTACCATGCGGGTAACTTCATAGTGAAAGGGATGTCAACCCAACAGAAGAACAAATTCTTCAAGGATGTTAAACATTACTTCTGGGACGACCCCTACTTATTCAAAATCTGTGCGGATCAAGTCATCCGAAGGTGTGTTTATGGACAAGAAGCTCTTGACATTCTCAAAGCTTGCCATGCTGGACCCACCGGGGGCCATCATAGTCCAAACTACACCGCCAAAAAGGTGTTTGATTCCGGGTTTTATTGGCCCACTATCTATAAGGATGCCCACGAATTTGTCAAAGCCTGTGACGCTTGTCAACGTCACGGGAATATCTCACAAAGAAATGAAATGCCGCAAAACGCCATTCAAGTGTGTGAGATTTTTGACATCTGGGGCATTGACTTTATGGGGCCATTTTCTTCTTCTCGCGGTAATAAGTACATACTCGTGGCCGTTGACTATTTGTCAAAATGGGTTGAAGCTAAGGCTTTACCTACCAACGATGCCCGAGTTGTTGTGAAATTCTTGAAATCTCTTTTTGCTAGGTTTGGAACTCCACGAGCCATAATCAGTGATCGTGGTACGCATTTCTGCAATGACCAGTTTGAAAGAGTCATGCAGAAGTATTGTGTAACTCACCGTCTCTCTACTGCGTATCACCCCCAAACAAGTGGGCAAGTGGAAGTTTCCAACCGGGGGATTAAAAGAATTATGGAGAGGATGGTTGATGAAAACCGTGCCTCTTGGTCGGATAAGCTAGATGACGCACTCTGGGCCTTCCGTACAGCTTATAAAACACCCATCGGGTGTACTCCATACAAGCTTGTATACGGGAAGGCATGTCATCTGCCGGTTGAGCTTGAGCACAAGGCATACTGGGCCTTGAAGCATGCCAACTTCGATATTCAGACAGCTGGTGATCACCGGAAAGTTCAAATGAATGAATTAAATGAACTCCGTGATCAAGCATACGAGAACTCTTTGATCTACAAAGAAAAGACAAAGCAGATTCATGAATCTAAAATCAAGAACCGCGTTTTCAACGTTGGTGATCGAGTCCTTCTTTTCAATTCAAGATTGAAGATTTTCTCGGGAAAGCTTAAGTCCCGTTGGTCTGGTCCATTTACTATCACTAAGGTTTATCCTTATGGCACCATTGAGTTATCTCAACCCGATGGTCCAAACTTTAAAGTGAATGGTCATCGATTGAAGCATTATTTTGGAGAGGACATTCCTCCTGTGGTTGTCCCAGATCTACAAACTTTCCCCATGAACCAATGAATGCGGGGATCGAGTCAAGCTAGCGACTCGGGAATCAAAAACAGTAGCATGCTACAAGGGTTTTCACCCGTGTGTACCACCCTAGTGTGGGGGAGTTGCCCCACATGTTGTGTATATATAAGAGTTTCATGAAAAAAAAATAAAAATAAAAAAAAAAAAAAAAAATCCTTGCTAAATAATGGCCGTAGTATTTCCCTTTTACGTTCTATGTTTCGGCATAACCGTCGGTACTTTGAATATTGAGGGCAATATTCATTTCTAAGTGTGGGGGGGAATTCTCACGAATTTTATCATGTAATCATACCACCCAATTCCCCCATTTTTGGCCAAATTTTTTTTTTTTGGAGTAAGTGTTTTGCACTTACTCATTTGGTTATCAGTCCGCCTTGGCTAATAAACAAAAGGATTGGCTAATCCAGGAGCAAACGGCTCTTGGTAAAGATATCTCAAATCCGTTGACGGCTTGCAATTTGCCCAAAATTGTATGGTATTCAGCTCACCATATCCTAAAAAGTGAAGAGTTGGCTAGCCCGCAAGTTTATGGCTTGTGGTAAAGGCAGTGGAAAAACCATAATTGGTAATCAGCTCACCAAAGATATTTTATCTAAGAGTTGGCTAGTCCAGAAGCAAACGGCTTCTGGTAAAGACAAATCAAATCCGTTGGAAGCTGGTGATTTGCTCAAAATCATTTGGTTATCGGTGTACCAAGGTTCTTACTTGAACTGAAACATTTGGCTACTCCAGAAGTAATGGCTTTTGGTAAAGAGATGAAATCCATTAAATTTTTCTCAAAACATTGCTAGGGACTAGCAATATCTTAGTGTGGGGGATTGATGAGTGTCTAAATACTCATCATTTTTGTACAAATTAGACTGCAAAAACATCTGAAAACACTCAGAAATGCATCAAAATGATAAAAATATCACAAATAAGTGTTCTATGTGTTTTAAATGCAAAAATATCAAAATCTGGTGAAAAACGTATCAAGTTTGCATAATTGGCAGTTTTAGTCCCCCAAGTTTCAAAAGTTGTCAAAAAAACAGTCCCTGGTAAAACAAAATAAAGAAAAATGTTATTCAAGGTCCCTGAAAAATTCTAAGCTGTCAAAAATAGTCCTTGAATAAATCTTTTGTCAAATGGCAGAAAAGGTCCCTCAAGTTTTGAAATTGTCACAAATAGTCCCTGGAAATTTGAAAATGTCAAAACTGGTCCTTGTACTATTGGAACTTGTCAACAAGTTACATAAAAAAAATCAATTTCTAGGTGAGACTAAACGTTCAATTTTTACGCGAGATTCAAATTTTGGTTTAACTATGAAAATTTTGGTCAAAATTTCAAATTTTTGGGCCCAAATCGAATTTTTTCGGTAAAATTTTGCGTCAAAATTGTCAAAACTCAAATTTTTCGTACAACCCTAGAATTGAATTTTTATAGTGAATTTCAATTTTTAAAAGTCAAAATTTTTCAAAAATTATTTTTGGAGGAAAATTGAAATTCACTATATCGACCTCTGTGTGCTATATCGACTTCGCACCTTTTCTCTTTGATTCTTCTGCAGGAGAGAGAGAGAGTGTTTAAATCAATGGATTCTGATGGTGAAAAGGCATTTGTGGAATTGTACGAAGGATGGATTGTTCTGAAAGAGAAGTTGAACTCAATAAAGCGTCAGACATCATCAAATTCCCGAAATCCCGCAGTCGTGCAAGGTGAAAGAGTTGATATACATGGAAGGATTGCTCAAAGGGACGTTTAGAATGTTGGGATTACTTCAATTGTCGGTAATGCGGACAATGAGGTTACAGCATTGGAAAAGCATGATGACAGCAGCAGATCAGGGGAAGATATCATACCCATCTATGACACAGAGCTCAACTTTGACAAAGAACAAATGGTTGAAGAAGATATCGTACCCACCTATGACACTGACACAGAACAGATGGTCGAGGTACAATCTACTATTGATCATACTCTGCCTGCAAATGCGACACAACATACTGAGCAACCTGAATTCAGTAATGAAGGAGAGGTTGACCAGTGTGTTGCACAATGTCCTGACAACTATCTTATGTCTGAGCCCTTACTTGCAAACAATTCAACTGAAACGTCAAATCAAACTTTTGAATCTGAAAACATTCTTCTCAAAAAGACCATTGCTCAGTTTCAAAAAGATTTTTCAAAACTTGAGGCTCATTGCATCTCTCTTGAACTTAAAATGCAAAACACATTTTTAAACTCAGAGCCAAATAATAAATCTTTGAAAGAACAAAGTAATCGTGTGGATACATTAGTAAAAGAAAATGAGCATTTAAAGGCTCAAATTCAAGCAAAGGGGCTTGCATATGTTGCTTTACAAAACAAACTGAGAAGATTAACTGACAAGAGTGTGGATACTAATTTTGCAAAACCAACAATCTTGGGGAAATCGTCTCTACAACCTTTCAGAAAACAATCAGTAGTTAGACAACCAACTGCATTTAAATCTGAACGTTCTAAATCTTCAAAACCACGGTTTGCCTCCCAAGTTCTTGAGAATAATCATTTGACAAATCCAGTCACTCCACATTCTTGGCCTAAGAAAAATGCTTCTGTTGAACCTGTTTCTATTAAATCTGTTTCTGTTGCACCTGGCCCGTCTAGGATTAGTTCGAACACTGTGTCTAAACCGAACATTAAAATAAAAAATTCATATGATTCACATGACGCGTACAAGAACTATGATCTAGAAAAGGCTAGGAAAAGGGCACTACTCCAAAAGGATGGAATCTTAGGTTCACGACCTGGTGTATCACCTTCGAGTGTATTACTGAACACTGCTTGTAGTAGCAAACCAAAACCTAAGTTAACTCAAACAGTTAGAAATAAACCCGTTGATCTAAAAGTAAAATTTCAGAAACCTAATAGGTGGATCAATATAGGACACATACTCTTCCCAAAAGAAGTTTCAACATCCCTTAGATCTAACCTTAGATGGATACCAACGGGTAGAGTTTTCAAAACTGTTGGTCTTAGGTGGATTCATACAGGCAAGATACTAAGTAGTTGCACCATAACAAGTGTGAAACCCTCTACATCCATCCCTGAGGTAGGAAAGGAAATCATCAAAATAACATGTTCAGGTGTCAAGAAGATTATTGACACTACATCTTTATGCTTTTAACATCTGGAACCTAGTTTCACTTGGGGATCCATGTTTTTTCTTTCTTGCCCCCTTTTATTTTCTATACAGGTACAACAACAATGGCTTCTACTGCAAAACAACGTAGGACCCGTTTCTCACCGTCAAAAATATCATGATCCATCAGCTGCACCACCATTGTACTTAATCGTCATGAATTGGAAACTTTTTTGCTCCACTGGTTAAAGAGTCTTTCAAAAGTCCTGCTTCAGATGTATCGAATGTTTCCGCTACAAAACCTGATCATATTCTAATTTCGGATACACTCTGAAACTACAACTATTGATGTAGATGCACCTCTTATCGAATCTTTGATGACAGACGATCAAACTGTTTCCAACAACAATGGCACAGCTGATGATCAACATTATGAATAGATAAGTTTTATCAGCAGTTGACTCACTCGAAATATTTTTGGTACTTCACACTTGTTCGATCAATTGGACATACATGGTTTCGCTGTCTCCTTATACATGGTTTCACTGTCTTCAATTCCTCATCAACATACGTGGTGTATGATTCTGATTCATTGAAAACATCGACGCGGAGAGAGTGTAGGTGATCATTGCTTCCTTGTTTGACCACATGCTTCTTTGCGAAATCCCAATGCCTTCATGAATTTCTTCAATTAGATGGAAGAAATGAGACGATCTGTGGTTAAAATTTCTCAAGTTGGTGTTATCGTCTCACTTTCATGGGTTATCTAGTGTGAAGTTACCTAAATATGATGTTGTGATGCCTCACACACGGTCTTGGTATCGAGTTATTGCATATTCACAGGTGATTAGTATTCCGAAAGACCACAACATTCAGGGGAAAGTCGTTTCATTTTGTCTTTCGTGGTTTGTTTGGTGTGATGCGTCTACATACGTGAGAAGATTTTGTTGATTTCTGGCATGTTTCCCTCGAACGGATTTTCCGCAATTAGTCAGATTCACCTTGTGTGGTTTACTGCTCTTCTACAAATTCCGTTGCATACTGAAAACTTCAAAAGTTAGAAGAAATGTCTACTACATCAAAGTTTCAAATCTGCTAAAGACAGTTGTCAGTTTGGGGGGGAAACTGATTCAGAAACTTCGTCAATCTCTGTTTATATTCACAATGGCTTCTGAGCATAACAGCTTGGAACCCGGTTATAACCATTTAAACTTCCCTAAAACCCCATCATCAGCTGATCCAAGCTCCCTACTTACTCGTCAATAAATGGAAAAGCTATTTGCTCCTCTGTTTAGTGATGATATTGATGAACGTGCTTCAGGTATATCCAATGTTTCCGCTGCTCAACCTGATCATATTCCAATACCTGATACACCTGCTACAACAACTACTGTTGAAGAAGCACCACCAGTTGACTCTACAACAACAATTGAACAAACTGCATCCAACAACGCTGAACCAGCTGATGATCTTCTGAACAATGAAGTACCCCCACCTGCAGATTTTGATCCAAATGCGTTCTTCAACCCGTTTGCTAATGAAACTGCTGCACCAGATGTCGCGGAATCATCTACAAGCCATTTGAATCCTCCCAATTTGCATAATGTATATCAACATCAACCTTCCACACATCGTTGGACGAAAGACCATCCTCTTGAGAATATTATTGGTAACCCGAATCAATCAGTCGTAACAAGACAACGTCTTCACACAGATGGTGAACACTGCATTTATGCACTCACTGTCTGCCAATCTGAACCTAAAAACATTAAAGACGCAATGACCAAAGACAACTGGATTAAATCCATGTAGGAAGAACTCAATCAGTTTAAACGTCTTGAAGTATGGGAATTGGTTGAAAGACCAACAGGGGTCTTCGTCATTGGTCTAAAATGGATTTGGAAAAACAAATTGGATGCTGAAGGAACAGTAATCAGAAACAAGTCACGTCTGGTGGCTAAGGGTTATAGACAGGAAGAGGGTATTGACTTTGAAGAATCATTCGCTCCGGTTGCTCGTCTTGAGGCTGTTCGGATATTTCTCGCGTTCGCGGCTCATATGAACATAACGGTCTTTCAGATGGACATCAAAACTGCTTTTCTGAATGGTCAACTGAAAGAAACGGTCTATGTCAGCTAAACAGAAGGATTCGTTAATCCAGAGTTCCCGAACCACGTTTACAAACTGAACAAGGCTCTCTACAGTCTCAAACAAGCTCCTCGGGCGTGGTACGATAATTTATCATCTTTTCTTCTCGCCAATAAGTTCGTCAAAGGTTCGGTCGACCCTACACTTTTCATACAATATCACGGGGCATACATTTTAATCGTTCAGATTTATGTGGATGACATTATTTTTGGGTCAACACATCTAAAGTACTCAAACGCTTTTTCAAAACTAATGAAAAAACATTTTGAAATGTCCATGATGGGTGAACTTACATTCTTTCTTGGATTGCAAGTTCATCAATCACCCCGTGGTATTTTCCTAAGTCAGTCCAAATATGCCCTTGATATTTTAAACAAACATGGAATGCAAACCTGTGACACCTATGCCACACCAATGGCACACACTAAGAAACTGGATGCTGATTTGCATGGTAAATTGGTTGACCCTATCAAATACCGTAGTATCATTGGGTCTCTCATGTATCTAACAGCTAGCAGGCCTGATATTGTTTTTGCCGTATATCTTTGCTCCCGTTATCAGTCGAGACCAACTGAAACTCACCTCTCAGAGGCTAAAAGAATCCTCCGATACATCAAGGGAACCATTAACTTGGGGATCTGGTATCCGAAGGATTCTGGTTTTGAACTAACAGCTTTTTTAGACGCTGATCACGCAGGATGCTTAGATTCACGGAAAAGTACTTCAGGAGCATTACAATTTCTTGGTGATAAACTGGTGTCATGGAAATCGAAGAAGCAGGATTGTACATCACTGTCCTCAACCGAAGCAGAATATGTAGCCATGTCGGCGTGTTGTGCTCAAGTCATTTGGATGAGAACACAACTCAAAGACTATGGTTACGTATTTGACATAATCCCGATGTACTGCGACAATCGAAGTGCTATTGCAATCTCGTGCAACTCTGTTCAACATTCAAAATCAAAGCACATCGATCTTCGATATCATTTCATCAAGGAGCACGTGGAAAAGGGTACTGATGAATTATACTTTGTGGGTACTGAATACCAACTGGCAGATCTTCTCACCAAAGCCTTAGCTCCTGCTAGGTTTAATGAGTTGGTCCACCGGATTGGTATGCGGTGTTTGACTCCAGATGAACTGGATGAACGTTTAAAACATTCTTAAAAACCAGTCAAACACCAAAACCTCTTTTGTAAATATTTTCAAAAACAAAATACAAAAATATAAAATCTGATAAATTCAAAAATATTCTCCTATCTAACATGTCAAGTACAAATCTTTCGTCAACACTTCACTCTTTCAAAATTCAATATTTTCTCGGTCAAGTGTTGAGGGGGATAAAGTAAATATTTTCCTGTTTCATAAAACCTTGTATTTGCATGTTACCTAAAATATGTTGTTTCTTCTAAAATGGTGGATACGTTTCTTGTCATATACTCTCCTCGGACTCAAATGTTTTTCAAAATTCATTATTTCAAAAGTCGAGGGGGAGTATCGTTAAGTTTCTTGCCTTACAAGTGTTTTGTCTAACCTAAACGGATGTTAAAGGATCTTGGTTGGAACCTCTTTAAGGTTGAGGGATTGAATGTGTCTACTTGGAAAATTAATTTTAACAAAATCATTCATCTAACACATTCAATGCACCACTTCATGTGCATTTACTTCTAAACCACCAAGATCAAACGGCCCAAATCAAATCTTCAAAATCCGTTCAAGTTGTTCATAATCTATAAGTTCTAAATTGTTTTGATCAAGATTCTAAACAAGGATTTCAAAAATCTTTCAACACCAACGGTTAAAACTCTTTAAACTGATTTTGGAAAAGTGTTCACTCGAACGAATTGGGTGTTTATGCATAAAAAGTGTTTGGATTGAAATGAGTTGTGTTAAAACCTTTCTTAGTGTCTATTAAACTTGTTTCAATCGTCCAAAACCATCCAGAATCTTAAATCTCATCAATTTGAATTCTAGGGTTCTTGCGCTCATTTAGGGTTTTTCTATTCTGTGATATGTTATTAGGTGGTCAAGAAAGTGTTAGAATAAGTATATATGCATGATTTGAACCTTTAAATTAGCCCAGAAACATCTAAACTGTAAGAATTTAAGTTTTAGTTTTTTTTAGGGTTCATCTCCCATGAATCTTATGATTCTGTGGTGGAAATGTGTTAAATCTTGTTACATTGCACTCATATGTCATCTAGGACACTCAGAAACATTCTTGTTTGATTTGTGTGGCTATATCTCTTACGCATAGATTAAGGGTTTAGGGTTTAAGAAATTTTATGCCTAAGTCTTTGTGTGTGTATCTGATATGTTCTTGTGCTTATTTTGTGATCTATAAGATGTTTGGAATAAACTGTAATCAAGTTTTCATGTTTATGTTTAACACGTTACGCATAAGAGGTCTACAGTGGATTTCGCGTATATTGGAAAGATATTCGTAAAAAAGGCTTGTTACGCATAAGCTTTACTCTTATGAGTAAACTCTTCGCATAACATCTAGATTATTCCTACGCATAAGCCTAAAGCCTTTGAACTCGTCTTATGCGTAAGAAACTCTTACGCATAAGCTTGGTCTTACGCTTTAGCTTACTCTTACGCATAAGCTCCTTTCTTACGCATAAGGATCCTTGTTACACATAAATCACTGTTCACTACATTTTGGCCTATTACGCATATGTTACTTGTTAAATGTTACTCATAAGTCACTAATATCTAATGTTACGCTTATGCTTACAAAAGTTAATATGTTGTGTGTAAAGTGAAGATTTGGACTTTGAAATTTCAAAATTAACACGTTCACGTAACTTTTCACATCAACTTCAAACAATTGGACAAATGTGACTTAGGACTTGTAACTAACATAAACATGTTACCATCAAACAAGGAATTAGATAATAAATCAGACTAAAACAAACACATTGTGTTTCCATATGTTTGTCTTTTTGTCTAATGTCTTTCAAATCACAAAATGGCTGCAAATCAAGCAAACATCAATGCCCCAGATGAGCTCTCGATGGCAAACACATTCCCAGCTGGATACGACAAAACAATTGGCAAGAACAATCTCCGAGTCGCCTTCAACAACTTCATATGCTCTGAATCATCTTGCAGATTTGATGTGGACATCCTTCTGCAACATCCATTCAAATTCATGCTTACAAAATCATCCTGATGATGAGTATGATTCAATGGATGAGGAAATACAATTTCGTAAGACATTAAAGCAGAAAAGGATGGAATACTATGCTTCAACCTTTCCGGTTAATCAACCCGGTGGGGCAGGAGGGTCAAGCAGTAGTCCTCCACTTATGGAAGATCCATTGCAAACAACTCTTACCCCATCCGATCCGGTTAATCAACCCGGTAAAGATCAGGGTGTCACTGTCACTACAACTGTTGAAATGAAGCAACCACAACAACAACTAAAACAACTGCAAAAAGAAAAGCATGGTGAAGATGTGGAAATATCTGACGAAGGATATTACGATCATGATAAGGATGAAAGAGTCACTGATGATGATAATTTGGTAGCTGAAGTGGAAATGATGCGAAAAGAGGCTGAAGAAGCTGCTAGAGCTGAAGAGGAAAAGTTAAAGAAGGAATCAGACAAGTGCATAGTTGACAATCCAACACACATACCTCAACAGTCTTATGAACCACCTTTTGACACTTCCACCAAACCCAAATCATCATCTCAATCATCACCTCCAATCCTCCATCAACAAAAGAAACAACTAAGTCAACAATAAAATATGTTAAGAAGGCAACTCCATCCAATGATTCGACAAATGGTTAAGCAGATTTTCACCACTACACAACAAGCTACACAGCCACCACCATTTGATCAACCAAGGGATTCAGAAACCACACCACCAATGGAGAAAACCATTTATCACTTTACATACACTGGTGGTGAGGATCATCACATACCTGAGCCCCAACCTAAATCTCAACCGAAATTCAGATCAAGTATATTACTGCACTCCCTGTTTTCATACGCTTCAAATCAAAGAGCGTGTTGAAGATCTCCACCTCGGGGTCGAATATGACCAAAAACAACTCAATATAACCGCACCACTTCTACACTTCAACAGAATCAATCAAGAACCTCAGTACAAAATCGTTCATAAACAAAATTTTGGGTTTGTCTACCGAAGCGAAAATCATCATACTAGCTTCATGGTTTTTGATGAAATTCACAAGTTCTGTGACGCCACCCTGAAGATGGTTCGAGAAGGATTGGCATATCGATTGAAAGACATTGAGTTGGGTATTATTCAGACGAAGAGATGGAATTCAAAGGATCACAAGGATGTTCGTTGATCACTAGGTTTGATGAAAGGTTAATTCATCGGGATCAGATGCGACGGTTGGAAGAGCTATGTGGGAGGATGACCAAACTTTCCGATTCTGACTTACCAACGTCCTCAGAAAGTAGCTGGTCGTTTTTTATCATTGGGTACTCTTTTAACTCTCTTAATTGTGATTTTGTTTGTTTGATTACTTGATAATGGCTTGTGCACATATAACATTGTACAACCCGTTCTTATAATGAAAGGACCCTGTGGTACGCTTCAGTGCCACAATCCTTATAAGAAAGCTTCTTACTTTTGAGTAAAACTTATCAAACCTTTCACTTTTAAAAGGTTTTGCTCAAAAGAACAAGTACTTCCCCTAATGATTTTCAAAACCTCAAAAAGTTTACATTACTTGTTGAGGGGGAGTATTTGATTAAAAACTTTGTTCACTTAATTATTCTTCGTGGTAATCTTCCCATAAAACTCGAAATGGACATATTCAATATCAAAATTTCGTCAAAAATAACATTTATATGCCATTTTTTAGGGGAAGAAAAATTATGTGATAAGAAATATGTTGTGAATTGCTATTGAATCTTCGTGTGATAAGACTTCAACCCATGAATTGACGAAATCTGAACAGTCATACATTGAAAAGATTTGTCTTCCAAGACTTATCCGAGTAGATCGTACCTTTCGAGAAGCTCTCGATAGACATGAACTTTGACGGGTTTGACAACCTTTCGGGGTTGTCCACATCTTCAAGTTAGTTATTAGAGCTAGTTATCACCTAAAAGCTGACAATGTAACTCTTTAACTATTCAACGTAATCGTGTCTCGCGAGGAATTGTCTATCTTGAGTTGATCAATTTAAAAGTGTGCGCTCTTCTCTCATCGTGCAAATTTCTGTTAAAATACTTAAGCACGTGTGGAGGGGGAGTATTTCTGCAAAAGATCAAACTCTTACAGTGGTACAAAATGTTTTTCAATCATAACCATTTTGAGAGATTTTCATGAAAATTGGTTTTATGGCAACATAGGTTAGTCATGGAGTTATAAGGTGACTAAGGTTAGGTATAACCGTCCTATAATCCGCCAGAGCCGGAGGGATCTACCCAAGGACACCACCAATAGTTAGAATATAGAAGTCCTTAGGTATGATTATAAAAAGGAGAAAATGAGAATCGGAGAAAGAAGGAGGTGAAGAATTAAATAGCCCTCCAGATTATTCAACTTAGGGCAGACACCGGGTTCAATTCATATGCTACTGGTGTCACTAGATGACACCGGTATTGAAGATCAAAGTCGTCATGGACCCAGTGACGCATGCACTAAACCTTCTTAGCCACTCAAGTTTCTCCCAACAGAAGCTTGTTTCATTCTCACAGGGAACCCTACATAAACTATCGGCTTTCTCTTTGAGATTGCTGGTATTGAAGAAGGAGACCCTCTCCCTAGTCTCCGCTCAGGAAAACCAAAGTGCACTATTGAGTCTAGAGCCACGAGATTCATCAAAAGATCTCTTAGGTACACTTGACATTTCATCACTTGTCGTTCAACAATAAGGACGCAAGTGATACATTATCGAGTCCTTCACAGATCTTAGCAATCTGTCGAGAACATTTATGAGAGGTTCACACATGTGATCCTCAGTAATTGAATGGAAACTCCTGCCAGGGTCAACATCAAACAGCCCTGACAGCAGGTCACTTCGGTAACTCCCCGTGGATTACGCTTAGTGTGTCTCAAACGGTCTACAGTCGTGGGGTGATGCTTCGGTGTACCTCAGCGACTCATCTGAACTGTAGGTGTACTTCGGTACATCGCGTTATCTCACTTGTGGGACTCCAGTTCAGGAACAGCCTTTGTGAGAATTAGAGTCGTGTTTTCACACTATGCTATTAACACACTCGAAGTTCAAACTTGTAAGCGCTGGATTCTTTCTAACCCATGTTTTATGTTTTCTTCTTTTGGATGCTCGCGGGAGAAAGAGATCGTGCAGATTCTCCACATGCTCATGCCAACTACATCATCAAAGAAGTTCTCTCATATTCAAAGGCAACACAAAGTCATAATGATTCTTCATCAACAAAGAATCTACAAAGTTTAAAGACTAAAAGAACTTCATCAAAGCTGAAATCCAACGTTAAAGAGCGTGTGAGCATGTTGGAGAAAGACGTGGAGACGCTGGAGCAACGAAGCAGACTTGATGCGGATAACCTCAACATACTATCACTTTCACCACAAAGAACATAGAACTTAAGAACAAAGAAATCAAAAGACGTCAAAGCAGAATACTTCAAAGAGATACAAGATCCCTACACTGGGGAGATTGCTCGAATCAAGGCATTTCTTCTCACAAGAAGGAAGAATGTTAGAAGACGTCAAAGCTACTATTACATCAGCACCTACAACGTTTATCACTCCTTCATTCATCACCAACACTTAGGGGGAGATTGTTGGAATCACTCCTAAACTAGATTACAAGTGTTAGTGATTAATATGTAATAGTTAGCTTAATTAGGCCTTTATGTTTGTTATTAAGCTAAGGCTTGTGTAGAAGGCCCATGAGCCTTGGCCCAAGCCCATAAGAAGGGAATGATGCTAGTAGTGTTGCCCTAGCTCCTTGCCCTGTAAATAATCCTTGTAAACCCTCACTTGATGGTTGGTTGTTCATTTACTTTCACACTCTACGCATAAACCTTCTATATTTCTATTCGTGTGTGTTTGTATTTGTTCAACCGATCACTCCTCATCTATACTTCTTTTATTGATGCTTGTGTTACTAATATGGGAACCTAACACTTTGATTAATTCAAAGGCCTCTTGTTTATGTGTTAACTAGAAGACATAACAATTTTACTATATATACTTTATGTTATAAGTCATTGATTAATTCAAGGACTTTATAATTATGTCTTAACATGTAAGCATAATTATACTAACAAAAGTAATCATGAACGCAAACTCTTGAGCTCTATAGTATTTTCAAGTTAATTTCATACTTCAGAATTATGATCATTATCATATAACCATAATTATGTTGACTAAAACATGCAGTCAAATGTTGAAGTATCTTTACACTATATCATGACATTTGAATGTAGTAGGACAACAAACATCTAGCGTGTTCAAGTCCTAATAGAATTCTTATTTACATGTAGTAGGGCATTAAATAGCTAATGTGTTTAAGTCCTAGTAGAAATATTAGTTTCCTTTACCTTGCGGTCAAGAGATACCAATAATATTGTTGTTCCTTGCACACACTTTGAGATTTCTCCCACTTGTGGAAGGTACAACATCATATTATGAAAACAAACAACACGTGATTGATTGTTCAAACAATATGATAATGTCATAGATATCATAAGTAGTTTTAGAACCAAAACCTGTAATAAGGAATTGTGGATTATTATTCTATAGATAACGCTTCAGGAAGCGCTGTAGGAAGACAACGTGTTATCTTATAAAATAAAAAGCAATTTTCCTTTAAGCAATGGTTGTTCATATTCGCAAAGTAATGAATTATTTCAAAGCTAGTTTGGAATGATATGGGTGACTTAACAGGAAATAAATCCCGTAGCTCCCACTGAAATTGACATCATTACAAGAATGTTATTTTGGTAATAAAATGCAATTGCTCCCACTGGATTTGTCAACATTATAAGTGTTACATTTCCAATCGAAAGCGTATAGCAGTTTTATATACTTTCCATTCTCTTCAAATGCTTACGAGTAGTATGTACTTAGGTATTGAACATAGTATATGAAGTTCTACTTATGTAGACAATGGACTAGCGATTCTTTCATTCAATTAACTTGAATCTTTAGCATGCAATTCATTCTTTATCGTCTACAAAGCCCCTAGGGTAATTAGCACTTTAGGAATAAACAAGAGTCCAAGAAAATTACCTAGCAAATATTCTAGTAATTTCTTTACTCTTTGCGGATTAAACTCATACATCGTGACAAGTGCAGGATGTCATTTATTTTGGTAGCTATAAACACAATGTTTCCAGTTATACAAAATATTTTATCTTTCAATAATTTCTAGACCACAAAAAGGTAATGAAAGATCATCAGTGAGTTTAACAGTTTGTAATCCTATCTTAGTTTGTCAACTAAAGAGAAAAAATAGGACTAAGTCTCACTCTTCTTACTAGGAAAAGAGACTAAGTTTGTCTTTAAAGAAAAACAACTTGTTTACGAATTATGTTGCAATAACACAATTAATCAGAACATAGAAAGTTCAATTATAGTATTTTCGATAATAACATTCTTAAAAGAATTAACTACCCAATTAATCACTAATTAAGACTAAGATCCATCTTGCACTCCCACTTAATTACCAAAGGTCTGACCAGGCCGTAAAAAAATAGGACAAGAGGTAAGCGACGAGCATTAATTGCACAATGCAACTCTTAGATTTATGAGACTGATCAAGACATTAGTAAACAAGTAATAATGTCATGAGCATGTTTAGTTCTCATCTTATGCCTCGGGTTCAAGGTCTGACCAAGCAACTTGAAATAAGTCAACCAAGTATGACGTGTAAAAATAACCAGATGTCTGACCAAAGCGAAATAATTACCATGGGTTGGAAAAGCCCTTAGGTCTGACCAGAGAAGTCAATCAAAATGCACGTGTTCATAGTTGGATGGCATAAACTTAAAATTAACAAAGAGGTATGCACATATAAATGTGGTAAAAGTCGTGTACAAAGAAGCATGCAAAACAACTTTGTAACACTAATTTTAAAAACTTTTGGTAATGACACTGTAGTGATCATCATGGTTCACGGTAGCTCCAATCGAACGCACAGGGAGGCAGAAGACCAGGTAAGCGCTGAAGCAATAACCTATACATCCTTTCGGTATGACTATGCGTACCTCTTTAAACCCCCTTTATAGTTTGTTCTAGTGGGTACATCCCAAGTGTCCATAGCGTCTAGTTTTAAAATTCATGAAAAACTTGTTTCAATAGTTTAGGTCACTTTATTTAACAAAAACGATTTTCCACGAATCAAATAGCATGTCACAATGAGCATGTTATTTAAGCGTGTAAATAAAGACCAATATTAATGTTATGGTTACGATATGTATTATCCCATATTACATACAATTAGATGTCAATGCAAGTAACAATAATGCACATAATGGGATCACAAACATATAAGCATAAACATCAATATATAACCAAATATTGTTCCAAGTTCTCTTGCGAGTCTTCCCCAAACGGAGAACCATAAGACCGTCACTAGGTACGAAACCTAGATCGCCCCATACATCACTTAAAAGCAATTGAGTGGGTCTTGTGGTCGAGAACTGAACCGGAACCGAGAATCGAACCGGAACCGACCCAACCCGAACCGCATTTTAGAACCGCGGTTCGGTTCTCGGTTCTTAGATAATTCAAATTGCGGTTCTCGATTCGGTTCTGTCCGGTTCAGAACCGCGTGTATCGGTTCCAGAACCGAAGAACCGCATGAGTTTAGATAACAGTGATTTAGTACTTTTTATTTTGCTATTTTTAATTTGTTATTCTTAAAATTAGCTAAAAGATCATTGGACATAAAAGGAAATTATAAAGAAATCTTAAGGGAGATTATTTAACTCTTTCGATGATAATGACTTCTTATATCTTGTTCGGTCAACGATTCCCCCTTCTGTTTCTTTATTTCTCTGTTAACGTTTTCTTAAATATTTACTAAAAATATATAACTCAGAAAGCAAACTAAGGCTATGTTTGGCAAAAGTAGCTGTGAGCAGTAGCAGTGAGCAATAGCAGTGAGCTGTGAGCAGTAGCTGTGAGCTGTAGTCACAGCTCACTGCTCACCGCTCACAGCTCCTTAAAGAAGCATTGGAAAAATGAGCTTTTCTAAAAAATAGCAAAGCTCACCGCTCATTTGCCAAACGAACACTAAAAATAAAAAAGCTCACTTCTCGCCGCTCATCGCCTCAAAAAGCTCCAAAATGCTCTGCGCCAAACATAGCCTAAGTGTTATGTTTTCCAACCTAGAGTCCTAAATGTACATATTTATTTGATAATATATGTTACAACACCAATATCTTCACTATATATGTGTTTCAGTAGTGGTCACATTAATTTGACCATACTATAGAGATTGACACGACATATTGTTGTGGGTCTAACTGAATTCTTTGCGGATCGTGTTGATAAAATGTTGATAATGACCGACTCAAACACGACGCTAAGGTATGAGGGAGTGGTACCCTAATACCCTGGGTGACACATCACCTCTATCCTATAAAAACCTTCCAACTCAAAACTACCAAATTTTACCCTAACACTACTCTAAGTCGAAGGAGTGGTACCCTAGTACCCGAATTTCATTTTTTTTTAATACATAAAATCACATACAATATTTAAAATAAAAACATATCATTTCATTAAAAATAAAAAATACATATTATTAAAAATAAAAACAAGACTAAAATACACCGTTGGTCCCTAAACTTGTAGTGGAGGATCGCGATGGGACGAAACCGGGCATATTCATCGTCGGGGGTCCCTATTTCAAGGTTTTCACTCGCTACAAGTCCCTTTGACCATTTGCCGTTAGTCAAGGACATCTCAAGGCGTTACATTTGTCTTTAGTCCAAGGGTAATTTTGACATTTCCATATTTCAATTAAAAATTTCTTAATTATTGGCACAGGTAATGTAACCCTCTTCCCGCCTCAATAAACACATAGTCTGTATTATCAGTCGTCCCAGAACTTTCGTTACAAGAATTATCAGAATTCACAAACCCTAATTGCATGTCACAAAACCCCTGTTTATCGATCATATAACCAAAGGCATGGAGTTTACCCTATGGAAAGTAAGAAGACAGTCAGGTTATCCAGTTGATGATACCGTCCTATACGACTCCGCTAAGAAGAAATACGGTACTGTTTTTTTTTTGTTGATTACAGTCATTGGAATTTGTAATTGTGGTATTTATTGTTTCCCAATTAAGTTTATAGAATGCTTCAAACATATATTGACATGTTTTCAGGTGGTAGATCTAAAATGTTTAGTATGAGGGTTCATCACAATGGTGTCTTTAAGTACTGGCCTGGTAGAATATACGTTGGAGGTATGGAAAGTTTAGTTGATTTGGTTGATGTTGATAGTGTGTCAGTTGAAGAGTTGGATGTGCTTATGTATGAATTGGGTTATGAGCTGGGTTCAAAAAATTACTATTACTTTGTTAAGCCTGGTAGTAATTTAGATGATGGTTTGTATAGCTTAAGTGAGAGTGCTAATTTAGAAATATTGAAAGATCTTGTTGATGACCATAAGATGATAGAGGTTTATGTTGAAAATGGTAAGACAACATTAGACGTTGATCAAATGTCACCAAAGTCAATTAGGACAGTTATTGCTGATGTGGATGCAACAAAGAAAAAGGCAGCTCTTGCTATTGTTCCATATTGCTCAAAGAAATTGTTCTTAGAAAACATTGTTAATAAGTCTGTGGTAGAGGACTTATGTGAGGTTACAGATCAACCTTTGGAAGTCAATACTTTGGTACAATGTAGTCAGATGCCAGAAACACAACCCTTGTTTCCAGCTGTAGAGGTTTGTCATACTGAAGATGTTGCAGGTGATGTCAACAAGCATATAGATAAACATATTGAGCATATCCAAATAGATAGTCCTGAAGAGGTATCTCAAAATGATCAAGAGTTTGGTCATCATGAGGAGGAAACATGTAATCCTGTGGATCATATCCAAAAAGGTAAATCTGTGCAGGTTAGTGAAATCGATGAAGCTGTAAGTGATGACAATGTGAGTGAGACAGACACTTATATGAGTGACGATGATGATATTGAGAACAATGGTGATGGAAACACAGTTGTCGATGAGGCTAATACTTTTGAGGAGCCTGATTTTGATGTTAATCTGTTCAAAGTGACCGAGACTACAGATTTACCATCTATAGGTACCACCAGCCAGCTACCACATGATTTTTTTAAGAAAAATGAGTTGGATTTGTTAGATGATAATGATTTTGCAAGTGGTTCTGAGAATGAGGATGAGTATGTTATTAGGAGGAACAAATTGAGGGCATACAAGAAACAAAAGTTAAGTGAGGCAGCACAAACAGAGGACGAAATATATTTTTTCTGTGGTCAAAGTTTTGTAACTGCAAAAGAAGTGAAAGATAGGATCTACATGCTTTCAATAAAGACTAGGAGGAAATTGCAACTAATTAAGAATGACAAACAGAGAATTAGGGTTAGGTGTCTCGGATAAATACCTGTTTGTGGAATAACCGAAGGTTCAGGACTGGGGAAAGTCCCAAAGAGGAAAAATGGTCCGATAACTAGAGGCCTCGGTAGGGATGTGTATTTGCGAAAGCGCAAGGAGCAAGTAACAGAGTGTCCATGGTTGTTGTATGTAGCCAAAAATACAGATAAAGATGTATGGATTGTTCGAACTTTCAAGGATGAACACAGATGTTTGCAATCAAGAGACATTAAAGCTTGTGACTACAAGTTTCTTTCGAAGCAAATAGTTGACCAAGTTCAAGTCAATCCAGATATTCCAATCAGGGCTGTTCAAGATCAGCTCAGTAAACAGTTTGAAGTTCAGGTGTCTATGCAAAAAGCGTTAAGGGCAAAAAACAAGGCAGAAAATGAGATTAGGGGTGATCATAAGCAGCAGTACACCCTTTTAAGAGACTATGTTGAAGAGTTGCAGAAAACTAACCCATATACAACAGTTAGGATAAGTATACAAACTGCAACAGATGCAACAAGTCCAACCAGAGTTTTCAAGAGAATGTATGTATGCTTAGGCGCATTGAAGGAAGGATACAAAGCTTGTCAAAGAGAGTTGTTGGGGTTAGATGGTGCTTTTATGAGGGGTCCTTTTCCTGGCCAGCTTCTAACAGCAGTCGGTATAGACAGCAACAATGGAATATACCCTGTAGCATACGCGGTTGCAGAGGCTGAAAGCAAAGACTCGTGGATTTGGTGTCTTGAATGTCTAAGAGATGATCTTGACTTGCAACGAAACTCAAACTACACTTTTATCAGCGACAGGCAAAAGGTGATGTTACCATTTTGTTGATTAGAATCACTTGTATTTTCCTTATATGCAAATTGTATTAGTAAGGAATTGATGTTTATTTGTGCAGGGTATCATTCCAGCGTTAGCAGAAGTATTCCCTAGTGCTGAACACAGATATTGTTTGAAGCACATCCATGATAATATGAAATTGCAATGGAATGCTAAAGCATACAAGGAACATTTGTGGAGATGTGCAGCAGCAACAACCGTCCAATAATTTGAGGCAGCCATGCTGGAATTCAAGAGTTTTAGCGAACCTGCCCATGCTTGGTTAAGTAAGATACCACCAACTCATTGGTCAAGGTCGCATTTTTCAGGTACCTAACCAAATCTATGTCTACTTGTACATCTTTTGTTCTACGACATTTTTAAGGAACCTAACCAAACAAGTTGTAGGGAGGGCTCATTCTGATGTGCTACTTAATAACATGTGTGAGGTGTTCAATGGGAAACTAGTGGGAGGTAGGCACCAACCGATCATTACTGCTTTGGAATACATTAGAGAGTACTGTATGAAAAGAATAGTGAACGTTGTGAATGTGATTCAAAAATGTGCCGGAACATTAACACCAAAGGCAACACTCATGTTAGATGCAATCAAGAAAGAGGCTTATAAGTACACTGCTTTACGGGTTGAAGGAGAAAAGTATGAGGTCAGTGGATGGGGAGACAAGTGTGTTGTGAATGTTGAAGCTAGGGCTTGTACATGTAGAAGATGGGAGCTTACAGGCATGCCATGTAAACATGTTGTTGCTACCCACCGGTGTATGAGGTTGAATGGAATGCAAATAGGATCTGTTGAATCATGGGTTCATCCATGTTACTTGCTTAAGACTTGGGAAGAAACTTACAAACACCACATCCAGCCCATAAACGGTTATGAGCATTGGTATAAGTCACAGGTGCCTACAACCATTCTTCCACCTAAACATCATAAACCATTAGGTAGGCCACGAAAGAAAAGAACCAGGGCTTTTACTGAAAATGATAATTGTGAAAAAACCAGTAACTTGTCACAGTCTGGTAAGAGTGTGGTTTGTGGTATTTGTGGCAATGCTGGTCACAACAAGAAAACATGTCTTGGGCAAGGAGGTGTTACAGGAAGTCAAGGCACTACACAACAGTCTCAAAAAACAGGTTCATCCCAGCCAAAAGTTACATCAAAGAAGAAGGCAAATGTTACAGGTGACAACTATGCAGGTAATGATCAACCAAGTGTGGTTAAGTCTCAATATGGAAGTCAAGTTGATGCTGCTTCTGGTGGGTCTCCAAAGCAATTCTGGACTAAGACCAAGATTATAGCAGCAAAGCTTTCTTCACCACAAAAAATTGCTAGTTAAGCATATGAAAGCCAATGTTATCCATCGAATATGTATTCCCCTAAACAATATTTGCAGTGTTTAAACAATGTATGTTTATGAACTTTGTAGACTCCAAAATGTTATGCATTTGGAAATATATCCATTTGCGTTATGTATGAAATCATGTCATTTTAGTGTATGGGTTTAATTGTGTTTTTATTGTATTGTTTTTAGAGTCTTCATACATCTGTGTTTTGAGTTGGTTACTGTTATTGTATTATCACAAACACTAATGAAGGATCAAAGATGGATGAACAACACCATATGGAGTTTATGTTCATACTCAAAAGTGGTGTCTGGTCATCCATCCTTGAGACTTCATATGTCTATGGTTCTCTATGGTTCTTGGATCTGTTGAACTTGGATTTGTGTTTTGAGTTTGGTTACTGTTATTCTATTATCATAAACACTAATGAAGGATCAAAGATGGATGAACAACACCATATCAAGTTTATGTTGATGCTCAGAAATGGTGTCTGTTCATCCATCACTGATCATTCATCCATCTTTGATACTTGTATCTGGGTTTCGAGTTGGATACAGTTATTCTATCATGACAAACAGGAATGAAGGATGAAAGATGGATGAACAACACCATATCAAGTTTATGTTGATACTCGAAAGTGGTGTCTGTTCATCCATCTCTCATCATTCATCCATCTTTGATACTTGTAGCTTTGTGATGAGTTTGATCATTTTACTAAGGTGTGGTTTGACTTACATAATATTTGTGTGGCAACTAAGGTGGGTTTGATCATTTATAAGGGGTAGGAGAAAGTATTAAAGGCATAACACTCAAAAGGACTAAAGGATAAAAGTAAAACTACGAATACTGTAGAAGGACCAAACTACATAAAAACTTGAATTTTCAAAAGTCAACCATCGCCACACTTCTACTTACACATCGCCACACGTCTACTTACACAGACCATACATACCACCGACTAAAAAGGCAAAAAACCACCTACATTGCTAACCCACTAGATAAACCAAACACAGACGGCAATGATGAGTATCCAGGAGAAAACACAGAAATTCCTCAGTCGGCAGAGTTTCTCCTTCTCAAGGAGGAGTTCAGCTAGGGTATCGGCTTGAGTAGCCTCTAGCTCATTTGCCCTGGCGACTGCGTCCATAGTATCCATGGTCTCGCTGATGAGGGCTTGTTGGCATTCATGCAACACCGCCTCATTACGCTGGATATGCCTTTGCAAGTAGAGGAACACCTCCCTTGCTCTGGTGGTTTGTGGTGGATCCAACCACCCATTTATGGGACACCTGGATCCCTAAAAAATCAGAAAACAAACGTTTGAACACACTTAAAAGCTGACTCCAAGATGAAACTATTAACTAAATATGTTAAATTAAAAAAATACAACCAGTAGAATGCTAGCCAACCTGAACAGGACATGCATAGTATCGCCTGCCGGCGTTGACATTATTCCAGCAAGTTTTAACTACAGCTAGCCTACCACAAGCACAACGAACCATTATTAAAAGTAGATCGGAAAAATTCAAGATAAGATTTAGTTTTGGTAGAGGAGACTTTAGGGATGAGTGGTGAATATGAGTTGCTTTTATTAGGCTCTATTTACTGTCGCAGCCACAGAAAAGTGTATCGAGCAAGCTTTGAAATATGGAAATGTCAAAATTACCCTTGGACTAAAGACAAATGTAACGCCTTGAGATGTCCTTGACTAACGGCAAATGGTCAAAGGGACTTGTAGCGAGTGAAAACCTTGAAATAGGGACCCCCGACAATGAATATGCCCGGTTTCGTCCCATAGCGATCCTCCACTACAAGTTTAGGGACCAACGGTGTATTTTAGTCTAAAAACAAATTAAAAAAAGTAAAATATAAATATGTATATACTATAAGGTTTGAAATGTAAACATCTATATACTATAAGGTATAATATATAAATTACTTATATATTAAAAAGTAAAATATAAAATACATATACCACTTCTTCTTCTCCATGTTAGCTGCTACCTGCAAGAAAAAAGAAACAAAGCAAAAATACACACACACTAAAACACCTTCAAAAACACACACACATAAATCCGCCGTTTGAACAAAAACCACGCTCCCCCAACGGATCTTTTTTCAATTTAATCACCAAACACATGTGGGCTCCGAACTCGAATTTGCTACTCGATGATAATACCCGATCTCCACGGGGCGGTGTACCCGCTCGAGTTCAAGTACTCGATGGGGTACCCGCTCTCCACTCCCTCCTCCCTAAGTGTGTAAATGAAAGCAATTCATGAAAACATACATATTGCGGTTCCAATCGGTTAGAACCTGTGACAACTTGCAATTTCATGTCATTTCTCAAGTTTCACTATTTCATCATTTATCGTAAACTAGGTTTACGTGTTCCAAATTCGCGTAACCTTAATGGTTTAGCGGCGAATTCATGATCATATCATCACGAACATTTCATATGGACTAAGTTTAGTCTACATTTCATTAGCATCATTTGCATCATGTTAGTTCATTCATGATTTTGCATTTCACCTTAAACGCGTAAATTTTATATTAAATAAACGTTATCGCGTAAGTTATTATTTTGAACATTTAATCCGATACTTCCAAAAATGATCCCGATATATTTTTATACTTACATTTAGTTTATAAAAACAATATTTTGAGTTTACCTAGTGTTATAAATTTATTTTGTATATAAATCGTTATATTTATATTATTACGACGTTTTTCTTAAAAACTACACGATAATTATTATATCACTCAAATTTTACAAGAAATGTATTTTTTGCAATTTTTATGATCTCATTATACTTTACTTGATCCATTAAAACTTATTTTTTTGTTCATGTTACTCTAATTTCACAACTATATACAAGTTACAACATATTTACCTTAACTACATTTTTGTTCTTACAAACAAATACTTACACAATATATATAAAAGAAAAAAAAAATTTGAGAGATACACTCCCCCTAAAATCCGGCCAAGGGGGGGAGGGTAGTCAAAATGGGTAGATTTTCTTACAAAACTAGATCTATACTCAATGTATTTACTTCACTCATTTCACTCACAATTATTCAAGTTAAGCCAAGATATTTCTTCTCTCTTGTTTTTCCTCTCAAAAACCGGCCTTCCTAAAGGTTTAGAAGAAATCATCAAGTTTTTTCAAGATCAAGTTTAAAACACTCTAGTTACACTCTTATTAAAGGTTTTGAAATAAAAACCTAGGGTGTTTAGGTTAATCCTTGTTCTAATCACCTCATCAAAGTAGCTTGTAAGCATATCATTTTCATTTACATCTTTCATTTTCATTTCATATGTATTTCTTCATTTTTGAGCAAGCATGCAAGACTTATGGTTATTTATACCATTTTTAACATGGTTTTTAGAGTTTTATACATATAAGTCATCCTATAATTTATCCCTTGTTATATATTGGTCTTGATGATGTTTAGGAACCCATGACACCCTAAGAAGGTGTATGGTAGGATTAGAATAGCTTTGGAGTTGTTTTGAAGGGATTGGAATAGGTTTAGTACGAGAAAAACTCTTTTCGACAAGTATAAAAAGTGGTCTGATCTTAATTTGTATTTCTGGAAAATCCGACAGTAGACACGAATTTTTGGCCTAGATATTTAGAAAATATACTTTAAAACGAATCCGTGGCCGCTTGAACGGATTAAAACGGAGTTATAACGAAGAAGTTATGAATTTTTCAAGTTTGACGACGATATATATTTTCTGAAAATTTCAGCACACTATTATTGTTTTATTCGAGTCAAAAACGAGTCTTAAGCTTTATAAATTATTTCGACTTGTCAAAAATATATTAGTATACTTTGATACGAAGCTAAGGACGTATAATACGTAGAAAACGGATTTGTAACGACTAAAATATACACGTTTTTATGAAGTTGTCGTAACTTTACTTTTAGAAAAACTATATTATTTTTATTTGTCAAGTGTTACGGTAAACAAAACGACCATGTTGAAGGCTATGTTTAACGTAGACGTAGAACTTTTTGTAACGAGATGTCTTCTAATAAAATTTAGATCATCAAGCATATTTTCCAAAACGACCAACCGTTTGTATAGCGGAGTTGTAATAAATTATTTACGGTTGCTTAAACTTTGCCGAAACTCACTTTTAAACCACATTTTGGACAAAATCACCATATTTAACCTCTATTATCTTTATGTTCGAGACCTCTATGACGAAAACTCATGTACTAAAACTTTGAGATTTTGATACAAGCTTTCCAAAACCGTTGAGTTCGTTTCATAACGTTCGACGTACACTATTTTACGACTAGTTTTTAGAAGCCATTTTTGTCACTTTCATGAAAGTTCCAACGACATTATTTTACGACGAAAAGTTAAAAGTTCACAATAAATCATTAAGAAACTATTGTAGGATGACATTTTGACGTAAATACTTGTAAAGTAATTTAAGAATGATCAAGACGTCAAAAGAGTATTTTTCGACGATAAGTATTATTTTTCAAAACTCACAAATGGTATAAATAACATACGAAATGCATGCATAACATTACATCATGACTTATTACATATCATATCATGCATAATAGGTCCGTTTCGAGATTCACGCTACATCTCGGTGTACTCACTTTTGTCATCGCCTCATTTTACCAAGTGAGTCATAGCCCCACTTTTTCTCGTTTTAATTATTTATGAAACTCTTTGGGGAGATGCATGCTCAATAATTTTTATTACATTCATGACTATTTGCAAATTATATGTTTATCCGAACTGAATGTTTAGTCATGCTAAGTAACAGTATTGTCATACTTAGAAATTCCATATCATAATCCTTGGACTGATGGTCTTGGTATAATCATTGAACTGATGGTCTTGGTATAATCATTGGACTGATGGTCTTGGTATAATCATTGAACTGACGGTCTTGGTATAATCAGTGAACTAATGGTCTTGGTAGAATCATTGAACTAATGGTCTTGGTACAATCCTGAACTAATGGTCATGGAACAATTTGAAACCGTACGAATTATGTGTTATATTAAGTAACTGTGGATACATTAAGTTATGCACTATTTTGTGAATTCATTTGACATCATGCGCTTGAGCATAAACTATATCACATTTTGGCAATGGGTTGTGAATACACAGGTTGCAAGTTTTGTATGGGCGGAACTTGGAACTGAGTGGATTTACAATGCCTTTGCTGCATAAACGATTTTGAAAGGCTTTACATTTCAACACAAACCCTATGAACTCACTCAACCTTTGTGTTGACACTTTTTAGCATGTTTTATCTCAGGTATCTAAGGCATTCACTTCATGGCATGCATTTGGAAACATCATGGAGTCGCGATGACGACTCGTCTCACTTGGGTTTTACGCACTTTAAAACATCGTTTGAATTGTAACAAATTTATTTCCGCACAAGATGATTTTCATTTGGGACCTATACTTTGTAAACTCTGATTGTTTTATTAAATCAAACGATGTTCTTTTCAAACGACACTTTAGGTCGTTCAATATAACTGTGATTGTGATGCTATGACAGTCAATCCCCAGGAATTCCATTCCGCTGCAAAACAGGTAATTTGGGGGTGTGACAGATTGGCATCAGAGCTTCGGTTATAGAGAACTAGGTTGCATCATTGACCCTAGACTATAACTACATCATCATAGCATCTCATCATTTCATCATAAGTGCATGTTCACTTTGCATGCGATTTATACGTACATTTTTCGAGTTATTTACTTTCATTTCAAAACGATTGTCACATGGATGCCCTTAAATACCCATCCCATTATCCTTTCCTCATACTCTAATGTGGAGAATTCCTTGTCATTCCCTATCACAATTTTTACATCAATTGACTCATCACCGATAACGTCGAATGCCGAGATAAACCTTTAAGTAGGGCGAAGTCACTCTCACTCCATTGTTTCACCACTAACATGTTGAGTTACACGTTATTCACACATTAAGTCACTAAACCATCATACATTTGAAGCACTTACGACATCTCATAACCCATCTTCTTGGAATCCATCATTCATTTTTTTTAAAAAGATAACCTCAAACTTATCATTTCTTATCACATCTCTTTAGAGTGCTTATTATTAACATAGGACTTTGTTACGTCTCACCCTTTCCTCTTATTTTGAAGAAGATATGGCGCCGAAGAAAGCTGCACCCGAATTGACACAAGCGGCTATTCAAAAGTTAGTAAGGGATAGCATAGCCGATGCTCTAAGGATTGAAAGGGAAACGGTGGCTGCTGCTGCTGCTGAGGCCGCGGCTGCTGCTGCTGCTGAGGCCGCGGCTACTGCCGAAGCCGCTAGAATTGCGAGGGAAGCCGAAGCCGCTAGGCTTGCTGCTGCTGCAGGAAATGCAGGAGGGTCCGGAGTTAAAAGCTGTTCGTATAAGGATTTCAAAAGTTGAGATCCCACGAAGTTTAGAGGTACTGAAGGAGCCACTACCATGGTTCGATGGTTCGAGAAATTGGAGTCCGTGTTTTTGTTATGTAATTGCCCGGATGATAGCAAGGTCAAGTTTGCTACAAGTACACTACTTGATGGAGCATTGTCGTGGTGGAACTCTTATGCTCAGCCGATGGGAATGGAGAATGCTTTCAAACTCACTTGGGAGCAATTTAAAGGTTTGGTAACAAAGAAGTTTTGTCCGCGTACGGAGGTGAAGAAGTTGGAGACCGAATTCTATGAGTTGGTAACTATTGGGTATGACATTGATACTTACATTCGAAGGTTTCAAGAATTGGCCGTGTTATGCCCATCTATGGTTTCGGATAATGAGAAGCTACTGGAGGCTTTCATTGAAGGACTTCCCGAGATTATTCAAGGCGATGTGACTTCTTTTGACCCGCAAACGATTGAGGAATCTATTCGATTGTCTCAAAAGCTCATGGCACAAGTAGTAAAGAGGGGCAACATCACCAACATCAACCGTAACAACAATACCAACAACCGCACCAACTACAACAATAACCAAAACAACAACAACAACGACGATAACCAAATCAACAACAACAAAAGAAAATGGGAAAATGACCAAGGAGGTTACAATAACAACAACCAAAACCGTAACACTAACCATCATCAACAACAGAATAGAGGGCAAGAAACTGCAATGGTTTATGTTGCTACACCAATAGAAGGCAGAGGTTATGCTGGAACCTACCCACTATGTAATCGATGTAAGTATCATCACACGGGTCTTTGTCCTGCTAAGTGCTACAAGTGTCAACAACTGGGACACCTTGCCAGGAATTGTAGAGGCAAGGCCATGGTTACATGTTACAGATGCGGGGAGCAAGGACACTATCGGAATCAATGTCCTCAAAACCAAGGTCAACAAGTTGAAGGTGCTTATGGGAATGCATACATGTTAGGAGGAGGAGAAGCTCGTCAAGGTATCAACGACGCGGAAGACTAAAGAAGTTCGGAAACTAACAGTCTTATTTCTCCTTATGTACTACGTCGTACTAAGTTTATGTCTTTCATCGTATCCGAAACTTTATAACTTAAAGATGTATTACTTTTGATAAACCACTCGTTGTAAAATATTCTCATCTATCGTACTTTATTTCCTTTCGATTCGATATCATTTACGAGAATTTTAATTCTTTTTACTTTAACTACCATTTTAACGACATGGTTTAAATCTTTGTAAACATTGAGAGTTATAATGACTAAACCGAACGTCACGTCATCGTTCCTTAATTATACATAGCCTAGCTAACTATGTCTAATTCTGGAGGGATCATGTTATGTTGGGAGCGGTTATTTATAAATCTTAGTGCAAGCAAAATGTTCATATGTTCCAATTCAAAGTGTTACTTATGAGAGATTCATCCGATATTTTCCTTACTATGATGTTTTAGACACTCTCAATCATCGATAACCGTAACGACACTTCTCCATACCTTCTTTCCTCGTTATTCATTACAAACTCAAAAATTCGATAGACTAACACGAACTGAATTCAGGGACTGAATTCCTTTTTGGATGGGCGAATGTGACAACTCGCAATTTCAGGTCATTTCTCAAGTTTCACTATTTCATCATTTATCGTAAACTAGGTTTACGTGTTCCAAATTCGCGTAACCTTAATGGTTTAGCGGCGAATTCATGATCATATCATCACGAACATTTCATATGGACTAAGTTTAGTCTACATTTCATTAGCATCATTTGCATCATGTTAGTTCATTCATGATTTTGCATTTCACCTTAAACGCGTAAATTTTATATTAAATAAACGTTATCGCGTAAGTTATTATTTTGAACATTTAATCCGATACTTCCAAAAATGATCCCGATATATTTTTATACTTACATTTAGTTTATAAAAACAATATTTTGAGTTTACCTAGTGTTATAAATTTATTTTGTATATAAATCGTTATATTTATATTATTACGACGTTTTTCTTAAAAACTACACGATAATTATTATATCACTCAAATTTTACAAGAAATGTATTTTTTGCAATTTTTATGATCTCATTATACTTTACTTGATCCATTAAAACTTATTTTTTTGTTCATGTTACTCTAATTTCACAACTATATACAAGTTACAACCTATTTACCTTAACTACATTTTTGTTCTTACAAACAAATACTTACACAATATATAAAAGAAAAAAAAATATTTGAGAGATACACTCCCCCTAAAATCCGGCCAAGGGGGGGAGGGTAGTCAAAATGGGTAGATTTTCTTACAAAACTAGATCTATACTCAATGTATTTACTTCACTCATTTCACTCACAATTATTCAAGTTAAGCCAAGATATTTCTTCTCTCTTGTTTTTCCTCTCAAAAACCGGCCTTCCTAAAGGTTTAGAAGAAATCATCAAGTTTTTTCAAGATCAAGTTTAAAACACTCTAGTTACACTCTTATTAAAGGTTTTGAAATAAAAACCTAGGGTGTTTAGGTTAATCCTTGTTCTAATCACCTCATCAAAGTAGCTTGTAAGCATATCATTTTCATTTACATCTTTCATTTTCATTTCATATGTATTTCTTCATTTTTGAGCAAGCATGCAAGACTTATGGTTATTTATACCATTTTTAACATGGTTTTTAGAGTTTTATACATATAAGTCATCCTATAATTTATCCCTTGTTATATATTGGTCTTGATGATGTTTAGGAACCCATGACACCCTAAGAAGGTGTATGGTAGGATTAGAATAGCTTTGGAGTTGTTTTGAAGGGATTGGAATAGGTTTAGTACGAGAAAAACTCTTTTCGACAAGTATAAAAAGTGGTCTGATCTTAATTTGTATTTCTGGAAAATCCGACAGTAGACACGAATTTTTGGCCTAGATATTTAGAAAATATACTTTAAAACGAATCCGTGGCCGCTTGAACGGATTAAAACGGAGTTATAACGAAGAAGTTATGAATTTTTCAAGTTTGACGACGATATATATTTTCTGAAAATTTCAGCACACTATTATTGTTTTATTCGAGTCAAAAACGAGTCTTAAGCTTTATAAATTATTTCGACTTATCAAAAATATATTAGTATACTTTGATACGAAGCTAAAGACGTATAATACGTAGAAAACGGATTTGTAACGACTAAAATATACACGTTTTTATGAAGTTGTCGTAACTTTACTTTTAGAAAAACTATATTATTTTTATTTGTCAAGTGTTACGGTAAACAAAACGACCATGTTGAAGGCTATGTTTAACGTAGACGTAGAACTTTTTGTAACGAGATGTCTTCTAATAAAATTTAGATCATCAAGCATATTTTCCAAAACGACCAACCGTTTGTATAGCGGAGTTGTAATAAATTATTTACGGTTGCTTAAACTTTGCCGAAACTCACTTTTAAACCACATTTTGGACAAAATCACCATATTTAACCTCTATTATCTTTATGTTCGAGACCTCTATGACGAAAACTCATGTACTAAAACTTTGAGATTTTGATACAAGCTTTCCAAAACCGTTGAGTTCGTTTCATAACGTTCGACGTACACTATTTTACGACTAGTTTTTAGAAGCCATTTTTGTCACTTTCATGAAAGTTCCAACGACATTATTTTACGACGAAAAGTTAAAAGTTCACAATAAATCATTAAGAAACTATTGTAGGATGACATTTTGACGTAAATACTTGTAAAGTAATTTAAGAATGATCAAGACGTCAAAAGAGTATTTTTCGACGATAAGTATTATTTTTCAAAACTCACAAATGGTATAAATAACATACGAAATGCATGCATAACATTACATCATGACTTATTACATATCATATCATGCATAATAGGTCCGTTTCGAGATTCACGCTACATCTCGGTGTACTCACTTTTGTCATCGCCTCATTTTACCAAGTGAGTCATAGCCCCACTTTTTCTCGTTTTAATTATTTATGAAACTCTTTGGGGGAGATGCATGCTCAATAATTTTTATTACATTCATGACTATTTGCAAATTATATGTTTATCCGAACTGAATGTTTAGTCATGCTAAGTAACAGTATTGCCATACTTAGAAATTCCATATCATAATCCTTGGACTGATGGTCTTGGTATAATCATTGAACTGATGGTCTTGGTATAATCATTGGACTGATGGTCTTGGTATAATCATTGAACTGACGGTCTTGGTATAATCAGTGAACTAATGGTCTTGGTAGAATCATTGAACTAATGGTCTTGGTACAATCCTGAACTAATGGTCATGGAATAATTTGAAACCGTACGAATTATGTGTTATATTAAGTAACTGTGGATACATTAAGTTATGCACTATTTTGTGAATTCATTTGACATCATGCGCTTGAGCATAAACTATATCACATTTTGGCAATGGGTTGTGAATACACAGGTTGCAAGTTTTGTATGGGCGGAACTTGGAACTGAGTGGATTTACAATGCCTTTGCTGCATAAACGATTTTGAAAGGCTTTACATTTCAACACAAACCCTATGAACTCACTCAACCTTTGTGTTGACACTTTTTAGCATGTTTTATCTCAGGTATCTAAGGCATTCACTTCATGGCATGCATTTGGACACATCATGGAGTCGCGATGACGACTCGTCTCACTTGGGTTTTACGCACTTTAAAACATCGTTTGAATTGTAACAAATTTATTTCCGCACAAGATGATTTTCATTTGGGACCTATACTTTGTAAACTCTGATTGTTTTATTAAATCAAACGATGTTCTTTTCAAACGACACTTTAGGTCGTTCAATATAACTGTGATTGTGATGCTATGACAGTCAATCCCCAGGAATTCCATTCCGCTGCAAAACAGGTAATTTGGGGGTGTGACAGAACCGCAAGGAACCGAACCGGAACCGAGAACCGAACTGAAACCGAGACATGCTACTCGGTCCGGTTCTCGGTTCCTTGGTCGTCCGTTTTTTGGTTCTCGGTTCTCGCGGTTCTGGTTCGGTTCCGTGCGGTTCTGAAACCGCACTCACCCCTACTCTGAAGTTTCCATGGCCCCATTATGTTGTCTAAATCAAATGAAGAAAGCTCCAAAAGTAGACCATTAAGCTTGTATGAAGCCTGCAAAGAGAGATAGCATTGAGATGCACAACCATGACAATTTAAGATGATTTATTTGATACATATGCATTTCACTTATTCTGGTTTCTAGCATTTGAAAATTTGAAGATCCACGAATCATTTCAATGATGAATGATACCATAAAATTATTACCAAAACCCACTCCGGATAGATTCAGAGTCTTGAGGGATACAAAGGCGATAGAGACATTCTTATCGGAATTAGCTTCTGCCAACAACTACAAAAGTCCATTTTTCGTAAGTGTTAGAGATTACATTTCATAAGTGTTAGGGATTGCTTTAACATTCTGTAATTTGACTTATAAAAACGCAAACTGGTCTTACCTTGTCGTCCTGAAAAACCAATGTAAGTGTCTCAAGTTTTGTAAGACTTGTCAAGTGAAAGATATTGAAAGTTGTGATTGTCGTCGCATGATTCCAAACACCGAATGACAAATATAACTTCTTGATATTTCTAAGTTTTGCAATTTCCAAGAGTCTCATCTCATTTGTAGTAGCAATATTGATTTTCAGAAACTCAAGTAAGGGACAACGAGCAATAAACTCCCAAAATGTACCGCTTTGAAAAGTTACAGAACACAATTCTAAGCTCAATGGTGGTACTGTTTGGACTCACGGCGACGTAAAAGCGTATCCCCCCCCCACCCCACCCCCAATGATGTATTTTGCCAAGTTTAAGGACCAACGGTGTATTTTACTCTAATAATAAGTAAATAACAACATTAATTTTAGTTTTACAGCTGAAGCCTAACTATTAAGCAAAAAAGAATAGATAAGAATTTTGTAAACATATTCTATCATTTGAAGAAAAATCATGTATTGCTTTTCTCATAATAATTTAACATGTAAAAAACAAGCAAGTTATTTTAAAGTTAATTGTTTTTTACTTTTTACTACATTTTCAGTTACTTTACAATTACAGTATCTGGCCTATAAAAAGGGTTAATATGCAAAAAAGTTACTAAACTTTCAAAAAAATTTGTCCTAAGTCACTAATGTTTATCTTCTGTCATCTAGGTTACTATACTTTACGTAACCGGTTATCTAAGTCACTAACCTTTTTTTACCGGTATTTTGGCTGACGTGTATACACACCAAGTTGTGGCACATGTTATCTAGGTCACTAAACTTTGCGAAAAAATTGTCTTAAGTCACTAATGTTTCATTCCTGTCATCTAAGGTACTAAACTTTGCGAAAAATTTGTCTTCAGTCACTAATGAAAAATTTGTCCTAAGTCACGAGTTGTGGCACATGTTACTGAACCTTTAAAATTATACGTTTTATACGATTTTATACACCTTTTAAACGTTTTTATTCATTGTCATTCGTTTTTATACGTTTTTGTTTGTTTTCTTACGTTTTTGTCCGTTTTTATACGTTTTCGTCCCATTTTTTACGTCCATTTTTATACGTTTTTATGTTTTCATCCGATTTTATACGTTTTTGTCCGTTTTTATATGGTTTTGTACAATTTTTATACGTTTTTATGTTTTCATCCGTTTTTATACGTTTTTATTCATTTTTATATGGTTTTGTACAATTTTTATACGTTTTTATTCGTTTTTTACGTTTTCGTCCATTTTTCTTATGTTTTTGCCCGTTTTTCTATTTTTATACGTATAAAAACGGATGAAAACATATAAAAACGGATGAAAACGAATAAAAATGTATAAAAAATGTACAAAACCGTATAAAAATGGACAAAAACGTATAAAAACGGATGAAAACATAAAAACGTATAAAAACAGACGTAAAAAATGAGACAAAAACGGACGAAAACGTATAAAAACGTTTAAAAACAGACAAAAACGTAAGAAAACAAACAAAAACGTATAAAAACGAATGAAAATGAATAAAAATGTATAAAAACGAATGAAAATAAATAAAAACGTATAATTTTAAAGGTTCAGTAACATGTGCCACAAAAACGTATAATTTTAAAGGTTCAGTAACATGTGCCACAACTCGTGACTAAGGACAAATTTTTCATCAGTGACTTAGGACAAATTTTTCGCAAAGTTTAGTACCTTAGATGACAGGAATGAAACATTAGTGACTTAAGACAAATTTTTCGCAAAGTTTAGTGACTTGGGTGACACATATATTGAAAAAGTGTGCCACAACCGGTTGCCCTTCCATGTAGTGACTAGGGTGGCACATATAAAAAAGTTTAGTAACATATGTGAAAAACCCGTGAAGTATAGTAGCCTAGATGACAGAAGATAAACATTACTGACTTAGGACAAATTTTTTTTAAAGTTTAGTAACTTTTTTGTATATTAACCCCCTATAAAAAATAGTAGTGTCGGAATGAAAAAAATGTACTTGTGAGCTACTAAGCGTACAAGAGAAAAGATATTTTCTTTTTTATGTTTTTCGGTATTATTTTTGCTATTAGTAATATTGTCATTTTGTCACTTATATTGAGGTGTAGAGTTGAGATCTTTTCAAAGTGAAAAAAAATAAAAAAGGCTAAAAAGCCTATCATTGATTGTCATGTGTCCTCCACCTAATCCTCTCTTTTTTTCTTATTAAATTCGGTTAGGGGGCATTTTGGTCTTTTTAGCATTTTTTTATTTCACCCCAAAACTTCAAACGTAAATAACTTTCAAACGATAAACTTTTATAAAAAACATATTTCACCACAATTTTTTAAATGTGAGTCTCTTTAATTTGGTATACATTTTGATATATAAATCACAACTTTTTTTTTAAACTTTTTAAGTGGGTGTTGATTTTCTTGAAATTTTTGGTATTTTCGGCTCTAATTTCGACTAGTTTAAAAGCCGAATTTTACAAAACTTAAAACATGAAAATTGTAGGCTTTTGACCATTCTTTACTTAGAAATTTGAATCACTCAAATCTGATATGATATGAGTGGGATATTGCACGTTAATGATGACGTCTTAGTCATATTTAGTGCATATAAAGTGTTTGATAAAATGCCTAAAAGAGATTTTTCTTATAAAAGTACATTCAAATGCATTAATTGGTATACCAAAATACATTTTTTGTTATTTTTGGTTTATTTTTAACTGATGAACAACCAAATGATAAACTGATGAACATTGGGATCATAACTGATGAAGATTATGATTTTTTCGACAACTGATGAACATTATGACTTTTTTTGAATACCGATAAACTGATGAACAAAATTTAAAAGAACTGATGAATAACTTTTTTTTATTGGTGAACAATACTAATTGATGAACAAGATTAATCGATGAACTGATGAACAACTAACAGATGAACATTGCGATTTCTTTTAGACAACTGATGAACAATATCAAAAATAACTGATGAACGTTATTTTTTCCAAAACTGTTGAACATTCTAAAAAACAACTGATGAACGTTATAAAAAATAACTGATGAACAATATAAAAAATAACTGATGAACTAATGAACATTACTATTTTTTTTTTTTTTTTTTGAATACTGATAAAAAAAAGACTAACAGATGAACAAGACTGATTGTGACCTAACTGATGAACAACGTGATTTTTTTATTCGGAAAACTGATGAACAACACTATTTGTTTAAAAAAACCGATGAACAAGTAATATAACTGATGAACATTATAATGTAACATCAATAAAAACTAATTGATGAACACTGTGACTCTAACAGATGAATATTGCGATTTCTTTTAGTCAACTGATTAACAATACTTTTATTGACGTTACATTATAATGTTCATCAGTTACATCACTTGTTCATCAGTTCATCGAAAATTGATGAACATGACTGATTGTGACCTAACTGATGAACAATGTGATTTTTTTATTCGAAACACTGATGAAAAACACTATTTGTTTAAAAAACCCAATGAACAAGTGATGTAACTGATGAACATTATAATGTAACATCAAAGAAAACTAATTTTTTATTGATGAACAACACTTTTTATTGATGAACGATAACTTTTTTTTGTTAGAAACTGATGAACAACGCGACCAACTAATGAACATTGTTATGTAATTGATGAACATCACGTATAGTGAACAACTCATAATTCACCTACACACTCAATTTTCTTTCAATGTTTCTGTATTCACCTGCACACTCAATTTTCTTTCAAAAAACAACAACAACAACAACAACTTTAAATAACAAAGAAAAGGTAGTTGCTGAACTGAGGATACAAACACCAACATGAGCAACATAAAAGCAAAGCCAAAAAACCAAAGCAACAAATACCCCTCTTCTCCTTCTACCACCATCACCACCTCTCTTCATGTGACCCACCCACCTTTTTTGATCCACACTAATTCCAATCAGATCCGACCAATTCATATTCAATAACTTCAATTTCACTCCAATCGCGCACAATCCTAAAAAAAACGTTATTTTACTGTTAATCCGACCAATTCATATCTTCCGGCGTATGAAGATGACGACGATGATGGTTTCCGGCTTATTCGAATGTGGTGGCCTCGTTGACGATGGTATCATAACTGATGATGGTGGTATTTCACTTTCAAATGGCGAACGTTAGATCTGATGGTGAGTGTATGTGTTTTTTTGTTGGTTGTGAGGAGAAGTATGATGAAAAATAGAAAGAGAGTAATAAGTGACGAGAATACCCCTGATAGTAAGAGTCTTTGTTTTTTGGTGAAGTCCAGATCTTGACAAATCTACGGTTGATAATACTTTTTAGACTTTTTAGACTTTCCTCCCTTTCTAATAGATCCGCATTATTGAGGTGTAATATGTGTGAACAATGTATTTAGCTACAGTTTTGGAAATTAAACAAGTCATGAGATGAGTTTAGAAAGCACGAATCAGCGTCTTGATGGTGTACTCCACGGGGAGCGTGGGTGCAACAAAAACTTGCGCGCTTGTCCTGTTAAGAATTGAGCTTAAATCTGATACTTATAAACCTGTTTATAGTTAAAAACCTTGTTGTGACAGATGTTAAAACTGATTTGCTAGCGCATTTAAGGACAATTAATTGTATTGATCAACTAAACATAGTAACAAACCGGTTTCTTTGTGTGATTCGTAATCGTGCAAAGGTAAATGTGATTAACCCAGCTTTAAAAGTTACAAAAAAAATCTAAAAACTAAATAAAAATTGCATGAGAACATATCATGTTATCATAAAAGGTTAAAATTTTTAGCGATCAAAGTAATAAAGTCAGAAAACTTGACCACAATTTATTGATTTATTGACAAAGATGAATATATAATAAAGTTGTTATTCGGCCAACATCTGCCTAGCACAATTGGTCAGGGGGCTTTTTCCCATGCGAGAAGTCTCACATTCGAGTCTTTCTATGATGGTTTTCTCCTGTAAAAATGTGAGAGTGGGCTCTCACTAACTACGCTAACTATATATGTACTAACCCAGCCGTTTTAAATAAAATAAATAAATAAAGTTGTTATTCGGAAATCAACACCAAAAATCTTTTACGGGATACAAAGTTTTTAACTTTTTTGTAGATGAGAACATGATGATTCAAGTCATGAAACCGTGAAATGAAATACAGGGATCCGTAATATTCCGGTTTAGCTTAAGTTCGTTTCAGGTCAATTAGCACGTACTATCATAAGCATAGTTTATTATTTTAACATTATCTGACTTGTAACACCTTATCATGTATGTATTTCTTTTCACACGTCATGTCACTTTTTATGCAAAAGCAACACGAAAAATTAGTATGACTCCGACATAAATTCAACACAATCGCATGTCCTTATCAAACTAACTAATTACCTATTTAAAATAGTGTTTAACCTTGTGCATACACGAGGCTATTAAATAGTAATTTTTTTTTTATAAAGTTATGTATTATATAGTTACAACGAGTGTGGAAACCCGCGCGATGCAGCGGGATTGCTTTTGTAGCCGTGAATTTGGATAGGGACTATTTTTGCCAAATTGCTATAAAGGACTTACTTTGCAGCGACACTTAAACCTTAAGGACTATTTTTGCCAACTTGGACTTACTTTGCAACGACACTTAAACCTCATAGACTATTTTTACCAACTTGCGAAAGTTGGCAATTAATGCGGACACGTGTTATGTGAAGACCTCGTGTCCTGCCTAATAGTTATATTAATAATAATAACCGCGTCATGTCACTTTTTATGCAAAAGCTCTATATATATACTAAACATGGGGAGGAAAGTTGCTGCTACAGTAACTTCCTCCCCATTAATTGCTAAGTTTACTAAAATGGCAAAAATGGTCCCTCACCATTAATTGTTATGTTTACCAAAATGGCAAAAATAGTCCTTCAAGTTTAGTTATCATGCAAACTAAGTCCTTTGTAAAATTCACGTCTACAAAAGTAATCCCGCTGCATCGCGCGGGTTTCCCTACTCGTTACCTATTTAAAATAGTTTTTAATCCCTCACATACATGAGGCTATTAAATAATATTTTTTATAAAATTATGTATTATATATTTGGGGCAATTTCATCTCTTCCTTCATTTTTGTTGAAAATTTCATATATACCCAAACATGCATAAAAAATATTATACATTATGCATTTAATAGTTGCGCTTTGGGTATATATGAAATTAATCATGAAAGTATGGTGATCTATAAAAATAATCCTATATATTTATAATACCCGTGCACTTACGGCTTTTTACATTGTACATACACGAGGTTGTTGAATAAGATTTTTCCATAAAATTATGCAAAATATTTTGTACTTATACAGTTATATAACCCATTTACATGCAGGTTTTTACATAAATTTTTCATTATATATTAATATCGATTAATATATTGTATATATTTTTGTTGAGTGAAGTATTTGACTTTGTTTAACTGACATGATGTTAATGTTGTTAACATTTAACTATTGATATTGTGTTCTAAACATTATACATGTTTAATAGCATGTGATGACCCTTGAAAAAAAGTTTTTCCGGATAACCTCTTAAAAACTTTAAAGAGAAATTACATGTATCGTTGTTATATATACAATCTCGTGTATTTATTTTCCATCTCACAATTTCATACAATCTCGTGCATTTATGTACAATCTCGTTCCTTCATTTTGATATTTATATTCCTGTTAATAATAATTTTAGTTGATCTCATTTATTTTTTAAATCCATGTACACACGGCTTAAACTTATAAAGAGAAATAACATGAGCTATTATTCACCGCTATTTAAAAAAATGGATCTCATAACTTAATCTTATAAAGTGGAATAACGTAAATCATTCGTATATGTACAATCTCGTGTATTCATTTATATATCACAACAACTCGTACTTTCATTTTGATATTTATAATTCCAGACATATACATCAATTTAATATAATCAGTTTAATATATAATGATAAGAATATTTATAAAGTTCAAAAGGTACTTATTAAATTTGTAAAGTTAATTAAAAAAAAAGGTAAACTAATAAGTTTATTTAAGTCTTAATAATTTATTTGAAATTTAATAGCTAAAGTTTTATTAATACCTCCATATTTTTAAAGTTTTTTTTTATAAAATCAACACATGTGTTTTTATACATAATAGAAACTCTTTAAATTAATACTCATTACTCTGTAAATTAAAACTTATGAGATCACCTAAATCTATTAATTAAAGGAGTTATTAATTAATCGATATTAATTTATCTAAGAATTAATGAATAAAGACCTACAAAAATATTATTTTAATGAGTTTATTAATTAATCGAGTATTAATTTATCGAGTTCTTAATGTATTTATTTTACTGGATAAAATTTAGACGGCGTTGTCAAACTGAAGGCCAATTTTGATTTTTATTGACCAACCACAATGCTCAATTTTAAAATTGAGCACTATCGTTGATTAATAGAAAAATCAGTCTACTCATTTTGTATCTTCCCTTATTATATACGAGATTGTGACCGATAATCAAACTTTTTGATGTGAAAAAGGTTCAATGAATTAACAAAGTTTTACACGTTAAAAAGTCATATAATGCCATAATCAACGCATAGTGGGGGTTACTATCTATTAACAAATGTATGTTGGTTGCTTACATGTGGCTGTTAGAGTTTTAGTTCATGTCATTTTCAATTCACATTTGCATTCAAATTGTATACGTTGGTACACTGGTATATCTAGATCAAGTCTTGTAATTTTACGGTATTCGGGTGATATGAGATACTCGCCAACCAAATGGTTATATGTTCAAGTATCGTTTCGACAAATATGAGAGATATTTGCAGTGTATATTTGTCGACCTATATTATCAGTGCTAAATTAGTTAAACTAGATGAGATGAAGTTGAGTTAATATGTCACACAATTGTCAACTTTCAAAAGCTTTCACACAAGTACATATTATTTTTCCAAATTTATCAAGACATATTTCCACCACACAAAATAAAGACCCCAAATATCTAAGCACATTATTTTCCCACTAGTACAAATTTTAAACAGAATACTTGGTCATGAAATCTTTGATAATTTGCATCAACTTAATAGATGGTTCTGAATTTGGATTAATAGTAAAGAACCCATGTTGTTGACCTTCAAATTCTTCATAAACCACATCCTTACCCCAACTCTTTAGTTTATCTGCATAGTCTTTTGCTCTGTCTCTTAGTAGATCACAAGCACCACAAACAACCAATATTGGGTCTAACTCTACTGGTTTAAGGTCCAAGCTAGCCGGTCCGAATGGGTTCACCAAAGGGTGGTCCATTGTGTCCCCTTCCGGGATCGATAGCCTCCAAAACCTGTCCACGGCATATCAACGGTTAAAATGAAGTTGATCTTAAAGATAAATGGCACGTTAGTAACATGCAATTTTAATGTTAACAAGTTTACATTTAGAAAGCTTGACCCTTTTTATCAGTTTTTTTATCATATTCATATGTTTCAAAGAAAGGAAAAGGGTGTATAGTAAAAAAACCTATCGATAAGCTCCCAGTTCAAGAAAGCGTCTTTGGGACCATTAGCCTCAAAATCGGTCAGTTGCGTCCCACCAAAGAACGGTGCCAATAAAATGTACCCCCTGACACGAACTGGTTCAAGACTCTTTAAACCAGCCCCTAACCTCACTGCCACATTATGAGAAATGTTCCCTCCAGCCGAATCACCAGAAATAAAAACACGACTAAAGTCCACTGACTCAGCCAACCATGGATCAGGCTCAACAGCCACAGCTTGAGCCTGAAGCCACTTAACAGAATTAATCCCATCGTCAACTGCCAATGGCATACGGTTCTCAGGAGCTAGCCGATAGTCAGGAGACACAATCACAGCTTGTAGAGCCGACGCCAACTTAAAACAATAATTTTGACAATTAGGCCATGTTCTTGACCCAATGCAAAAACCACCACCATGGATGTAGTAAAACACTGGAAGCTTTTTACCCACTACATTAGCCGGCTTGTAAAGACGAAGGTAAAGATTGTTGGGCTGATCAAACAAGACATCTTTCCAAAGAATCGAGCCATCATCAACCACAGGGACTGAAAAGCTCGGTTCAGTGGACCGCCATATTGAACCATCACTGTAAACTTTTAGCACACCTCGACAGTCGTCAACCTCGTGAGGTGCCATATGTGCTATGTAAAGACTCTAGAGGTTGTGTATTTGCTTTAAAGGAAGAATAAAGGAGAATGAAAACAAACAAAAGGACAATAAAAGATGGCATAAATTCTTGCACATTTGTGTTTGTCAGTTACTGATGACATATTCATTCTTGATTTCGTGCCAAAGATAAGCTCTACAAGCCGGCCATTTTTGCTTTTTTATGCCCAAAAATATACAATGGAATAAAAAGTTTACCAACTTTTTTTCTAGTTTCTATCTTGATAAACATAAGTTGTTTGCCTTCATAAAGATTCTAAATTTTTACACAAAACTGAAAAACAATACACAAGGTTATTAACCTTGACAGAATGTAAAAATTCTCCGTCATCGTGTCAACAGCAACTTAGCGCGGTAACTTTACAGAGCGTAGCAAAGACAAAAACACTGAAACATCAACATTTATACATACAGGAATTCTCTTAAAATTCTCGTAAATACACGTTTTTAGTGTCAGCAGTCTTTCTTGGCTGTTAAACAGCCAATAGGTCGACTATCCTCACTGAGCTTTTTGGTATATATAGATTCGAAACCTACGTGATATAAAAATGAGTCCATTAAGCATGAAAACAAAAGAAAATTACAGATACCATCCTTTCCATTTGCCAAAACAATATACAAAAAGAGCAATGATATAGAGACCTAAAAATTAAGCCTAATTTCATGCCTAACCAATTAATCAATTGACACATCACATTCATATTTTCTCACTCCTAATACTCACTATTGATTTTGACACATGTTTTGATCTCATTATTAGGCATATCATTAGGCATAAAGTTTAGTCATGAGTATCATTTTCCATACAAAAAAAGAAAAAGAAATCACAAACGCTATCTGCTATTATAAACTTACATATTTCAAGAAAACGCTACAAGTAACAAGTCAGCCACGGTCAATAACATCAACCAGACAAAAACCACCACCACTTACCTGCCTCTCATTTTTCATTTTTTCAAGTCACACATTCGGTTTTGAACAGAAACTCTTGTAAAAGCCTAAGGCAGGGGAAGCAACAGTTCATCAAAAGCTATGTTACACCGGTCAATGATCCCGCTTTGCTTATTCACCTTCCCAAAAGTTAAATTATGATCTAAAATAACTCGTCCTACTTATTCTTTTTGGTGCATTCGTAGGGCATGCTTTCTTAGAACTTACTTCCCTCTACATTGAACCAAAGTTCAAATTTTCCCATTTAAATGGTGCAACCAGGCCTATATCAGGGGCCCCGCGTAGGAAAAGACATACACATACACACACAGCAGCTATGGCAAGCATGGAATGTATGTAAGGTCGGTGAAGTAACCCTTGTGAACCGGGCATTCTTCTGGGGTGTTTTGCAGTAACGAGGGCACATCTTGAACAAGATTTTGGTGCCACGCGGTCTCGTATTCTAAAGCTTAGCTCCTGTTGATCGCCGTTTATTGTTGGTAGCTCTATCTCATTTGAGATCCGTACCGAAACTTGACCAGCTATTCTGTCTGCAAGCTTCTGGGCCACTAGCATGTTGTATGAATTGTCATTCCTCATAGACGCATATTGGAATGGGGATAGCCCATTCGCGTCCAATGAAGAATTCCAGCTCAGCAGCCCAATCTGCAATCGCCAACAGATCAAACAAGTATTAGTTGTGAACTATATATTGTGTAGAGGTAGCAAAAAATGGGTGGGTCGGACAGCTTGGGATGACCAAAAATCAATAAATAATGAGTTTTTTCCTATATACTACATCTAAAAAATCAGACTTCTAAACGAAATGATTCAAGGGGGTTGTATGCATTTTACATCCACTTTAGTTTCACCCCTTTTGACCTATTTCCTTTTTATTTTACCTGTTTGACACATTAAAGATACAACGTAACCCAAACTGCCCCATACCTGGGCAAGAAATATACACCAGGTGCAATAAAACAATAATCTTTTAAAAATATATTGTATTCTTAAAACATAAAAATCTTTTTCATGAAAAAAGTGACATTTTTTTCCTTCAAAAATTAACCACCTCTTGTTTAAAGATGACAAGTCTTTTTCTTGTAGACAATTTCTTCTTCTAAAAATGACTGTCACCTACCACTAATAAATGCCAAAAAAAAAAAAAAAAAAAAGAATTGTAGCAACATGAGCTACCTCCTGTGGGTCATTTGTCAAAGCGTCAACTATATCGTCTGAATCAGATGTGCAAGCAGCCAAATGCAATGGTGTGATACCACCAGGTCCAGCAAGGTTTGGCGGGAATATATACTTTCTGGAAGAAGTTTGGGTGTCGACCACTGAATAATGTAAGAGCATGTTAACCATATTCTTGCACTTCCTTTTAACAGCCCTGTTTAATAGGTTAACCCCAGATAGCATCACCATGGATGACTCTTCTTCTATGATACCGGGACCATTTTGAAGTAGGATTCCTAAGAGCGTCTTCACTAAAGCACAAAAATCTTTTTCCACTGAGAATACAAGCAGGAACTTGAATCGACTAAGGCTGTAACTAGAACCCCCTTGCTTTTTCTGAAATAGCCATCCGAGCTCGTTCAAGAAGTGTAAGGTCTCCTTTATTGAAGCTGACTGGCCGTTCAAAACTTCGGCAAATTCAGCCTCGAGAAGCCTCAATTCTTGGCATAGAGTAGCATCAGCAATAATTATTGGAAAGCTCGTGCCCCTTAAACCATTCTCTATCTGTTCAAACAACTCAAATTTCAATCTTTTGAAAAACTAAAATCTAAGAAATGATCAAACTTTTTCGAAAAAGCGACTTAGATTGTTGTATGAATTAAAATTTCGGTCACTTTTGGCCTGTGCCGCCTATTTGACCCGTTCCCTTTTTAGCTAAAAAATTTTATCCAACTCATTAAAGATTTAAGACTATTAGATTGACCACATTTTACTAAGCAGCAGCCAAAGCGGGTCAAGTTTAGTACATGTTGAATGCCCAGGTTGACTCAAAAGAATAAATCAATCAAAAATTTAAACAATATTTGATGGATTGCATATTATGGCAACAATAAGTTAAATCTTTAAATTAAGTTAAGTTAATATGGTTAATGGAACAATTGAACATTGCCTTTTCACTGATTTTTTTATTTGGCAAGTTTGAGATGGAAAGGACAACCCTATCCTCCGTTCATAAATAGTCAAAACTTCTACCTTAATACAAACAGATATATACCTCAATGAAACATCGACCAAGAGCACCAGGTGTGCTAACTCTAAAGCTACACGTGCTTATTTCCTCGTACGTCGATTCGTGATTGGTTAATTCTGTTGATTCCTCCAATGTACATCCATCAGCATGCGTACAGTAGATCCTAAATATGACATGAATGAGTTTTAATATTCCACATCACTCTCAAACAACAAACATATACTAAAATAAGTAGAGGGAAAGAATACACACTTGGTGCCAGGTGTCCTCAGATTTCGGCCTCTTAGGAGAAGAGCAGTCTCCTTTCCAGCCACAATAGCCAAAGGGGAGATGGATATCAGCTGCGGAGAACTCCATGCTTTCAAGAATTTAGACAAATAGACCTTCCCTGATGTATTACAACATACAACAAATGTCACAGCAGGAACGAACCAAAAAAGTGGGTAAAATTAACAAAATTATCTATAAAGGTAATGGCCGGAAAGAAAAGGATAAAAATATCATTTTTAGTCAAAAAGGAAAAAAGACCGGAAGCCACTAAAAGGCGTGTTCTAATGCTTACATGTTGAATTAAAAAAAAAATATACTTTAGAAGAAAAAGTTCCGTGCAATAATTATCACACATTAATTATTTATAAAACTCAAAAAAACAAAGAAAAAGAGCGCTGGATGTAAACCGACCGAACTCTTTTATACAAAATTAGAAAGTATGGTCCATCCACCTCTATTAAAACTATCAATAGAATCTAGCACTTGACATACCAAAGTTTCCGAGTAGTACACATACACACCATATCATAAGTTCAAGCAAAAACAGTAACATGACTCACCATCCATATGTGATGCTATTTGCTTCTCAGTATGTGCTAAGAACCTTCCAGTTCCCCAAAAATCAGTACCAGAATCTTGCAAAAGGGAATTAATATATTGAACGAAGTTCCCTTCAAGCTGCAAGAAACACCACCAGCACAACGCAAGTGCTCAGTAAAAGATATAGGAAGGGTAAAAGTGTAAAAAGCCAGTTCAATAATTTACTCACTTGATCCCATGAAGATGATGACATAGATAAATAAATGGAAAGAACAACACAACCAGGCCTAATGTATCCTTCTATCTCTGATGGACTTTGTGAAAGCCAATTATAGACCTGAAAACCAAAAAATAACCATTAGGGCAAGAACATTAACAAGTCAAGCTTAGAGTTGGCAACTTCAGCCTATTTACTGATGAACAGGGATCAACTTGGAAACGGGTCGAACAATTCAAACAAGTTGAAAGTCCCCTAAAGTGTATTTATTATGATATATGACCTTGTAAATCATTCTAATCAAGACACTATTTTTTTTTTAAAGTACATAACTATGTAATCATATCTGAAAAATATTTATTATATCAGAAATACTAAATATTTTAAATAGAAAGTGTTTATGGGCCAAGCAAACCGACCCATTTCAACCTGTAAGGTTGTACCAAAGCAAAAAACTGCTCGATTTTGACCCATTGCCCGACCAGCCCATTTTGCCAACTCTCATCAGGTAACCAACAAACTCTTCACCTGTGTACGCAGTGAACCAGGCAAATGACTTGGATCCTTGTCAAACAGTTTGAAGAGTATTCTCCCGGTGCGATCCTAGAAAAACACCAATATATACAATTAGTTGTGTACATAAAAAATCAGATGGGGGTTTTCTTAGCAAAGATTGGTTCGAGTATGAACCTGAGGATCAGAATTCAAGCTGGAAGGTGACTGATCAGATCCAGAAGAAGATGTGTATCCAGCTCGATAAGGTGAACTTTGAATTGAAATATTATCAGTTACACCATTTGGTCCGCCAAAAAGCTCAAGAGACATAGTGGTGCCGCCACCACGACCGCGACCACTGCTAGCTTTAACATGTGCAGTAATCTCACCACTAGTTGACAAACTCTCCGGCTTCAATCTTTCTCTTGAAGATTTTGTTGGGAACAGCCTTTGCACAACAGGTGGAGAAGATGACGGTGAGGGATCTTCCGTTGGATTACTACTGTCAGATGAGAAATACTTCCTGCTAGATGCTAATTTAGGTGGGCTATCATCTTCAGGTGAAGAACTAAATAACGATAGTCGCAAATTAACAGGAGTGTCAAGAACTTGACAATCTGAATCTTCACCACGAGACTGAAAACTAGTACTACTTCTCTCTCCTCCAGAATGCACCTCTGTCACTGGTTTATGAAGCATGGTTTGGTCGAGGTAACCAGAGTTAGCCTTATCAGCCTCAATCACCTGGTTCCTATTTGGGGATAAGGATTCAGGGCGAGAAAGACCACCAAGCAAGTCCATGGTCGAAGAGCCAGGTACTCTGTTAACTTTTTGACTCTCAGGTATTCTGTTAACTTTTTGACTCTCAGGTATTCTGTTAACTTTTTGACACTCAAGTATTCTGTTAACTTGACTCTCGGAGGATGGTTTCTCTTGGCTAACATTAGTCATGTTTCCTGCCGCAGGTAATTTTGAGGCAAGGTCAGCTGAAAGAGGTAACGATTTTATATTGTTAAGAATCTGCATAAGCTGATCCTTGTTAGGCAATGGTGGAGGGCTCCTGGTCATGTCCTCAGCGTTCCCTAATATTGAAAGCACATGATATCATTTTATTAAAAGACTGAAGAAAAAAAGAAAAAGAAAAAAAAAAGTGATAGTGTTTTTTGTTACAATACCTTGAGCACGAGCCAAAACAGTAAGTAAATTAACAATATCCATATCTCCGTTGCTATTTTTGTCACCATTTCCAGGAACTAACAGCTGTGAAGCAACATCTTCTGGCTGAGTTTTTCTTCTTCGCCTGTTGTGACCAGCAAGCCTACGCCTACAGCTACGCTTCCCCTCATCAAACTCTGACAGAGGGTGAAACCTAATAACAAAATTGTAGATATATTCAGATAGGAAGTTGCATTACTAGTCTAATTGCTCACTTTCGTGTCAAAAAAAATTCCGCTGTTAAATAAAAGGCCAATATGCTCACAGGCAGGCACATACACATCATGTTTGCCTACATGGAAGCCGGACTCAAAAGTGTACTGCTTATGAAATGAGTAAAAGTCCCTTACCCTATTTTAAAGAAGGCCTGAATAGAACATTACTTTCTTATCTAACCAATTTCGTTGTAGCTGGTATTTAGATGATTGTTTGACCCCTAAATTATTCACAGACTCAGAATCTAACATCCAAACACGGAGAGGTGACTGATCTTCTAGTCATAAATGAGACCAAAGACCCCGTTACATGTAAAGTTGAAACACATAAATATCTCCAATAAATATATTTGGTAATTAAGACACCGAATCGACCAACCTGCTGCACTGTTGACAAAATCTTTGCATCTGTTTTCCAACCAACGCTTTTCCGGCTTTACTATGAACCTCACAAACCTTGTGACGGCGGTGATAATCTTTAGCAGCCGATAAGTCTTCCTTACAGTTATCAACCTGACACATTGGATAGTTCCCACCGCCACCACCGCCGCCACCATTTCCTGGTGATCCAGATCGGACCCTCTTGGTAGGCCTGGTTACCGGCTCCTCAACCGAAACCAAACCGCCACCAAGCTTCAATGAGAGCTGTCCATCTTCTTCTCTTTGACCAACCGGGCTCCTCTTTGAAACTTCAGAATTTGCAGGATTAGTAGCAGCTTGGTGATGATGATGTTGTTGTTGTTGTTCTTTCTGAATCTCCATCATATCCACGGGTTTAGCCACAAGGCGTGAACTGTCCCATTCCCAGCTCTTAGGATTCCAACTGTTCCGAGAGTCGTCTAAAGTTGGAATTAACCTTTGAAGATACTGTTGGTGTTGTTGTTGCTGCTGTTGCAAGAAGTTTGTGCCTTGAAACGGCAAGCTGCGCTTTTTCGCCATTGGATGAGCATCTGGAAATCTTCCGGCACCAATTGTGTTATACATATGATAAGAAGGAGCTACTTGAGTACCAGCCTCTTCCATTATTTAACTTTCCTAAATATATAAATACTCCAATTTTCCTACAAAAAGTCAAAGCTTATCACAATTAATACCTAAACTTATTAATAGCAAACACGATCTAATCCAACGATATAACAATTACTTCCCTTTGTTTATTTCACAAACCGAAACATATCTACCACTTGATTTCCCCCAATTTTTTAAGGCCAAAGATTACCAACCTCGTGTTAGTTACACCCAGATCAAAATTTTAGTCAAAGATTATAACCATGTACAAGCGCATAACACTACGCATAAAAAATCTAGGCAGGACTTTTATCGAGTCATTGATCATTAACTTTTCCCATTTTCCCGGACTTTTTTGTTAAATGTTCCAACTGTAATCTTATATCTATAATGGAACTCAAATATTACCACCTTTATAACTTACCGGGTTTAATCTTCCATTATTCGTGTTCATTACAAATTTCCCATATTTCCGAAATTAAAAAATCAATTTTTATAACACCCCAGATCAAAATTTTCAATCACAACTTTAATCAAACGATTTTTCAATAATAACACAAACCCACAAAAAGTTACATAAAATAAAGTCATTCAGTACTTTAATCAAACAGTTGGTATTCATTCATTAAACCCCCAATTTTTCTATAATAACTTAAACCAATCAATCAAAACATAAAATTAACCAAAACCCACAAAAATTACATTTAAAAAAAAAAATCAAAAGTAGCAAAATTTTCATTGAGGAGTTTAATCAAACACTTGGTGTTCATTACATATTTACCCATTTTCACCCATTTTTTTCAAAAAATACTTAGAACCCATTAATCAAAACACAAAACCAAACAAAACCCACAAAAAATCACATCAAAAAAAGTCAAACTTTTCATTGAGGAATTTCATCAAACAGTTGGTGTACATCCATTTTTAATCACTTTTATCCCAAAATAGCTTAAACCCATTAAAATTAAGCAAAAACCCATCACAACTACCCAAAAAAAAAGTCAAAAAAAAAAAAAAACACTTACCTTTTTTAGTCTTTGAAAACCCCCAAAACCAAGATTTTCATTGAGGAGATTAGTAAAAGAGATGGTGATATTCAGATCCAATGAGTGATTTCCAGATCTGGTGGGGAATAAAGAGAAGGAGAAATAAATAGATCTAATGAAGGAAGATGAAGATGATAAAGGGAAGAAGAGAAGATGGGTGGTGGAGTCAATTGGAAGGTGTAGTAGTACTATGACTATTCTTTTCTATTCAATTCGGGTGTGTTTGGTTTTGTGTTTTATCTAGTCTTTTTTACTCCCTCCGTCTCAAAATTATTGTCATGGGACAAAATTCATCAAGTTTAATAAAAGTGGGACCATGGCAATTTTCTACCACTCATAAGGAATATTCCCCCACTAAATTCCATATTTATTACTAAAAATGGAAGGTGGACAATTTTTTTGAGACAACCCAAAAAGGAAATATGGACTATTAATTTGAGACGGAGAGAGTACTATTTGTGTGAGTGAGTGAAAAAGATATGATTAGAAATTGATTGATTCTTGTTTTTGAGTTTTTGTGTACAAACTTTTTTTTTTTTTTTTTTTTTTGGAAGGCTATTTTGTAAAATGGGAATTAATTTGCACATTTTGTAATTTGGTTGAGACACCTTGTTTAGTATTAAATATTCTGTTTTAATTGTTTGTACTTTGAGCATGCAAATAATTTTTTTGAGTGTGCAAATCATTAGCCTTGTAAAATGGAAATGATTTGTACACATTGAGTATAGATCGGAACACTTCAATTTATGCATGAGAGACTTATAGAGTATTAGTGACATGCGGCATTAATTGCTTGTATATTTGAGTGTGCATGTAAAAAGTTAAAGTATCTGAATCATTTCCATTTGTAAAATGTGATCTATCCGAATTGGATGATAATCAGTTTTAATGAATAATGAATATTGTGTGATTTTAATTTAAAAAACGGTTTTTTCATGTCAGATGGAAATAAATAACTAATAACTTATTGTCACATCTATTCAAGCGCATTATTAGACCTATTTTTAGGCATCTCAATCATTTTTCTTGTGTAACTCTTTTTCATTTTCTTTGAAAGACTATTTTGTAAAATGTGATGTGGATGATAAGCGAGAAATTTATGAGATAATAATCATTTTAATAAATAGTTAATAGTTTAATATTGTCTGATTTTATTTAGAAAACGGTCTCTTCAAAGCTAAATCGGAATCAAGAAAAACATTAAATGTTGTAAGATTATATACGGTTTTATCGAAAGCGCTATGATTTTAGATAACAGATTTTTCGGAGCAGGATCATAATCAAGAAAGTTTTTAAATGTTGTAAGATTATAATCAGTTTGGTTAAAACAATTTGATTTTGATTTATAAACAATATTTTGAAGAGTTGGATATAAAGATTTCGCCTTATAAGGATTTGATTGACGGTTAAGTTCTGATTTTATACGATGTTGTGAGTGGGACACGATGTTGAGTGGTTACTGAATGAAGATATGTAATGGCGTATGTAATAAGAACTTTTGAATTTTTGTTCTAAGAACGACGATTTAATAAACTTGATTAATAACTGATATTGAATATAATCTATAATTCCATGTTTCTCCGAAGGTGTAGATCATTGGATAAATATTGATTTTGTTAACCTATATGTGTTGACTTACACTTCCATACAAACAAGCCCCGAGTGATGTTTAGCTCTCATAATAATCTTTTGACGGAGTTGGAAATTAAACCAAGCTATCTTTTCAAATATGTTTTTTACTTCTTTTCAAGTGGATTAATTTAGCGTTTGCGCTGAAGAAATGAAACCAAGTTCTTCATGATGTTTAGCTCTTATAATAATCTTTTGACAGAGTTGGAAATTAAACGACGCTATCTTTCAAATATATATTTTACTTCTTTTTAAGTGGATTAATTTAGCGTTTGCGTTGAAAAAATGACACCAAGTTCGATTGGTACAAGTATAGTTACGCGTTATATGTATAATAATGGAAATTAATATTTCGTGGTTTGGACATATGTAAACACATATTTCTGCTTTTTAAAATATCCAATTTTATTGCATGTTATTTGTACACATGCGCACCTAGGAGGACTAGTGGATTGTGGATATACCCTACCATCGAAAAAAGTTTAATTTCATCATTAAAATATCAATTCATGATTGTACCAAAAAGTTATCACATAAGGCATAGTACATTAGTACGGTAAAAAATACTTAACAAATACGAGTAGTTTTCAATGTAGCTGCATAAATCATGTAGCACTCCTTCCGTCTCAAAATCTTCATAAAAAAAAAAATACATAATTTAATAAAAGTCAAATTGTATAAAAAGGTATTCAATTTAAATATTATTTTCAATCAAGTTATCGTATTTTTTTAACATAAAAAGATACTCAACGTTTTTTTTTTTTTTTTTTTTTTTTTTTTTTTTTGCCAATATAAGTATTTTTAATGAGCATCCGTTGAGTTTTGCATTTCAAGTTCCCCGGCGTTGCCACCGCCACCGATCATCGTCGCCACCACCAACCCTGCCCACCACCACCGCTAGCAAGCACCGTCTCCACTACCCATCCCACCCACCACCGCCGAAAAATCACCAAGCCCACCCACCACCACCGCAAACCACCATCACCAACACATTCACCACCACTAACCACGGATGGCGGTGTTGGTTGGGTATAGTGGTTATGGCGGCAGTGGGCTAGATTGGTATTGATGACGGTATTGGTTAGGGGATGACATTGGCGATGATGACAGTGTTGAGTGGCGTTGGGCTAAAACGATGATGGGTGGGGTTGGTGGTGGCGAAGGTGGTTGGTGGTGGTACTGGCGGTGGGTTTGGTGTTGGTTACGATGGTCGATGATGGTAGTGGGTGGGGTTGGTGGTTTGTGTCGATGGTGGATGGGGTTGGTGGTTTGCGACGGTGGTGAGTGGGGTTGGTGGTGGAGGTGGTGCTTGGTAGTGATAGTGGTTGGCAGGGTTGGTGGTAGTGACGATGATTGGTGGTGGTGGCAGCGGCGATGGACTTGAAATGTAAAACTTAACGGATGGTAGTTAAATACTTAACGAAAATACATAAATTGACAAAAAAAAATATGTTGACTACCTTTTTATGCAAAGAAAAAAGTGTGATATTTTGATTACAAATGACTCCTTAGTTGAGTATTTTTTTTGTATCATTTGACTTTAAAAAAAATTAAGACAACTACATTATTCAACCAATTAAATACATCTCTACCAGTAAAACTCTTTTTTATTAGTTGACGCAAAAAATGAGCTATTATTTTAAAACATTTCAAAATCGAAATAATAAACTATTATTTTGTGACGTATAGATTAGTTAGCACCCGCAATGTATTTAGATATTAGAGAATTATTCTTAACAAATATCTTTCTATAATTTTCATCTCTTATAATTTAATTTGAAATTTACTTAAATGTACTCTAATGCAAAAAGCTTAAATCAAAGCTTTTTGTTTTGTATTATAAAAAATAGGGCGAATTACATACATCCCCACATACACACTAATATTTATATATTTCCTCAAATACAAGTTTTTAATGCATGATGTACAACCTATTAAAGCAAAGTTTGAGGAAATATGTAAATAATGGTGTGCATGTGGGGATGTATGTAAATGCCCCTAAAAGATATAGATGGTGTCAGATTAAGTTTTGCTTAAGTCATTACAAGAATGACTTGAAAAATATAGATGGTGTCAGAATAAGTTTTGCTTAAGTCATCAGAGCACTAGGTGCCATGAGAAGGGTAAGTTACTCATTCGAGTCTCACGGGATGCCACATCATTATAACAAACCTCCACAACTAACTCCCTCTCACTCACAACTAACATCAACTTACTCATTAGAGGCCCACAATTTATAAAAACACTACATATTTACATTAAAAAATAAATAAATAAATAAATAATTATACCCTCGCCGTGCAGACGACGAGGGTTAGGATGAAGAGCTATAACAAGGGGCGGTGTCATGAAGAGGCACGGCGAGCATGCTAACTAGGCTATGGCAAACTATAACGAAGGGACACCGGATGCTCTTAACTAGAATGACTTGAAGATCTTCAAATTATTAAGTAAGAAACAACTTGTAACGATTTCTTTGAGTATTATTTTTTATTTTTGTCTATCTCATACTGGAAAAGTTAACAAAAATGTAAAATGATTACGGGTTTAAGTTCTGCTTAAGACGTGTTAGATGATTGTGGTGTATAAACTGTGAGATAGTTACTTGCCGTTAAAAAAGTATTGACTTTATATCAAATTAGTGATATGATATATGTTTAGACTACCCGTATCCATGCGTGAGTGAGCCCAACTCACGAGTGAACACCCCTACTGCCAAACCAACTCACGGGTGAATAGGCAAAAAATAATAATTAAAAAAAAATTTACAAAAGGTCAGTGGTTCACCACTTGGTTTCCGTGCATGATTTTTATTATTTATTTGGTTGCGAGTATATGTGAGGTTATTAGTGGGTTTATTTGTATAAAGTAGTTATTTAATAAAAAGGTGAGTATGGTGAGATTGATAAGGGTGAATGGTGTAAGTGGGAGTGTGAGTGAAAAGTTGGAGAGAGAAAGCTGATATGACGCTGAGTTGTAAGGTGAGTGGGTATGTTTTCTAGTGATGGATGAGGTAGTCTTAGAAACTTTCAAATCAGTAAAATGGGTTTAGTGGTGATAAATGTGATAACCATAAAAGCTGATAGGTAATGATAGTGGTGAATGGTAATGTATTGAATGATAATGTGACGTTGACGTGATAGTGATGATAATAATCACCATAAAAAGCAGCCTAAATAAAGTTATCACATAACACCGGCGCGACGTATTTAGATATTTCCTTAACAAATATCTTTCTATAATTTTCAACTCATATAATTTAATCATAAATTTACTAATGCAAAATTTTTAAATCAAAGCTTTTTATTTTGTATTATAAAAAAATATAATGGTGTCAATAGAAGTTTTGCTCAAGTCATCAGTTGAATGACTTCCTCCTTAAATCATTGAGTAAAAAAATCTAGTAATGATATTTTTGAGTAATTTTTTATTTGGGGTTTACTAACTTGTGTCCTTAGGCATAATAAATGTACACAAATACTCATATAAAAATACACGTATTTGTACTTTTATGTGGATTCATATATAATTTTTTGTGAACCCATATGTACTTATAGTGTGCTTAACTTATGCCCCTATGACACAAGTTAGAAAAACCCTTTTTCTTTAGGTCTATCTCATATTAGAGAAGCTAACACGAAAGTAAAATATAAACAAAGGTGTTGACTTTATATCAAATCAATAATATATGATAGTAAATGTTTAGCAACTTTCTAACCTTAGCATCACTTTTCATGATACAAGTGTGAAAGTATATTTTCAAAGTAAGTGCTTGTGAACACAACACATGTTGCCGACATGCTTTTAACTTATGAATTTCTTGTTTTGGATAAGAAAAAGAAGAATTTTACATCAAATATTATCCGTTACTTTAGACATGTTTCGTTTGTAAAATTGTTTGATCAAACATGTGGCACACCTCCATGCTAATAATAGAAATTAAGATGCAAAGCATTATATCGTATATTCGCATAAATGAAAATGAAAATGAAAATGAAAGTTGATTTAATGTATAAAAATAATACTTTTTTTGGGCAATAGTATTTTTTCACACTAGTCATGCTTGTTAGCTTAATATATAAACAGTTGCCGTAAATACCGGCTAACTTAGTACTAAAATGTCAAATGTTTTTAAGTTTGGATTATAATTAATGAAAAAATATCTAAAGTCAACTTCTATGAAGAAAAAAGAACCTTTTGCACTATTTGAGCCTGCAAGAAGAATATAATAAAAAACCTTTGAATTATAATGAAAGTGAAATATATTTAAAAACTTATGAATATACATTAAGTTTTGTAGAACGAGAAACTCAATTTGTTTGATAAGATAATAACAAGATTTTGTTATCTAGGTTTCTTTGAATGCAATTTAAAGTTATTTAAATTTGAGATTCACATACTTGTATTATTATGGCACAAAACAAAACTTACTTAAGTGTATCATCTTTTAAACTTGCCCGGATCTTTTCCATTGATAACTATTATTCACTCCGTCTCACATTTAGTTTAGTGGTTGAAGATGATATTTAATTGATTGAAGAGTGTAGTAATCTCACGTTTTTTAAATTATGTATTTTTTATCTGGAAACAATAATTTTCAAACAAAGGGAGTATTTGATACAATTTCACTTTGCATATATAACATAGCTTTTAGTATACGAGCTACTTCAATAAAACAGTGTTGAAAAGTTTTAATAAGTGGTATATGAGGTTTATTTCAATAAAAGTCACACAAAGTTTGTGATAAATATACGCGTGATAACATTTATATAGAAAAATCTTTAGTTTGAGGTAGCCCTAAGGGTTGTGGTTATGAAGTGCATTTTTATTACAATTGTTTTATGAAACTAAATAGAATCAAGTGTTGTTTGTAAATTTATATTTTTAAGGATTGTCTCCACTTTTTTTGAAATTTTCATCTATTCATAAACATTCATTGTAATAATGTAATAAAAATTGTATTTTTAACCACAACCTTTAAAAGCTGTCATTAGCAAAAACATAATTTTATATTATACATAAAAAATTTAAAATTCTATATGATTCACGGGCATCTTCAAAACATCCTCGGCCCGCCCATAGTTTTAATGCATAATACTATAGTACTATAGTTTAATAAATATAGTTTAGATTCTTAACATTCTTTAATAAGAAAATATATTTTGGTTATACTTATTCGGTTGCTAACCAAATATTTGAATTAAATAAAACTCTATGAAAGGAAGAGTGGGTTGTGGGCAAATAGTTCTTTCATTACCAAACCAAAAGCAAAGGCACATTGTCGAACATGTATTTTGCATTTGTGAACATGTGCAATGTCACCTTTATGTCTCCACAACACTAATTATTTTTTTGTCTCGACTTCTTTTTTTATTAATCACCTTCTAATAATATGTTTAATTTCAATCAAAAAAATTTCTTATTATCAAACCAACCAGCAATTTTATGTCGAATTCACAAAGATGTGAATTGACGAGAACATCATGATCCTGAGTGTTTTTTGGTATTAATCACTGTCCACCTCACAAGTAATAACTTCAGCAACTCACCTTACCTAATAAGACAAGAACAAGTGAGCAAGATCTGATACTCGAACCTGTGACTTTTATTTTATAAGTAAGAACTTGTATAGTTAACACATAAAATATAACTCTTATTATAAAAAAAATAAGAACTCGATGATGCATAGAGATAATCTATTTTACTGTTTTTCTAATTTTTATTAGCATGTGTTATAAATATTGATTGTGGTCCATGGTACTTTTTATAAGTAGATTATCTAACAAATAATATTTCTTACCTACGTGTTATTTATTTTTGAATTTTTTACAAACCAAAAATCAACGATTAGCCCATCACAATGAAGTACGGTTTGTAAGTTGTAAAGTAGCTTTTGTATACAACTAGTTTGCATGATGTTAACTTTTAATATAACTTGAGTTAATAATTGGTGTTTAATAAATCATTGATTTACAATAATTAATATTCACCAAAGTTCATGTTATATTTGTTTCAATGATTGTTCTCAAGAGGCAAATGCATGGCAATAAATCTTCCTTTTGATTTCAAAAAGATGCAAATCTTCCTTTAGCTATTTTGCTTTTATTTTAAAAACACTGCAACTCCTCTGTTCACCTCAACCCGATATGCCTTAACTCGTATTAAGAGTTACTCGTTTTGACTACACGATTAGCACGCCTAACATATACATTTAAACACCTATACAGACCATACAATTATACTCTGATTACTATGATTACTAGCGGACCCATAAGCAAAAGTCATGAGTTTCATTATACGAGAAGGAAAAAAAAAAAAAAAAAAAAAAAAAAAATCAAATCGTAGCCCAAAATTGTGGGTCCCAATGCATTTTAAAAAAGTCGGTATATTTGACATAGTTTTACACTAGGCAAGAAAAATCCATAAGGTTCCCGTGCACCCTCGAGAAACCCTTCAGTTTGCCCCCGATTAAGATGTAAGAAAACAAGAATGTATGATCAGCCGTGTTACTTACCGGACGGATTAATGTGTTATATGAGATGACTTGAATCATATGGCATATAAACATACAAGGACAATAATTTATGATTTTTAAGTGGGACAACTAATGCCAGCTTCTTTCCTATTTGAGAATAGTACATTTCATGGTCCCAGCACCCATTCACCATTTGCAAGTCAATTACTTGTTCCTTTAACTCCAAAGAAATAGGTACAAAGGAATCTTAGAATCTGCATATGTATCACCCTAAAAGCCATAGTTACAACTCCAAGTCTTTTTAGTTTTGCTAAATGTTCCTCTAACCATATTTACAAAATTACCATCCAACTTTGCATTTTTCAAAAACCATGAATCCAAACGCTATAAGCAAGTTACCCAAACACCCCTCTTAAGTTTGCTATTGGCTGCTAACGAGTTTAGCATAATCAGTGTAGCCTAATGAGATAACGGACAGAAGAACAACCACAGCGGTTACCAATTTTCCTGAATGCTTCCACAATCCCTTTCTGCTTCTAGTTGCAAATGCCACTGCCGGATGTGTTGGGATCATGCTTCGTTTCAGCTGTGTTAACATGACATGTGGTTGCGGAAGCTGCTGTGTATTTTCTTCCGTATTTTCAATTTCCTTTGACTCTGCAACGTCTCCGCCTGCCCTTTTCCTTTCCTTCTGTCTTAACCGCTTTAACCTTGCCTGCACAATTCAGATTTTATACATTATTTATTTACTGTACAACATAACAAAGGGGTCAGACAAGGTAAACAGGTCAAAAATGTCGCTACTATGTCCTAAGTTATTTTATTAAAAAGAAATTATCTTCCGGTTTTGTAACATATTTAAAACATTTGTTAGAAGTGTTGGTGGGCCACTAAAACTGTCCGGGAACTTTTGACCCGTTGCATGGAAATTACCCGTTTTAACCCAAGCCTCACGTAACCAGCGTGCCCCACGGAGTTGAGACTCTGTGATGCTTCTGTCAAAATTATGTTCTAATTCTATGAAAAACAGCATTACCTCCACTAGCTACATTTGTGTGGTCAATTGGACAAATGGATTTATGGGTATATGTGTGGGTCTACGCAACACTAAAAGCAAATCCACATAAGTAACAGAAGTCGGAAGATATTTACATACTTAAACCTAAGGCTCTTCATTTTATTCTTTTAACTTAGGTGTCCATAGTCCAAATTGTTAAAAAAAAAAAAAAAAAAAGTACCTTGTTATTATTCTGATTTTAGACTTTGTTCTGATATTTCAAATTGTGATTTCTTTTTATCTCTGTGGTATTGGGTAATCAGTACATGTTAGTTCATGGTCAATAATTAAGAATTTGATCAACACCACATGGGATGCATTGTAAGTGGCAATTTCTGACTCATTTGCCCACAAATGGGTCAATCTCGGTGATGTTTTATCTCTAACAGGTCAAATGGATTAAGTTAAACATTTAACTAGAAAGAAAATGGATCTAATGATTTGGGTGGGTCAAACGGATTAATGCATTTAAATGCAACAACCTATTATCGCAGCAATAACACTTTTGTATTTACATATGACAGACTGCTCATTTAAGAAGTAATCAAAGTGATTGTTGCTTGGCCCAACCCAACCTGACCACATTGGAAAGTACACTTTTCACCTAATCCATATTGACCCGTTATCCAACCCGCCCGACCCCCATTTTGCACAGCCAGCCACACTTCCCAACAACTTTATTCCTAAACCAACCTTATCGGATTGTTAATGTACAAGTGTTGGCATGAGAACAGACATGGTTACGGCTGTTGTTAAGTTTGTTTAACACAGAAATTCATAGATTCTATTGGATCTGAGTTTTTAATGTATCAATTATATAAAACTAAAAAGTTTTACTGCAAAATGAAATGTATAACAAGCTATAAGTATTAGAGACATACCTTCTCTTTTTTCTCAGCTTCCTTCTTAGCCTGCAGCTCAGCCTGCGTGCGGGCCTCATTTGCATTCACGTTTTCTTCCAACTGATGTTGTTTTTTCTCAGTAGGCTCAGCATGTCCTTCGTTTTTCATTATCTGTTCATTATCCCCAGCTACTTTCTCCTTGAATTCATCATCTGGAATGGTAACTGAATCACTAGCCTTGCCATGTTGATGATTCTTCAAATTCATTAATTGCACATATGCTCCCTGTCGTTTTTTGTTTGCAGCTTTCAATTGGGTTCGTAGTCCTCTTTCCTTTTCAAGTTCTACCTCATATTTGTTCCCAACTGATTTGGCGGCCACTTCAGCTTTTAAAAGCCCATCTTTTAAGGACTTCAATTCCTTTTTTAAGCGCTGTAATAATAAAAAGAACTTGATTAACTTTAAATTCTTTATCAGGGAAGCATTATCCTTGCGAGCTACAAAAATACATCGATCTATGTAGCCTTAGAAGTTACAAAATGAACTTATGCCAACCAACATCCATTACCAAAAAGATAGTTAAATACATGCAGGATAAATAAATGTAGTATAAAAATCAAATAAGTGACGATATATCTACCTTCACATGCTCCTGTATCTGGTCTTTTTGGTATAATTCCTGCTGAGTTTCATCTTGGAATCCAACATTTAGAGCCAGTTGATTACGTATACTCTTCAATTGCTTGATTTCACGAATAACCTGATTTTCATCCTTTTTCATATGCATCAATTTACATATCTGTTTCAAGATCAAAAGCCAACTTTGAGCAGCAATGTATAGATACACATGACAGAAAAGTGGTCGGATTTCGCATTGAGGATAGTAAAAGGAATTGAATTATACCTTGCTATCAATATCTTCAACTGGGTTTGTTTTCTTGATAAGACGTTGAAAATAGTCTATTTCCTGCCCCTTTGATTTGACTAGCCCCTTTGCAGCCTTTACCTCCAAATTTGCAGCATTGCATGCCTCATTCTGAGCTCTCGTACTTTCCTGTTCAACAAAGTAAGTATCAATGTATTGTATAAACCTAAGAGCTAACTTTCTAATAAAACATGAAATCAGTTATTAACGGATCTCTTACTTTTTGCATTTGGATTTCACTAGAAATTGCATCTCTGCACCTTGTCTTCTCATCAAGTTGCAGCTGAGCATTATTAATCTCCTCGGTGAACTTTTCATCCTCAGATGTACGTTCCTCTATCAAGAGGGTATCTAGTGGAACCTCGGCTTCCACGGTCTGAACATCTACAGCCTCACCTACAGAATCCTCAGGAACCTCCTCTCCCTTTTGAACGTCATCCACCTCATCAAATTTATGACAAGCTGGCATCTCGGCATTCTCTTCTTTTAAATCATTAAGAATGATTTCAGAATTGTTGCTCTCAGAACCCTTAGGAACCTCCTCTGCCCTTTGAACGTCATCTATCTCATCAACTTCAAGACAAGTCGGCATCTCGCCATTTTCTTGTAAATCATTTGTAATTATTTCAGAAATGTTGTTTTCCGCACCACATTCTGGTTCAGTTTCGGTCTCAGTGACTGAGACATCAGGAAGTTTATTTGGAGCCTTCTTATGACTACTGAATGAGCCGAATTCAATATAAGCTTCAGGCATTACACAGGTGGCAGGTAAAATTAATTTGGGTTGATCTCTAATAGGAGGCACGTATGATCCAAACTGAACCTTAATTTCAGGGCACGCAAACGAAGGAGGAAAGATTAACGTGGGTCTATCTTGAGATTTCTTGACCTCAAACTGTGCTTCTTCAACCTGAGAAACCTGATCTTTTTCTAAACACAGCTCTTCATTCTCGTGTTCTGATTTCACAGATTCAGTAGCCGGACAATCTTCCATAATTTCAACACTTTCATTCAGTTGAACTTCTGTTTGATTTTCATCGATACTGATTTCTGACACTTGTGAAACTGTACTCTCATTGATGATTTCATCGTCCGTAGACCCTGTCTCCGATGAATGTTCTTCAGCCTCATTGACTGACTGTGCTTCATCATCTTCCTGGCTTAAAGCGTTTTGTACATTCTCCACAACCATATCTTGAGATCTCTTATTATCATCAATTATCTCAGCAATTTCTTTCACCTGCAGTTTTGAATCAAACACGACAGATTCACTATTTTCGATCTGTGATTCTGAATCGTCATTCACTAATAGATAATTATTAGCTTCTGTCTCCAATTTTTGTTCAAGCTCACTTACTGATTTCACTTCCTCTTCTGAGCTCGAAAGACTCTGAACATCGTCCATAAGCACAGTTTGGGTTTCCTTATTATCATCAGTGATCTCAACAGTATCCTCCAGATTCTGAAGTTTTTCATCCAATCCAACGAATTCATTATTTTCGCTCAGTGATCCTGAATCATCCTCTACTTTTGGATCATTAGTAGCTTCTGCTTCCAATTGCTGTTCAACCTCATTAGCCGGTTCTGCTTCATCAGCTTCTGGACCCCAAACATTGACAACAGTTTGAGATTCCTTATCATCATCAATTATCTCAACAGATTCACCCTCTTCGATGAGTGACTCAGAAACATCCTCCACTATTAGATCATCAGTACCTTCTGTCTCCAATTGTTGTTCAACCTCCCTCGCTGATTCTGCTTCATCATCTTTTGTACTCAAAACATCATCACCCATAACCACATTCTGACATTCTGTATTATCGTCAACTATCTCAACAATCTCTTCCACTGTCTGAAGTTTTTCATCCGACTCAGCAGATTTACTCTTTTCAGTAAGTGATTCTGAATCATCCTTCACTACTGTATCATCTGTAGCTTCGTTCACTTGCTGAATAGCCTCGTGGGCTAATTGCGCTTCACTATCCCCTGGGTTTGAAACTTTTCCTAGATCGTCCATAAGCACAGTTCGGGATTCCTTTTCATCATCAGTTAACTCAACATTATCCTCCTGAAGTTTTGCATCCAACTTAACAAATTTATTATTTTCGATCGATGATTCTGAATCATCCTTCACCCGTTCCTCTAACTTTGCATTCTCACCAGCTTCACCATCCTCCATATGAACGCTAACAGGCTTCTGAGAAACCCCATTGATCTGCAGCTTCGCGAGAAAATCAACTATATTTACTTTTATAACCTTCTCTTCTTTATTAACACCTTCCACCTCGGCATCGCCAGCCCCCAATCCGTCACATTCGACAATCTTCCCACCCTTCTGGAAAAACTCAATAGCACGATCATAAGTAACAATCTCACCACAACCGACACTATCACCACCACCATCTAGCTTAATCACATCTAAAGCACCATCACCGCACTCGTTCTCAATTTCAACCTTACATACACTATCACATCCGATCTCAGTACTAGCCTCCATTTTGGAACAACAAAAGCTTCTACAAAGCAATACAAACAATAACAAATCAGGACATCGAATTACAACTAACAATTCAGCTAATTAATCAAGCACATTGAGCACGTAAAACGGCCAAAGCTTCTACAAAGCGAATATCAGAAGATTCAACTACGAATTACTTATCTTACATCTATAGTCATCAGAAAATTACGTCACTGACTAATATTTCAACTAATCATTCATACAAATTAGCTGATCATATCAAACCTTCTATAAAGAGATAACATAATGACGAATCAAATATTCTCCATGACATAAATATTAAACTAATATATGACACGACCAACGCTTCTGCAACGCAATAGCACAACAATAATTCGTACATTATCATCATGTACGTACAACAATTATACACCTATAGGTAAACGTGGCGGCACTTTTTACCTATAACGTATAGTGACACCTAGTGCTCTAAGTAAGCTTGCGCATTGAACTGAGATCATAACAACAATTATACATATAGAACTATACATAAAAATCGACAAATATTTATGTATCGTTACAATGAATATCACGATATTCAGTTACAACAAACTCTTCAAAGCTTCTATAAATAAAAAATCAACAAATAAATAAATAAAACTATCACGTCCGTATAATCAAATATCATTTACAACTAACTAATCATCACGGCTTACAATCGACCTAACTAATCATCACGAATACACGTACAATCAAAAAAACGTCTACAACGTGATAAAAAGAACAACATTACGGCATACAATCGACCTAACTAATCATCAGAAATACGCGTACAATCAAAAAACGTCTACAACGCGATAAAAAACGGCATACAGTCGACCTAATTCACGATTAAAAAAAAACGACTAAAACGCGCTAAAGAATACAAAACTATCAAGTCCGTACAGCGAAAATCAGTTACAACTAACTAAGGTGTCATTTGTTTTTTCAGAGCTTTTACCTCTTCATCTGCAAACCATGTCTGCAGAAGAAGAGGTACATTTAAGCTCTTCATTTGCAAGAAGAAGACCGTTTGTTTTTTGTACTATTGAAGTACTTCTTTCATTTTCTTCTTATTTTTTTCCTTTTTCACTAGTAGAAGTGGAAAAAAGAAGTGGAAAAAAGAGGAAATTTATGTCTGCATGGTAGAAGAGGAAAGAAGAGATTTTAGCCTCTTATGTCTGAAAAAAAACAAACGGTCTTCAAGGATTATGTCTGCGCGCCTGCAGACAAAAGAGGAAAAAAGAGCTTCTTTGAAAAAAACAAACAAAGCCTAACTAATCATGCAAACTAACTGACCTATTTGATCAAAGCTTCTATAACTGATTAAACAGCAAAACTAAGACGTCCTTACAATCAAGATCGCAGTGAACCTAACTAATAATGTTTATATAATAATAAAGAAAAATGTATAAAAAGTAGTACTTACGATTTTTGTATGAGTTGAGTGACGGTTAAATTTTATAAAAATTTGATGAAAGAATTAGGGTTTTGAATAAGCAGAGTGATTTATTTATAGGGGGGGATTGTTTGTTATTAGAAGAAGATGATTAGTATGAGTATGAGTATGAGTAGGATTAGGATTAGGGCGGGAGAGGAAAGTGTGTGTTTATCTCTAAAACGGTTATTTGTGGAAATGGAATCTTTGCTGGATTAGTATTTATCATTAAAACTAATTTTGTTTTTCAAAATAATAACTAAATAATTTTAATTTATTATTATTATTATTTTTTTATTATTATTACTATTTTTTTTTTAATTTGGTTTGATATGATAAATTTTAGTATGTAAAGTGATTAGCGTGGGTAAAGTTAGTTAGTTAGTTTTGCTATGATGAGGACCCGTGAAAAGAGTGTTTTTTTTAAGGGGAAATGATTATAATTGTAGCTACTGCTGAAGTTTTTTAGACTTTTTTTGTTATAGATATCTGCCACAAATGATTTTGTATACCTCCAATTCAAATATGGAGAATAGATATGGAAGCAAACATACAACAACAACAAACCCAATCCCGCCAAGGCAGGGTGTGGAGGAGGTAAAATGTAGACAGATCCTACCCCTACACCAGAGTAAACTCGTGGGTAGAGAGACTGCTTCCAACGAATATGGAAGCAAACATAAATTGGTGAAAAGGCTGTCAAATTTGAAAAAAAAAAAAAAAAAAAAGCTAAAAAGCTGCAGCAGTGATCATTTCTTGTTTATTGTAATAGGAGTAATACTAAACGAACTAACGAATGTGTAGATGATTTATTATTCACTGTGTGTAAATAAGTCATCTTCCCCTTGTTCATAGACAACATGGTTGTCCAAAGATTTGGTTATGTTTGCCTGGTTGTCCAAAGATTTGGTTATGTTTGCCTAACTGTTATGTGTCGGGCATCGTACAATCAAGAGAATATTGTAGATTTGTTGGATCCGGCTTGCTTTAAAGATGATCAATAGGCTTGAGTTTGGCGTATACGTAATTGGCTTGGGCTTAGACTATTAACCCATATACGCTATCACTTAGAAAAAAAGTTTTCAGAAATATTAGCGATATAAAGCAGGTGAATGAACATTATTTTTCAGGTTAATCGCATAAAGAAATGTCTTTTTTTCTCTAATAAAAGCGATAAAATCAAGTATTTGTTATTATCGTCGCAATTATAGTCGCAGTTTCTGAACTCTTCCTAAACCATCACAATCTAATATATGTACCCAAAAAGGTACGAGCTAATGTATGTTAAGGTTGGAGTTGCTTTAACACTAAGCCACTTTGGATATGATTTGTTTATATCTTTGGTTAAGAAAATGTTGTTCCAAGTTACATTTACTATAATTTTATTTGAGCATGTATTTTCTAAATCAAGTGCTAAAAGAACAATAAAACCTCTTCAATGTATGTACTAAAGTTATGCAGTATATTAGTGTAGTAAATAGTAAAGCTAGCTCAAATTGCACAAAATATAGAGCTTCACTGAACACATGCTTGCTTTAATTCGATTGGTACATAATGAACAAAGCTAGTATTTAGCCAACATGTTCATAGTTCATAAATAATATGATATGAAGAATTGACACATTTGTTTAGTGACCCCTCATTTGAATGTAAACCAAAAATAAAATACTTCACTTTCAAAAAAGACTATCAATTTGAGAAATAAGGGCACGTTTGGTAGAGAGAATTTCAAAGAAATGAAATTAAGCAGATAATAGAATCTCAGAGAATAGAAATCAGTAGAGAATTTTGTTCAATTCTAATGTTTGGTAACAACAGAGACTTGACCCGAGAAATGAAAAAAAAAAATTATTTAAATTATTTAAAAATATATATATTTTTTTAAATTTATTTTTTAAAAATTTATGTACTTTCTTTAAAAAAAATTATTTTTTAAAAATGTATTTATTTAAAAAAAAAAACTTGTTTTTTTTAAAATGTATTTATTTAAAAAAAAACTTATTTAAAAAAAAATATTTTTTTTTTAAATTTTTAAATTTTTTTTTAATTTTTTTCAAAAAATGTATTTAAAAAAAAAGAAAAAAAAAAAAAAAAAACTTGTTTTTTTTTATATATTTTTTGAAAATATGTTTATTTAAAAAAAACTTATTTTTTTTTAAAATATATATTTTTTTTAAATTATTTTTTAATAATGTATTTAAAACAAAACACATTATTTAACAAAATTATAGTTGAAAAAAAAAAAAAAAAAAAAAAAAAAAAACATTTTTGCAAAAAAAAAATAACAATAATCCATTTCTCTAATTTCTCCACCAAAATAGTGGAAATGGAGCTAGCCAAATTGCACTACTCAATTCTCTCAATTTCTTTACCAAATTCGCCACTTTTTTATTTCTCTCTACCAAACAATGGAAATAAGTCCAATTTTCATTTCTCTAATTTCTTTTCTCTCTACCAAACACACCCTTAGCATCTAAGTATCCCACATTGGTGGAGATCATAACCAAAACTGCATATACATGTATGATCATTTAGAAAAGAACAATTTAGAATAAAATAGATTTTAGTACTTAAGGACTTCTTTCTAGTTCTAGCGAAAAAGCTCGTGACTGGATAAGAGTTTCTTCAGTACTAGAATGCATTTCGTCTTTAATTTTTTTTTCCACAAAATTTATATTATGTTACAATATAATGGATAATATAAGTAAAACAAAACACACAAAAGTAAGATTATCCAAAGCCACATAAACTAAATGAATCCAACTTACTACTTCTATGGTAATTTTGGTGTTGATTAAGATTACTAATTTTACTTGCTTTTATGATAGTTAGGGCAGGAGAAGGTGTGCTATCTCTAAAACAGTTATTTATGGAATATAGTCTTTATCACAACTAATCATGTTTTATAAGATAATAATAAAATAGTTTTAATCTTAAATTCTTTTTTAAGAACGGTGAATAGCCCGTGAGAATAGTGTTTCTCTATAATCGGGGTAACACTAAACGAACTAACGAATGTGTAGATGATTTATTATTCACTGTGTGTGAATAAGCGTTTGCAGTGAGAGAAGAAAGTAAAGTATTTTTTTTGTTTGTTTGTGATACTTCTAATAGGGAAATATCTAACGTTTTGAGAAAACCTTTTGTGATTGACCAACGGTTGTGGATAAGTTACACGTTCATTATCTAGCAAGCATGTGTCATCCCCCCTTTGGTTTTGTACAATTCATACATAATATGCCCGTCAAACATTCTGGTTATATGTGTCCTACTGTCACGCGTCAGGCATCGTACGACAACGGTTGGATAACAATTGTTTGCGCATCTTCAAACGCCGCCTGGATAGTCGTCTCATGTCATAGTAACTTAAGAGGTTTTGTTGGACTGGGCTTGCTTTCAGGATAAAGTAATAGGCTTGAGTTTGGCGTATACGTAATGGGCTTGGGCCATTGAACCATGTTAGGAAAGAGTTTTAAGATGTTTTATGATATAAAGTGGATGAATGATCTTTAGTTGTTGAGTTTCTCACAAGGTATATATTCTTTTCTTATAATGTATTTAGGACTTTCTATAAAAGGAAGTCTTAAAAATATAAACCTACACATGTTACTATAATTAGTAATTCATATAATTAAGAAAAGAAGCATAATGTACAACACTTTAATGCACATAATTTTAGACGTACAAGACAAGAAACATAGTGTACACCACTTTAATGCACATATTAAAAAAAAAACACCACATTAATGCCATTTAATATAGTCAATTAATTAACTGATCAATAAATACAATTAATACAGTTATTAAAACACCCCTAACATAATAAATACAAATTATCAAGCATATTGTACAACCAAATTAAACACAATTTTACATTAAATGTCACTAATACAAATAATATTTAAGCCCGAACGGGCAACATGCCAGATGGGCTTGAGCCCGAACGGGCGCAGGCCAAACGGGCTCGATCCCGAACGGGCACGGGTTAAACAAAATTATTGAAATCCGTAAATTTATTGACAAAAAGAATATAATAAACTAAAATACATAATTCACTTGAAAATTTTATTTCAGGGTACCTGCCCCCGCAACGCGCGGGTACCCTGCATTAAATGTTACTAATCTATATATATATATGGGACTAAGCATGACACATAGATAATGCCACCTCAATGATGATTGGGCATTTAATTATGACATGGCATTAGTGACATGGCACTATTCCCGATTAAATATGTAAAAAATTTGTCACATAAGTGGATCGAACCCTGGGCTATTGGAACATAAACAAGCGCCTCAACCATTGGAGCAAGACACAAGTTGTGATACAAATCGCATTCCCAAAGTGATATTCAACCAAACCATTTTATCAAAAAATACTTTACTTTTATAAACCGGATGTTACTCTTTTCTCAAACGCATTTTACCAAAAAAATTGCCCTTTTCCTCTCTCAATCACAATCAATTCATTCCATACTTCATCATTTTTGGGATTGATTTTTGATTTTCAAATCGTTTCAGAAAATCATGGGAGAGTTTAACAGGCATCTTCTATCCCATTATCAAAACCTATTCATTATATTATCAGCAATCTGTCTATCAGTTATGAATGCGCAAAATGCATGTTATAATTCAAAACCTTTAATTCTTATTTTTGTGTGTGATATTCAAATCAACCTACAAACCTTAATATTCAAATCAATCTCAGAAAAATTACCACTCACCTTTGATTCACAATAACCTATTCTACAAAAATCAATCAAATCTCAAATACAAAAGAACCCTAAAACCATTAAAATTAACATGGAGGAACGTCTGATGGCATTGTTACGTTTTATATCTCTCACGAGATTGAATGTAAGATTTGAGTACATATTTTTTATTTATTTATTTTAAAGATTTTAGATGATGATTTGTATAAAGTTTTGATTTTTATCATATGTTTGCCTTGGATTATAGTTTTATATGATAATTAGGTTCTGGTAATGTTGCAATAGGCATCCAATGGGTGTATGAGATCGCTTATTGGAACTGCTTATTGGAACTGCTTATTGGAACTGCTTATTAGGTTTTGATATTGTGTATGGGACTGCTTATTGGAACTGTTTATTAGGTTTAGATACTGAAAAGTTGTTTTGGGTGTTCGGATAAAAGCAAACCATTTATGGTTATATTCTTATTTTAGGATGACATTGCTTATTTAGGATGAATCGAAGGGAGGAGTAATCTAATTGACCTGAGTAATGATCCATTTATATAACTAGATGCTCTATTGGCTGACTTTGGATTAATGGGTCAAAATGTTTAACCTGTTGGATCAGATATAGGTCAAGATCGGACACGTTGAAAGGCCTGGTATATAGTAAAATTGGTCTAGAGCGTTGAAAACTAATTTTTCCGACTAATTATCCTAGATATATCCTATTAATTATCTAGAGCGTTGAAAACTAATTTTTCCGACTAATTATCCTAGATATATCCTATTAATTATCTAAAGCGTTGAAAACTAATTTTTCCGACTAATTATCCTAGATATATCCTATTAATTATCTAAAGCGTTGAAAACTAATTTTGCCGACTAATTATCCTAGATATATCCTATTAATTTTCAGGATGCTACTACTCAAATTTCATGAGAGATAGAGAGAGAGACCCGTTGTTGAAGAAGCAATGCACCATGACTGCCCTGTATGCTTTGAGGTGTGTAGTTTGGCTTCAGGTTATTCCATTTGCATAATGTTCAGAAAAAAAAAAAAAAAAAAAGAAAAAGAAAAAAATAGACATGCTACTAAATACTAATGGCTTAAAATGTTGGTTATTTGCAGTATCTGTTCGACTCGGTGGATGATGTTAAGGTCATTCCTTGTGGCCATACCATTCATAAGAAGTGTTTAAAGGACACGCAACAACACTCGCAGTAAGTGAAATTGAACAACCTTGGAAGTTTAAAAAATAAAGATTGTGTTTTTAAGTGAGTAATCTCATGCAACTATGCTTTTTTTCTTACTAAAACTACCGCAGATATGCTTTCCCTCTGATCTTTAAGTCGGTTTGTGACATGTCGATATTATGGGAGAAACTTGATATGGAAATTGCAGCAACACTAATGCCTGAATTTTATCAAGACAAATTGGTATGTCATCTTTCTTTATCCGTGTTTTTGAGCTTTTTAATGTTGGTATTTTGAATTTATACCACTTATCTTTTGACTCGTAAGTGATTAGATAATCAGATTCATTTTTATTTAATTCTTAACTAATGATTTGACCCTAAATAGTAAGAACGCGTTTCACTGTACCCAAATACTAAATTGCTAGAATATCACTGTTCACTGCTTGAAAGCACAATAGTCAGATTGTAGCCTTCAAAACGGGTTGCCAAACACCATGTAAAACTTGTGTACTTGGAAGCTCTATTTAATATTTTTTTTCTTTCATATTCAGTTAAACTTGGAGAAGATTAGCTCAGATGGTATGCAAAAGGAAGTTTCCTGGGCCTATTGTATTATCTAAGCAGATTGGACCAGTACCTCTGTTTTTTTTTTTCATATTCAGTTAAACTTGGAGAAGATTAGCTCAGATGGTATGCAAAAGGAAGTTGCCTGGGCCTATTGTATTATCTAAGCAGATTGGACCAGTACCTCTGGTATTATTCATAATCCTCTATACTATGACATGTTTATACACGAGTATGAAAATATAGACTATTTTAAAATGAATTGTATCTACCCAACTGCACTTGGTGAGTAAATTTTGCACTATATTGCCTATGTTAAAAGCAAAAATGTAAACAAACGGAAGAGGAGGGCATAATATATATTTAACATTAGATAGTATGAATATATTTGACCCATGCATTCAGATTCGATGGATGTATTGATCATTTAACATTAGATCATTAAAACGTGATGTTTTTTTTGGTTATGTAGTATGAATATATTGACCTTCCAACAGTCGTTGCAGGTTATGTTTATGCATCGCTCTTTTTCACAAAGTTCGCCTACAACTTAAGTTTGTTTAAGGAGTGTTTGGATATACTTAGGTGTATGAACTTATATAATTCTTTGGCTATTTTAATGGTTATACTGATATCATGATCATACATGTGTGTAGCAGGAACTGGTCTCTGTTTTTTGTTGTCTGAAGGGCCTAAATGGTATACTTGCTGATGAGATGGGTATTGGGAAGACTATCCAAGCAATGGCATTCTTGGCTCATTTGGCTGAAGTAAGTGCTCTACTTGACTCTCTCTATTCCCTACTATGTTTGTATTAACATTTACTATTATGAATTGCAGGAGAAAAATATATTGGGGCTCTGTCTTGAATAACTGGGCTGATGAAATCAGTCGCTTCTGCCCCGACTTAAAAACACTTCCTTATTGAGGTGGTAGTTCCATATATATTGAGGTGGTAGTCCCATAAAAACACTTCCTTCTACCCCCACGTACAGATTACGTAGGAAAAAGATTAATCCAAAGTGACTTTATCGTAAGTACTTATCTGTCACCATGGTTCTTATCCATATGTATATCGATAGTTTTGATTTTTTTATAGATAAGTTGCATCATAAAAGCAGCGATAGGACGTCTTGCCTTACTATTTATTTTGATACGCTATTCATTTAGTTTGAATATTTAGAAATAAAAAATAAAAATTAAAAACATTTTGCATTCAAAGACAATTTCATTTGCCTTACTTCCTAAACACTCTGAATGGTTCGCATCTAGGCTTCAGACGTTTCCTCTTTAGTTTTTACTCTAAACAATTGAATAACTCCCAAGTGTTTCATTATCCATAACGTGCATAGAACTGCAAAATTCTTGTATAGTTGTATGTTAAAGTGTGAGTCTTTAGTTCAAGCCATGATGTATGTCAGAAGAGCGTTTCACTAAATTCTTATTTGACAGGGATGTTGGAGTTCACATTCTCATTACCAGCTACCAACTCCTTGTATCGGATGAGAAGTATTCCAGACATGTGAAATGGTAGTATATGGTCCTGGATGAAGCTCAAGTAATAAAAAGTTCCACCAGGTAAGAAGGATCAGATTTAAATTGTCTGACCATGTCAGTACCATGAAACATGTATAATTGACCACCTAAAACCTACTTGTTCCATGTATAATTTTGACAATATGCTCAAATTATACAACCTGAAACCTACTTTTTCATTTCGTTGCAGCTAACCTAAGACGACAATCCAGCTTTTCCTATAGTCAGCATCAAGGTACTAATGTAGTGAGTAAGTGTTTAAGTATACGTTTTTGAAAATCGATAACATAGTTTATAGTCTCCAACTTTCAATCATGATAAAAGGGCATATGACATGATTCTACTTGCAATCATGCAGATTTTTGTAAGATCGGATCAAGATATATTATCGCCACTCTTGTATCCTGATCGCCTGCCATCAAAGAAATGGTTATATCAGTAAGGAAAGTGGTAAGAACCGTTATCAAATGTATTTTTCCTGCATAATTAACTGTAAATTTATGTCCATGCTTTAACTAATTTTATGAACTTGCAAATTGTATTATCAACAAACGATTGCATGACAAGATGACGAGCTTTGTGTCCAAGAATAAAGCTTCACGGATGCATGGCTCAAGGTCTGTTTACAATTGCTCTTTTTTAATAATGAAAATCTTCTTTTTGCTCCTGGTTAATATCATACACAATGAAAGATTACCTATTATGTTAAGATGGCATTTAGAGATATCATATTCGTAATGTGACAACAATTTAGAATTCTTTGGTTTCTTATTTCTAAGCAATCACATTAAAGCAAGTAGTGCTTACTAGAATATTGGTTTTAGTTTTTTACCAATAAATTTATCCATCTAGCTTGTTAATACTTTGCAAGCATACTATTGGAGCATTGTAGCTCATGGCCCAATGTTCATTAGCTGCAACTTAACTGGTGTCAACATTGTCCCTTCTTTTTGAATAAATTTTGTAATATTTTGAAAAAAAAAATATTTATACATAAAGTTTCAACATTGTCCCTTCTTTATTTCAGGGTACCCGCCGCCGCAACGCGCGGGTACCCTGCTATTTACCTAGAAAGATTCGAGCTAATGTATATTATAAAACATTCAAGTTGCCTTAACACTAAACTACTATGGATAAAATTTGTTCATATGTTTGGTTAAGAAATTGTTGTTCAATCTAGGGATTCTCTCATATTTATTTGAACATGAGAGGTAATGTTATGCTTTTTGTGATTGTACATTATCATTATTGAAATTTATTTATTTTATTTTAATTTAAAAGTACAATCACAAAAGCATAACATTACCTCTAATTTTCAAATGAACATGAAAGGATCCCTATTTACTTAAATTCTGTTTGAGCATATTTAATGTCACCACTATATATATTCTCTAAATCAAAATAGTGCTTAAAATTACAGCAAAAACTCTTAATTGTATGTACTAAAGTTATGAGCTTTTTTTAATGGGAGGTGATTTGCACACTCTCCAAATTGATTGATACACTCTAATTTAGAGTGTATTGATATTTATACCCTCACATCACTTGTAGACATTTTCATCCTGTGAGGGTATAAATGTCAACACTTTAAATTAGAGTGTGCCAATCAATTAGAAGAGTGTGCAAATCAACTCCCTTTTCTAATATAATGAATAGTAAAGCTAAAACTACACTAATTATAGAGCTTCACTAAACATATGCTTGCATTAATTCAATTGATGCATAATGAGCTAAACTAGTACTCAACCAAAATGTTCATGGTTTTAAAATAATATGATATGAACAAATGAAGTATTTTGTTGTAGTGATCCCTCCTTATTTGAATGTGAAACATAAAACGAAATACTCCAGTTTAAAAAAAAAATTTGGACATAAATCATATTTCAGTCAACAAACTCGAAAAGTAATCCAACCAGTATAAAATGACGCAAGAAAGTTGGGAGGAGTTTGTGAAAGGATCTAACTATCCCACATTGGTGGATAATATAACCAAAAATGGATATACATCTATGATCATGCAGAGAGGAACAATTTAGGATAAAGGGTGTGTTTGGAGAGGGGCTTAAGGGGGTTTATGGGGTTTGGGCTTCTAAAATAAGCAGATTTATAAAATAAGTCTCGTTTGTCATGTGGGCTTTTAAAATCATAAGCTTCTAAAAGGGCCTTAAAACTTTAGCCTTATTAAAGGGCTAGCCACACCTTATGAACAATAAATTATTTATTTACCCACAAAAATATCTAATATATACAAAAACTCATTTAATTATGTCAATTTTAGTAATTTTGCAATAATAAGTTTAAGCTTAAGCCCATTTGCCAAACAAGTTTACAAAAATACAAATTTCAACTTCGGCTTATAATAAAAGCCCCAGCCCAAGCTTCAGCCCCGGCCTTAATCCATTGCGCCAGTTTTTAGTACTTCGGGACTTCGATCAAGTGCTAGTGAAAAAGCTCGTGATTGAAAAGATGTTCTTGGGTTACTAGAATACATTTGTCTTTAATTTGTCCACAAAATTCATGTCATGTTAAAATCAATAATGGATAATTTGAGTTAAAGAAAAGGGCAAATGATTGAAAAAGGTATCATATTTATCATTATTTTTTTTTTGGATAGTGAACAATTTTTTTTTGCTTTTGTGGGTACTCTTTTTCCAAATTCATCCTTTTCAAGGTACTATGTGACATTTTTGCCCTTCGGGATTTTTTTTTTCTTCTATTAGCTAAGAGAGACAAAAATGTCCAAAAATTTCATAAAATACCTTAAAAAAGATAAATTTGAAAGAAAAGTACCCACAAAAGCAAAAATTTTGTTCGCTATCTACAAAAAGAAATGTTGGCAAGTATAATACTTTTTTCAATTATTTGCCAAAAAAAAAAAAAAAAAAAAAAAAAAAAAAAAAAAAAAAAAAAGATGGTAAAATTATCCAAAGCCACATAACTAAGTGAACAAAACTAGTACTTTAACCAAAATGATCATAGTTTAAAAATATTATGATATGAAGAGATGACACATTTGTTTAGTGATCCCTCATTTGAATGCAAACCAGAAATGAAATACTTCACTTTTAAAGAAGAGCAAATTGGACATAAATCATATATAGTCAATAAACTTGAAAAGTAATCCAACATTTGAAAGACGTTATAAATTTGAGAAGGGAGGTGATACTTACATCATACTTTTTAATTAATGCATCACAAATTGTGCATTACAATATTGTACGGTACAAACTGTTAACGCTTAGATTGTGGTGCATTAATAAAAAAATATGGTGTGAGTATCAATTCCTATTTGAGAACTTAGCATCTAAGTATCCCACATTGGTGGTTATTGTAACCAAAAGTGGACATATATGTATGATCATTTAAAAAAGAGCAATTTAGAATAAAATAGATTTTAGTACTTGAGAACTTCTTACTAAGTGCTAGCGAAAAAGCTTGTGAGTTGATGTTTTAAGTGCTAGAATACATTTTGTCTTAAAAAAAATTTTCTTCACAAAATTCATATTCTGTTACAATTTAATGATGGATAATATAAGTTAAACGAGAAAAGTTCCATACGGAACAAGTTTTATCTAAAGAACAAATGGTTAGATCTCAACCATCCATCCATTTGAATCCAACGGATTAGATTAATCTACATTTGAAACTAAAATTATACTAAGGGGTCATTTTTGTAATTTCACATTCTCATTATACTCAAAATGTAAAACGTGAAATCACACACACATGCTTCACTCACACTCTCACCCTCTCAATATTCAGATCCCCAAAACCAACCGAAACCCTAAACCATCGCAATTCCACCAAATCCACCCCCCAAACCGCCACCAAACCACCTCCAAAACCACCGTGAAACCGTAATTATTCATTTAACATGGATATTCGAGATGAATTAGCCCTATCTAAACGCGATTCAGTGGCAAAACCTCCTTCATCTAACGTTTCTGATAAAAGTAAGATTCGAAATTCATTTTTTAATTATTTTTTGCTTAATTAACATCAGTAGCTTATTTTGTGATTGAAATTTGTGATGGATTAAACTTTGTGTTATAGGTTTCAGTAACTAGGTTAATTTGCTTTTTCTTGTTGTTAGGACAGCCATAATAATCAGATTAGATTGCTTATTTTAGAGCTTAATTTGTGATTGAAGAGTTGTGACTGAAATTTGTGATTGAAGAGTTGTGACTGAAATTTGTGATTATATTGCTTATTTTAGAGCTTAATTTGTCAGCTTATTTTAGAGTTTATGAGGAGACTGCTAAACGAGGGGTGTTTGATCAGCTTATTTTAAAGAATCTTTAAGTTTTGAACTGTTCTGTAACCAATAATGATGGAGTAATCATTAGAGAATATTGAACTAGTCAAAATCTGATGCTAAAAACATATCAAGCAAAGCAGATTTTAAAACCTTACTGATTAAAGATTAAGTTCTGCCTTAAGAGAAGGTAAAATGTTACGGGGGAATTATGCTATTTATGTTTGCTTAGGCAGTACACTTTTTCAGGATGGAAACCATGGTCTGCAACAAAACTAGCAAGAATATAAATGTATCACCAAACAGGAATAACCAAACAACAGCAAGTAATAGGTGTGATATGTTTATGTGGTTTATGAGGGCCGATAATATGCCCAAAAAATAATCAACGGCTCAATGCACTATGATAGCATATCATCAAAAGTTATATTATATGTAGAAGTAGAGGTCAAGTACTGATCTGCGCAAAACAGTCAAGTCTAAACAGACTTAAAACAGCTCAGACACAGATACAATGAAGATCAGGGAATATAGTGGATTCCCGGGTCGTTTTAGTCCCAAGGAGACTCAATGGTGTGTTAAACAAACTCAGAAGATAGAATGATCACTAAGGATAGTGATCTGTAAAGGTTATGATTAGAAATTACACTACTGATTGATTTGGAATAGAATTGGACACAGAATTGGAAAGCACAACAACCAGATCAAAGAAACGTAAACGTAAGTTTTGGAAACTACGTATACGCACAAAATAAAAAGTGAAAACTAAGAAATAAAAGACCTAAAAATATAAAAATGACATTTTTGGAATCCTAAAAATAAAAGAAAATTATTAGAAAAAGAAAATTATTTTTAACACTATTTAATTAATTATTATTAATTAAAAACTATTTTAACTATTTAATAAATACTCTAAAATAAAAGAAAATAGGAAATAAGGCTAGAAAAATAAACTTATGATTCTGAAAAATCTAAAATACTATAAAACTAATTTTAAAACTAAAAATATATTTTTCACACTTTTTATCTAATTATTACTAATTAATTATTATTTAAAATACACTTAAATACTAAAAAATAGAAAATAAACTTGGAAAAATAAAATTTTAACTTTGAAAAATCTAAAATATGATAAAACTAATTTTAAAACAGAAAATATATTTTTTAGAATTTTTAATTATTTATTACTAATTAATTACTATTTTTTAACTAATTTAAATTATAATAAATACTAAAAAGATAAATAAAAATATGAAACTTTTTCTAGAAATCCTATATGATGACAGAAACCTAAGAAAACTATAAAAACAAGATTTGCTTATTAATAAGTTGAAAAGAAAAATCAAAAAGCTAAAAAATCTTAAATAAACGCTATCACTATTTTTATTTTGATGTTTTTGTGATTTTTCTTTTTGAAAACTACTTATATACTAATAATATGAAACTTTAATAAAGACAAAAAATTTACAAAAGTCAAATAAGCAGATTTACAAGCTTATTGATCCAACAGTGATGAAAGAAGCTTATTTTTGAGAAATAAGCTCAAACAAGGTTGTACACTGAAACAAAAGCTAGAATGATATCAAAATAAGCTAAAGCAACTGACTAGAAGCTAAAAGACACAAACACTACAACTGAAAAGCTCTAACAAGCCAATAAGCACTTTGGCTGTGGTGATGAAAAACAGAAAATGGGACAAGTTTTAAGCCCTTAGCAGCCCTAGTAAACAATCCCAAAAGTGAAAAATAAAACTTGACAACTCAAGAAGACCAGGTTGGCTTTCCAAAGAACTAGAGAACTCAGGATTTGGACAAGTAATAAGCTTGATGCAAGCTTATCAAGATGGAACCAGTTTCTGTGCACAGGGCAGATGTGCAGATGGGTACCCCACAAAAAGCAGTCTAAAAAGCACTTAAAAAGCCAAGAAACTAAGAACTATCATTTTTATATTTTTCTTTACCAACTAGACTACAAATCCCCAAGAGCTTATAAACTGAAACCTACTAATGAACCCACAGTGAAATTCCAAGTTTTATTCAAAAACGACCTTTTTGACAATTTTGACTTTTTGAGAAAAACCAAAAGTTGACCAAAGTGGATTTTGATTTGATCTAAAGTACTTGATATGTTGTTTTAAAGTGTAATGAGACTAACTTGAGCAAGATTAACCACTTTTGAACACAAATCAATGATAATGGCTTGTTAAATCTCAACAGTGGACTGTTTAAACCAAGATCACATGGATTTTTGACTTTTTGCTGAATTAGGACTTGTTTTATGACTTGTATGAGTTGTTTGAACCAAGTTAAACAGGTTTCCAATAATTCCAATGACCAAAGTACCTTGAAACACAATAAACCAAACACACCTTTATGTTGACTGATTTGATGTTTTTCAAACCAAATCACAATTAGAACCCATAAGCTTAATTGCAGACCTTGTATAATCACTTATTATGACTAATGAAACCTAAAACAACAATCAAAACAACCTCAAACTCAGAATTGATGATTATCCCATTTTAACTGTTTAAAACCAAGTTTTTGCAAACTACCAATTTGAAAAGAACAAGCTATAGATTTTAATGATCAAAAACACTAATTTATAACTAGTAAACAAGTAGAAACAGAAATTAGAGCTAATACACTAGTGTAACAGTGAAATGCCAAATTGGCTAAAAATGCTTACAAGAGCTTCCAAGCTTAATATTGAGAACCAGGACCTGAAACCAATTACTATAGCTTCCCAAGAAGCACTATACCAAGGCCATCCAAGATACACCCTGCTCCAGCTTCTTGATGTTCTTTACCATGGATTTTTGATTTTTCAAGTATTTAATTGGATTTTTGGTAATTTTCTATTTTTTTCTTCTAAACTGAATTTTAGAGTTTTCTAATAGCTTATAAAAGCTATATGGGAGCTTATGTGTCTTACTTTAGTCCATATCAACAACTGAAAACATTATTTGAAACAACATGAGATTTTTGGATTTGAGGAAAATTGCATAAGATGAAATACAATATGATACTTGAATTAAAACTTCACAAAAGCTTTCTTATAACAAAAGACCTTGAAATACAGAGTTAGAAGATAAAAACATACACTTAAACTTGAAAAAGCTTAAAAACGACAATAATAAGCTAAATTACACTAGATAGCTTTTTTTACAATACATAACTCTCTCTCTTATAGACTTTTCAGCAATCCCACATGACTTCTGAATCATTCCCACCAAACTTGAGCCATTGGATTGGCTAGAATCATCCTATCCGTCCATTTGGCTTTTTGGCGCCAATTATTTCAATGAGCAGGTTTTGAGCTTTAATGAATTTGGTTAAGTTAATTAAAGCTTTTGGAGTGTAGAGGGGTTGGAGGGAACATGGTATGGGAGGGGGGTTAAAATTGTGGGAAAACCAGTCATGGTTTTGAGGTTTCTGTGTTGGGAGAGACACAGCTACAGTACATGTGGTATTTGAGCGCGAGGGTGGGTTTTGACTTAGGTTTGACCGTGGTTTAATAACAAAGGTGGGGGTCAAAATGGATTGGCTGGGGTTCAAAAGTGAGATGTGACCTGGGGGTCAAGGGCAAAGGGGCAAGGTTCAAGTCCAAGTGGGATGGGCTAGCAGTTGGGCTTGTGTATTGGATTTGGATTGGGCTTGCTTATATAAGGTGTCCGTTTGGTATAAGTGGTAAACAAGGACCAAAAGTGAAATTTTGCCAAACTCCAAGGACTGAAAGTGAACATTTCCAAACTTCTCACAAGGACCAATTTTGACAAACATTGATAAAACAAGGGCCCTTTTTGCATAAAATCCATTTTCAAAGGTCCAAGGACTATTTTTGTAATTTTCCAAAGTTAAGGGACCTTTCTTGCCAATTGACCAAAGAATCATTCAAGGATCATTTTAAACAACTTAGAATACTTCAGGGACCTTGAATGATAAATTTCCACATTTTTGAATTTCCAGGGACTAGATTTGACAACTTTTAAAACTCGGGAGACTAAAACTGCCAATTTTGCAAACTTGATACATTTTTCATCTGATTTTGATATTTTTGCAATTAAAACACATAAAACACTGATTTGTGATAATTTGATCATTTTGATGTGTTTTTGAGTGTTTTCAGATGAATTTGCAGTTTAGATTATGTAAAAATGATGAGTATTTGGACACTCATCAAGTACCTTTGACCTTTACTTGTAGTAGGATGCAACGTACAACTATAGAAAGTGTCATGTAGTGACCGATTTAACAGCGAAAACTGGAAAAGCGCCACCATATCTGGAAGGACACTTATTAAGAGGAGTACTAGTACTAACTCCTGTCTTTTTTAGCTTTATGCAAACATATGTGTAATTATCACATTCAATTGAAGCAGTTGACCAGAGATGTACATAGCGAAACTGATGAGCAATGGCATTCGACAAGATTTTAATTTGTATAACTGATGTTGGTATGCATACATGTGCTCATTTCATTGTTATTGTAAATTTGTATAACTGATGTTAGAAAAATTAACTTACCATGCCAAGTTCAATCAAAACATTCTAATATAAAAAAACACACAGGTTCAGCAACAGGAGGAATAAGGAAGCCACACAGATTTGACTAGCAAGCAATTGAACCATTGGTGGAGAAACTTTTGCTGCACTGGTTTTGTGGCGTACCTGCAGACCACTTAAGTCCTTTGTTGCTGCTATGATACAAACATGTACCTACAGATGACCCGTGTGTCCTGAACCAGCAATGGTTTGGTTAGGAGTAGGAGACAAAAGGTTAGACGAACCATGCCTCAAATCAAGGGAAGGTGTTGAGAACTTGAGATCTCAGCAAGCATAAACAAGCCTTCTAATGTATCAGTTAAACACAACATTGTGTAGTAAACCAATTGAAAAGTCTATTTTTGTTGCATTTAAGCAAATGTGCCATACAAAACGGACCTTGAGTTTAACCAGTTGGTTATTTGTAACTGCACATTCTCTTTGTTTCCGATTTCTGAGTATCAATATGATGTAGCTTATCTTAGGTTGTTTTTGACAATTTGTCTACCATACTTGGAATGGAACTTATCTTTTTTGTTTAATTAGTTTACTTTTTGGTTGTTTTTTTGTTGTTTCTTGGATCTTTTCTTTTTTAATTATCTTGTTAACTGAGGAGGGATGTCATGTATTGTATCTACTCTAGTGATTCTTTTGACGAATCATTTGTGATTCATACAGAATCCCATGGGATTTATACAAAATCCCATAGGATTATACAGAATCCCATGGGATTTACACAAAATCCCATGGGATTTATACAGATCACAAGTGATTTTTTTACGAATCCCATGGGATTTTATTACGAATCCCGTGGGATTTTTTTATGAATCCCGTGGGATTTTTCTGGACGGAAATTTAAAAAAAAAAAAAGTTCGTCTTTTTACGAATCCCGTGGGATTTTTTTACGAATCCCGTGGGATTTTTCTGGGCGGAAATTTGAAATAAAAAAGTTCGTCTTTTTACGAATCCCGTGGGATTTTTTTACGAATCCCGTGGGATTTTTGTACGAATCCCGTGGGATTTTTTTACGAATCTCGTGAGATTTTTCTGAACGGAAATTTTGAAAAAAAAAAAGTTCTTCTTTTTACGAATCCCGTGGGATTTTTTTACGAATCCCGTTTGATTTTTCTGGAAGGAAATTTTGAAAAAAAAAGTTCGTCTTTTTATGAATCCCGTTTAATTTTCTGGACGGAAATTTTGAAAAAAAAAGTTCGTCCAGTTAGGTGTTAATGGTATGGTAGACGAGATCATGTGAATGGGAACTTGTGCATGGTAGAACAATTGTCCAGTTAGGCGTTAATGGTATGGTAGACGAGAACATGTGCATTATTTTGTCTTTTTAAAACTTCTGAATGGTATAAAAACACGTTTGCGTGGTAGAACTATTATTTGTCTTTTTATCAGTTAATTATGTGAATCCCAGGGGATTCATTCATAATCCCAAAGGATTCTTTATGATAGACTTTTTTTCCACTTAATCTTTTGAAAATATGTGTATGGTAGAAGAGAATATGGAAATAATCCCATGGGATTCATACACAATCCCATGGGTTTCATACACAATCCCATGGGATTCCACTTAATCTTTCCACTTAATCTATTAACATATTTCTGTATCCCTTAGGGATTCATATACAATCCCATGGGATTCATACATACAAGTAAGAAACAAGATATATTCAAAGTGAATCCCATGGGATTCATATACAATCCCATGGGATTCTTACAGAATATAAGTAAGAAACAAGATATATTCAAAGTAAAAAAGAATTTTCTTTTCAAATCATCTAAATAATCAAGTAAAGAAGAAAAAATAACTAACAAAACCAGAAACCAGAATATAAATAATCAAGAAACTTTTGGTTTCGGCTTTCGCCCTGCATTTGGCTTCTCCGGACAGGTTGGTTTTGGCTTTCGCCTATTCGGGTTCCCCTATGAACATATTAACATCCCGCATTTCATTCTTAAAATCTGCAACTGTCCCATGAACATATTCATACCCACCCTTCATACTCGTTAGCAAGTTGTGAGCCCGTGTTGGACCAATCTTGTTCTTTGCAGCTTTAACAACAAACATTTTTTCTGCTTGTGTCATTCTTCTTTGCTTTTTGGTAAAATGTTTGTACTCTTTTGGTATGAGCATATGGTTGTGTTTTGCAATAAACTGAACTAGCTTGTATTTTCCAGAAATGACATCCAATTCTAACCTTATACGAGCTTTACAACCTGTTATATAAAAAAAATATATTTTAAAAACATGTTATACAAAAAAAATAAAAATAAGAATCCCATGGGATTTACAATGAATCCCATGGGATTTACAATGACTCCTATGGGATTTCATAAAGAATCCCATGGGATTGTGTATGAATCCCTTGGGATTCACTGTGAATCACATGGGATTCACTGTGAATCACATGGGATTCATCCATGAATCCCATGGGATCTCAAATGAATTTAAGTATCTTTTTTAGTTTACCATTAAACAACAAAATCAGAATCAGAGGGATTCATCCATGAATTCCATGGGATTCATGATTCAATGAATATACATGAATCCCATGGGATTCATCTATGAATCCCATTAATCAACAAAATCAGATTCCCAAGGGATTTTACCATCATGTTCCTTCATATCAACTTCTGTGAGTACTTCATCTACATCATCATCTGTAACGACATCATCTACATCATATGTAACCACATCATCTATGTCAATCGGATTTGTTGATGAATCCGGCGGATTTGTTGACGATTCCGGCGGATTTGATGACGAATCCGGCGAGTTTGATGACGATTCCGATGGTTTTGATGTCGATGCCGGCGGATTTGATGAAGAATCCGGTTGGTTTGATGGTGGTTTCAATGAATCCGGCGGCGGCTTCAATGAATCCGGCGGTGGTTTCATTATTCCGGCGAGAGGAATAATGAAATCTGCCGGTGGTTGCAAAACCAATGAATCCGGCGGTGGTTGATGGTGGATTTGGATCTGGATGATGAGATCTGGATTTGGGTTTTTTTGATGAGAGAGAGTGTTATGTTAAATGAGATATTTTGGGATTATTTTTTGCTTTTATTATAACATGTGATTTTACTAATATGCCCTTCCTTGTTATTTTCAGATTGAATGTGGACCATTGGATGAAAGAAGATTGGATGGTTGAGATCTTCTCATTTGTTCTTTGGATAACATTGGTTTTGCATGGATCTCATCTCTAAGTTAAACAATAAAACAAAAAGGTAAGATTATCCAAAGCCACGTAAAAAGCTTACTACTTCTATGATGATTTTGGGGTTGTTTAAGATAACTAGTTATAATTGCTTATTCTTTTTTAACATAACTAGTTTTAATACCCGTGCACGCACGGGGTTTAGGCATAAAATTTTAACAAAATTTAAAGTTTGTCATTGTGATTGTGAAGTAGGGTATGTATTTTTTTTTAATTCATCTAGTATTTATATGTTTGATGTTTGTGGCAGATAACGGGTTTATTAAAAGAAAACCATAAAACGTGTTAACGATGCAAGAAACTTTGCCAATGAAAGAGTGTTTCACATACAATGTTAACAAAGTTTGTCATATTACTCTAATTTAACAGGCAACAATAATAGGTATATTCTAATATAGAGCTATGGCCCCATATTTCTTTTGAACCTAAAACGAAGTAGATAATTTGAAAGATGATTTATAAAGGGATTTCTACATTGATGGATAATCGGGCTCACATATAGCTACATAACTCTAGTCCATCAAAAAAAGATATTTTTTTACAGCTAAGTCTGTTATTTGCTCTTACATAGTGTTGTTCCAACAAATGAGAATGCTAATATATGTTAAATAGCATATCACTTCCTTTACATTTAAAATCAAACATTTTAGTTACTACAAAATAAGTATTTTTGCTATCCAAAGATACTAAAGATTTCTCAGTAGGTCTGCAAGATGAGAATCGGTGAGCTTTGTCCTTTTAATGATCACTCTCTTACTCTATTTCGGAAGGTATATAAGGTAATCACCAACGACAACAACAAACACCCGAAGTACCAAAAAGCGTGCATTTAACAACCCAAACTTATACTAACAACCCTATCTTCTCATCTAATGTATTACCATTTAACAAACAAAAGTTCTATACTCCATCATGTTCTTCGTCATCTTCGATCAATTACCAGACCTTTGATTACCAGTTGTGACAATATGGTTACAAACAGCTTCATCTTCGTTTAGCTTCTGGTTTCTTCTCAACTGACTGATTGCAGATCTTTTCTTTCTTATCAGATCGAGTTTGTCAACAACTCATCTTTATTGTTGACTTGGTTCTTCATGTTTTAGATGTAAGTTTCTAGGGCGTTACAATACATGCATCGATCTTTTCTTTCACCTTGTTATCTTCTTCAACGAACTCTTCTGCTTACCCTTTTCTCCGGTGATTGTAATCCTTTCTAATTTGCCAGAAGCCTTGTCTGCCTTGTCCTCTGCCTACATGTTTAGGATATAGGTACCTCTGAATTAACAATAGAATAAACATGGTTTAGCACTCCGAATTTAAAACTGAAATTCACATAATACTGATAATAAACATGGTTTAGTACTCTGAATTCTAAAATGAAATTCACAAACCTTGGAGCTGGAGGAATTCCAATTGTGAGGCTGCTTTCACCTTTATAAATCTGTTTAATTATGTAAGAAAAACTTAAACAAATCAACGCTATAATGTTTAACCTTGATACCAATTTATGCAAGAAAAACTTAAACATATTTGCCATTTTAACTTAGAAAAGTAAAAATACGTCGCAGTTTATGTGAGACCAAGATTCACTTTGTTTAAAAATTGGTGAAAAAGTGAAACTTGTTTGCATTTTTAAGCCATTTTCAATCTTATCATGATGAAATTGCAATAAAAAAAACTTTCCACTGTTAATATTCGAATCCCTTCTACTTGTGTGATAGAAGTCCCAGAATTATATGAAAATAAAATACAAACACTAAAATTTACAGGTAGTTTGAGAAAGTTATTACTCCTATGCTTATAAATAATATACACCAATCAATCAAATAGGCTTTTACTGACAAAAAAATACGAAATACCGAGAAATTGCAGAAGTAGCATAAACCGCGCAATTAAATGAGGTCAGCTCGGCTCTTTTTTGTTATGTTATTTCTTATATGCGTTGGATTTTATTTGAATCGAATGTGTAAAAAATACACTTTTGCATACACTGCTGTAATATCTGTACACAAATGGATTCTTACAAGTTTCTTTTGTTACTGTAATAATTTTTACATGAAAAGATCTTTTAAAAGGATTTTGTTACTGCTGTGACAATTATTCATAAGAAAAGGTTGTTTCATAAGCATCGGAAATGTAATTTTCTTTTAACCTCATTTGTGTGGTACCTTGAACATTATGTGCATTTTTATCACATGCACAGTTAGAAACCAAGTTTCATGGTTAATGACATTTCTCTTAAATAGATTAGTTGCAAGAAGCTGATATTTGTTTTTTTTTGTTGCTTTGCTGTTGTTTTCGGACAGAGTATCATTGCAGCCGACAAATGTTTCTTGACTTTCAGACTTCGATATGATATGTCATTCTTCAAAGACGAGTTGACAGTATATTTGAAAACTTTAGATGGCTATTTAAAAGTGTGTGAAACCTTAGATTGTAGTATAAGCACCCAAAAAAAACTATTGAAGTTTTCGGCTCTAATTCATTTAATGATGCAATCACAAAGTTTTGTCAAAACTTCCCGCCTTGGACTAGCCGTTTTTTTTTTTATTGTTTTTTGTACCTTAAACTTAGCTATATACTTTAAATTTTCTGAATGTGATGTTACTTTTTCAGCGTTACATTGTTATTTGAAGGTTAAAGAATACGAGCTTTTGATACGCAATTTCAATGACACCAGCTGTGTCACTGCTTCGGTTTTGGTATTCAGGAGCACATCAATCTTGGTATCAAGTAAGTTGCTGTTACGATTCCTTTATAATGGGTTTAATAGTGGTATTAGTTTTGGTTTTGTTAACTGAAAAGATTGGTATCAAGTAAGTTGTTGTTACGATTCCTTTATAATGTTAATAGTAGTATTAGTTGTGGTTGTATGTTGTTTTAGTCTCTATTATACGGCCTCCTTTATTTTGAATTGAAAAGATGCTTAGGAATATGATTGCATATGTTTCAGGAAGTGGTGAACATAAGTTAGACATACTTCAGAAACATTCAAAACTATAATTCTGAGACTACAACGTAAGCTAAAATGTTATTGTAAGTTAAAATGTTTTAACTTTTCTAGACCATTATGCACATTCTGGTAGCAACCAAAAATAATATTCACTACACATTTACTAAGATGGGATGGTCATTCTTAAATCATGGCTACCGCAACAACTTTGAAGTGATGGAGATGAATTATAATGTGGTTGATTATTTAGTACAATTTTGGCGACTTTTATCTATCCATTATGTTGGACAGATGAAGGACTACCCGAGTTGAGGTTACTTACGGTTTCTATGGTATTTAACTTTCTGTGGACAACGCGTTGTATAGCAATACATTTTGTAAGTGTTGATAATTTGCCTTTGCTTATTTTAAAAAGTATAGGCAATTTAATAAACAAATTGATACATGCTCATTGTATTATATTGTGATAAAAGAAATCAACATGTCCTTTTAGGCTTGAATAGACTACAATAATCATCTTTTATGATAGTAAAATAAGCAGTTTTTATCATGCTGCTACTTTTTTCTTAATTGCACGTTATTGCTTTTTTTTTTCAGGTGTGTTTTTGTAGGGGACATGGTGGTGTTGGAGGATCCCAAACAATCAGATGACTGTCTGGTTCTAAGACTGGCAGCCATTGAAGTGTACGAAATGGTCTCAAAAGATGAATAAGATTTATACTTGAAAAGGACCGGTGCTTGAATGCCATACACCATGTTTTCGTTTATAGGGGTGCTTGGGTTCTCATGTAATTTAACTTGCAATTCATATTCTCTCAGTATAATAAGTATTGCTGTTGATACAAACATAGCGTAAACAAGTGAGATCTCAGACTTCCATTGACAAACATCCCGCCGAGAAGCGCGGGTCTGAAAATCTCGTGCAATCCCAAACACCCTCTCAGTCTTTATTACCGGCTGGATTTTCAATAATTCCATTGTATCTACTATAAGCTGGTCAACGTTCAAGTAGTCCCAAACCTGAAAAGAGAAAACACATTCAAAGAATAGATGGTCATGCTCTTCTTTATATCAAACATAAAGTATAAGTTTAGTTGAAGTTTCTAAATTCATTTTCTACTTGTGGGGTTGTGGCAAATTTCATGTAACAGTATTTTAGTTATAAAAGTTTTTATGTTGCATTCAATACAACAATAAAATTTTGAGCTCAAATGAATTATAATTGTTAACTCAACTTATACCGGTAGTATCGTACAGTAAAGTCGAACTCGGCCTCCCGAACCTAAAATCCAGGCTTCACCCTTGGCCCTACACACTGTCTTTTGTTAGATTGTACATATTTATCGTTAGTGACAGTTAGGAAGCAGTGGTCCTATGCTTATTGCATAACCTGATAAGTTTCGCCAGTGTGGCGTGAGATTCTAGCCAGGCCTTTTTCAAGTGTTGATTAATGGGACTTGGTAACTGGTTTGATTAGTGTGTATATTTAGTAGACTTGAGCCACTAATGTTGATACGTACAATATCATGTCTAAAGTTTCATATTTTGTTTTTAAACTTTTTATAACTATTAGTTGTCAATCGATTTTTTTTTATGTAAAACTTGTTTTTGACTTCTTTTAACATATTTTCATTTTACTCAAATCGAGTTTAACCGTGTAACTTACCACTTAAGAGTTAAAACACATTGAAATCTCCACTATATCCATGAAACTATACCATCTAACAATCAACCATATACCAAACTTGAGGGTCATTATGCGAGTTATCATCTGATAAGCCCGCTGCTTCCCCGTCCAGACCAGTTTCACGCAGAGCTAACACCTGATGACACTGTCTCGTTTACATCCACAATGGTTGAATTGCTAACACTTGGGCCTGTTACTTCAGCAAGAGCTGCTTCCGCAAAAGCTACTAGTAGATTCAGCTGATTGTCTAGCTAAAGAGCTACTTAATTTCTCAACTTCAAGTTCTATCACAGTTTCAATTTCTGAAATATAATTGTCCCAACATGAATCCCAGTCTATGGCTCTGGAAATTGGTTTCTCTCGTGCTTATGACTAACCAATATTTCCATTTTGTTTGTATATGAGATTCTTTCTTGTTAGATAAATAAAATTTTTATCTTATTCTTTTTTTATTATTTCCTAATCATGTTATATGTCAAGCGTCACGATCTTATTAGTTAAAAAATTTTGTTTTTCTTTTGAATTAATGTAGTAAATATCTTCTTACATATAGTACTTATTTAAGCATTATTTATAAAGTTGTCCTGCATCCAAAAAGTGATTGTCGAATATAGATCAAGACATAAGAGTAATTTACAATTAAATATAGTTTTTAACAGTAATTTTATTTATCTCATAAAGATTTAATCAAGCAAGATCAAATGTTCAGTAACTTAGCTCCATACATGCATATACAGCTAGCAGCAAGCTAGTCCATGCATATATATAAGCGTTACTTTCGAGGTTGCTAACATAAAACAGTACGTAGTGCAATACTGCAATACATTACTAGTACTTTTTATTAAACAGGAAACCAAACACAGCACAGGAATTTAAAGGACATGACTCTTGACCCATATGAACTACGTTCATACGTTATATTCTTATATACGTACATGACACACCGTATCTGTGCGCATACATTATTACCACACACTCATATATATAGCAAGCCAACAATGTTGGCTTGTTTCACGTGCATGCATACAGACAGATGCATATACCCCATATTAACAAACTGATCTAAGCACAAAAGCCAAAAGGACTACCAGTGCAAAAATTAGAGCAGCAATCATGGCTTGTGACGCAAGTATTGCCTGTAGGCTTGCAAGTATCGGGATGACATCTTGGATCAAAAAACCCCTCGCAAGTAAGCCCATCACAACACCAATAAAGCGGCCCACACGACTCGTCTTGAGAAACGCAATTCTCACTGGGGGATGATTTCCTTGAAAGTGTTAATAGCTTGCCATCTTCCAAAAGAAATTTCCCAATTTGAATTGGGTTGGCCTGCACAAAGCGACGATAGAAGAGCACATTAATTATACAATTACAGGTGTACGTATTTGCCTATTCCAAATTAACATGAGAGCTAAGGGATGCTAAGAATATGAATTACCAAATGCATCTATCATATCATTAGCTTCAGCAATTACATCATCAACTAGCATGACTACGTACCTTGCTCATTCCCATTGCTGCATCATGACTCATGAGAGGTTGTTTCATCGTCTACAACCATGAATATCTCCTGATCACCAGCCTTGTTCGAGGCAAAACACAAAGTCGAGCTGGTACGCGCGAAAACAACGAGAACCAACACCACTGCATACATACTGTTCATGATTAATCTTATGAGTTAGTATAGTGTAAGTTTATGATGTTGTGAGGTACTACTGCAACTTGCGATAGTGTATTTATAGACCTCATTATCTGTTATATTAACGGGCTGACCCGTGAGTTTCACCCGGATCGGATAGCCATAAATATGGTGTCATGAAGGCCATGGGGACCCTGCACTATAAATTGGTGTCATGAAAGGCATGGACAATGTACATGTGCTAAACGTTCGGTGGTTAGGTAGAAAAACGTCCTCTCTCCCTATAATTATTGGTGTCGTGAAGGGGACCCTGCACTCTAAACTCACGATATATTTTCATGGCCGATTGTGGCTCGATTTGATCAAGGTAATAAAATCATGATTTTTTATTTGAGTTTAAAAACTCAATTTCTTATTTTTATTGTTTCTGTTTTTATCCAGGATGCTTGGTACATGTTGCAAAAGAAAGAAAGAAAAAAAATGAACATTCTTATGCCATGGGGACGTGGTTGGGTTTTGGTTTCTTAGCTTTACAATACAAATTCAAAATTAATTTATTTGTAGGGTTTTGTTACTTGAAGTTATTTAGGCATGCACGGCCTGCCAACTAAACCCAAAAAAAATATCAATATGTAAAATTGTAAATAGGGGAAAACATAAGAATATATGTGTATCTAGGAATTTTCTTTTGCTTACTCTTATTTTGGTGCTTAGCAAAGGATAAATCTCCACCATTCATCTAGTTTGATATAATGGTGAGGATTAACCTAAGATTTAAGGGATAAACCTAAGTCCATGTTTTTTTTATTGTCCTTTTGTCTTCTTTTTTTTTGTCTTTTTATTTATCTTCACTTTTTTGTAATTTTTTTCTTTCTAATTCACGTTTATATTTATTAACGTATTTTTTTTTCACGTTTTTAACGTTTTTTAATTCGCGTTTCTTTTTTCTTCGCTTTCATACGTTTTCGTCTGTTTTCATACGTTTTCGTCTGTTTTCATACATTTTCATACGTTTTCATCTATTTTTGTCCGTTTTCATACGTTTTCGTCCGTTTTCATGCGTTTTTGTTCGTTTTCATACGTTTTTGTTTGTTTTCTTACGTTTTCGTCCATTATTCATACGTTTTCGTCCATTTTCGTCCGTTTTCATACGTTTTCATCCGGTTTCTTTCGTTTTCGTTCATTTTCAGACGTGTTTTTACACTTTCATACGTTTTCGTCCGTTTTCATATGTATTCATCCATTTTTTTACGTTTTCATCCGTTTTCTTACGTTTTCATATGTTTCGGACTATCACAAGTGATATTCTGTATTATTCAGAATATCATTTTGTGATATTTCGAATATCGCTTGTGATATTTTGAATATCGCTAGTGATTTTGTGATATTCAGAATATCACTTGTGATATCTGAATATCACTTTGTGATATTCAGAATATCACTTGTGATTTTTTGAATAACTACTAACTACCACACTTTTATTGCTAATTTTTTGTGTATCTCATTCTCATGATGTTCAACTTTTTGGAGGAGAATTTGATATCACTGGTGACATCACAGATATGTCAGTTTCTTCTATTTTGTTGAATCGTGTGTCACACGTGATATCACACGTGATATCACCTGTGATGTAACATGTGTTTGAGCTTCTTCAGTTTGTTTGTGAAGATGTTGTGCTTTGTTTAACTATAGCTTCTTCACTGATCAACCATAGATATTTACAAATCCCGTTGTAAAACTTATTGAAATACTCATAATGTATCCATTAAATAGAAAAATTCAATCACAACTTAAATAATAAACAAAAGTACACTAAATAACTATGTGTTTAAAGCAAAATCAACTTGTTTAAGTTGTTTAATCTAAATGTAAACAAATGTAAACGTAAGAAAACAGACGAATGCATATGAAAGCTTAAAAACACGTCTAAAAGCGGATGAAAACGTAGAAAATGAAAAGAAAACTGATGAAAACGGACGAAAACGTATGAAAACGGACGAAAACGTATGAAAACGGGCAAAAACGAACGAAAACAGATGAAAGCAGACGAAAACGTATGAAGGCGAAGAAGAAAACGCGAATTAAAAAAACCTAAATTAAAAAAAACGCGAATTTAAAAAAAAAAAGCGTGAATTTAAAATTTAAAAAAAAAAAAAAAAAAAAAAAAAAAAAAAAAAAAAAAAAACAAACTTGAATTAAATTAAAAAAACGTGAATTTAAAAATAAAAGACAAAAAAAAAATATTTGAATAAAAAAGAAAGTAAAAAAGACAAGAAAAAAAACATGGACTTAGGTTTACCTTTTAAATCTTAGGTTAATCCCCACCATTAGATCAAACTAGATGAATGGTGGGGATTTGTCCCTTGGTAAGCATGGATTTGTTGGTAAGCAAAATAAAGTGCCTCGTAACATCTATTTATCATATTAGTTTCAAAAAAATCATTACAAAAATAAATTGGACTAATTCTAATTAACTTTTTTAGACGTGGATTTAAATTTAGTAAGCCCACTTGTACTTATTTAGAGATAAAACCAAAAGACGGGATCAAACTATAAAATCTATCAACCTTAGGGTACAAGTTGAGCATTACTCAATCATAATTATCATCTTCCTCATCGTATTCGTATTAGTTATGTGAGACTCTGTTTTATGTTCTTTTTCGCTTGGAACTGATTTTTGTTTCACTTACATAATTAACCTCAAAAACGTAAGTTTTAAAATGCATTCTTATTAAATTTACGTTCAACCCCGATTTATATCAGCCATTCACATATAATGTCGGGGCACAGAAAATTTGAAGGCCCTGTGTGGTTAAGCACTATGCAGTATGCACACTCTAAAATCCGGCTATGAATACATGGGTGCAAGGATGAAAATGACCTTGTTCTTTGTTTTATTGAACATTTTTGTTTTTTTTTTTTTTTTTTTTTTTTTTTTTTAAGCTTATGTGTTGATAGTCAAATCTCTACTACTTATAATTTATGCATAACTTTTTTGAAACTTAAAATTCTTAAATTTGAGTAATGTAATGCTTATAATACCCATTACAAAACAAGTTTAAATGACAAGTTTTAAAATATACTTATTAAAAGGGGGAAAAACATCAACCACTAAATTAATAGTTTAAATATTGTTTAAAAGAAAAGTTATTTTACATACCAAACTTTTTTCACATACCAAGAGACTCATCGTCACCTTCCATCTAAAAAGAAATCATTGGTTGAGATTAAAAACATTTTATTATTTCACATATTTTTTATAATTTAAATATCTCTTAAACCGTTAATCGTTAAGCGAAAATAATTACACTATCGCGACGAGCATTTAATTATCTTTCTATAGACGGACACTTTGATATGTTTTCGAAAAAAGAAAAAAAAACGTCTTTTTCACGTTTTTTCGTTTTTTTTTTTTTTTTTTTCGAATATGATATTTGCATGAAAAAATCACATGTGATTAAACACTAATTTGAATATCACATGTGATATTAGTGTTAAATCACATATGATATTCACATGTGATATGTAATATCACATGTGAGATTAGTGTAATATCATATATGATTTAACACTAATATCACATGTGATATTCAAATTAGTGTTTAATCCCATGTGATTTTTTTCATGCAAATTTCAGTAACGAAAAAAAAAAGGTGAAAAACACGATTTTTTTTGTCGAAAGTATATCAAAGTGCATATCTATTGAAAGATAATTAAATGTTTGTCGTAATGGTATATTTTTTTTCGCTTAACGGTTAACTGTTTGAAACATATTAATATTTAAAAAAAGAAGATGAAAGTAGGGTTTTTAAATTGTTAGGATTAATCTCATCTATTAGATCAAATAAAAATGGAAGGAAGATGGAGGGTGAAGATTGATCCATTGGTATGTAAAAATGTTTTGTCCTCAATTGATCTTAAATCATCGTTTAATTCTCAAATTTTTATCATTTATCGTTTATAACTCATAGACTTTGTGGAAAACTAAAAGGAGGGGTTGAATAGTTTTGCCGATTTTAAATTTAGTTTCAAAAACTTTAGATTCGATGTTATGTGAAATCGTATGGATGGATAGAAAGTATAGATCTATAAGTAATGCAAGTAAAGAAAGCAAGTAAAGTAAAGGATAGAAATGACACAACCGATTTATAGTGGTTCGACTACAAGGACACCTTCCTTGCCCTACTCCACTCCCCGAGTCACCTACTCGAGAGTTCAAGCACTATGTCAACAAACTCCTTCAATTTGGCGGAGAAGCGTTCACAACGTCGCTTACACTTTTTCCGGTACAAAGCTAAATACCGAGTCCTTAACACGGAGGACCAAACCAACACAACTATAACACAACAACTATGTGAAATATGAAATACCATATCTTTGCTACAGAAATCTTGTGGAGGAACAAATCAATCAAGGACCCCTTGCTTGGATGACTTGTAGTATCTCGTGATCTCGCCTTAGAGAATGACCTATATGAGAATCACAACAAAATAAAGAATAACTACTATATAGATCAAGAGATCTGAGATTAGAAGAATGAAAGAATATATGATAGAGTTTGTAAGAAGAGGGGTGAGTTACAATGAAGAAATGGCTCACTATTTATAGGCAAAAAATTACTACTGTTGCACGGATCCCACAGATCCCTTACATGAGGGATCCGTCCAGTGTAAATTGAAGGATCCGTAGGATGCTCCCCCTAAATGGGTTGTGGGTCATGGATCATGGGTCATAGGTCATAGATTTTGGACCACGGGTATCCAAATAGATACAATGTATCTAGAAGATGCAATGCATCTAGTCAATGGGTCATGGGTTAGCTCCATGGGTTATGGATATGCTCCATGGGTATGGGTCATGGGTTATGGTTTTTACCTATCCTAATAAACTATTACAATAAATGAATCATTACAAAAATAACACGTATCCTTATAATTTTACTTATGATAACTTTCTATTTGTTATCAACAAAACACAAAGAGATCGCTAAATATTAATAAACGTTTTTACGATTTATTTGTATTAAGAATCTCCCCCTTTTTGTTGATGACAAAATATAATGTTATGATGAGTAAAACTTAAGATTAGATGTATGTTTTGAAAGCATAAGTTTTACTTCTTCTCCCCCTTTTTGTCGAAACAAAAAGCGAACCTAACGAAGAAAAAAGTGTGGATAAATAATATAATCCACGAATCACTAACTCCCCATTGACGGTAACTCTCTCTAGAAAAGGGCGTCAAGTGAGAAATTATAAAACCTACAAAGAAAAAGTTAGTAGTAACATGCAATATAATCTTGTGATTGACGAGAAACAAGATGGAGAGCCAAGGTATGTAAACAAAGCCTTGTAATAAAAAGACGAAGTGTAGTGGTATATAGGCCACATACAAACATGTAAAACTAAGAACAAGATTTGTTCTTTAAAATGACTCAAAAGAAAATAAATAGAGAAAATAGTAATATCATTCCTTCCAAAAACAGACGAAAACGGGTAAAAACGGACGAAAACGTGCAAAAGCGAACGAAAACGTGCAAAAAGGGCCGAAAACATGCAAAAATGGATGATAACGTTCGAAAATAGACGAATACGTGTAAAAATGAAAAATAAACGTGTAAAAACGGACGAAAACGTGCAAAAACGGACGAAAAAGTGCCAAAAACGAACGAAAACGTGTAAAAACAGACGAAAACGTGTAAAAACGGACGCAGAAGTGCAAAAACGGATGAAAACGTGCAAAACTGTCACACCCTCGCCGGAGGCGGAAACACGAGGTGTAACGGAAGGGAACATAAGCACAAGATAATAGAACATACCAACATTAAGATTAAAAAGAAATAATACTCCATTACAATACTAGTTTAGCCGTCATCGGCAAATATATTACAAAGTTTAGATTCCAAAATATTGAGTTTTATTACATACGACTTGTAGCGACCAGTGAAAACTTCTTTATGCAAGACTTGATAGAAAAGCTTACTAACGATCACCTGAAATGCATGAGAGAAAAACGGGTCAACTATGAAAATAGTTGGTGAGTAAACACGTTTAGTGAAATAAGAAAACTCATAAGAAATATACAAAGCTTTCGGTCAACGAAAAATAGTTCTCAAAGCAAAGGCATTGTGTATCCACTCAGTTCCAAATTCCGCCCATACAAAACTTGCAACCTGTGTGTACACAACCCATTGCACAAAAATTATAGCGCGTCAAGTAATCAAGTGTAAGTGGTCATAATAGTTCCCAATATAGTACCACGAATATAATAGTTCAGGAATGCTACCGATGAAACCAAATTAAGCTGGGTGCCACTACCCAAAGTTATACTGGGTGCCTCTTCCCAAAGACCTACTGGGTGCCTCTTCCCAAAGATACACTGGGTGCCTCTTCCCAAAGATACACTGGGTGCCTCTTCCCAAAGATATACTACGAACAAAGGTGTCTATATAGTGATGCTCCGAACATGGGAGACTTTATAGTGATGCTCCGAACATTGGAGACTTTAGGACAAGGTCATAACACGTACGGTTCAATAAGTTCAAATAAGTCATAATTTCGTAATTAAGTTCAAGGATTGATTCGAGTTCAAATATTCAAGTCAAAAGAGTTCACAATTGTAAGGATCAATTTAATTCAAGTATGGTTCATGCATTCAGCCCCAAAATATAGTAAAACGGTAAAAAGGGGATGTGATTACTCACTTGATAAACTGAGGCGATGACAAAAGTGAGTACACCGAGGTATAATGTGATGTGTTAACCGAGACCTATCACGAATGATATGATATGCAATGAGTTGCAATGTAATGTTATGCATGCACTTCGTATGTTATTTATACCATTAGCGAGTTTTGAAAATATTACTAATCGTCGAAAAATACTCTTTTGACGTCTAGACCCTTCAAAAATGACTTTACCAGTTTTTACGTCAAAATGTCATCCTACAATGGTTTTATAATGATTTTTGGTGAAATTTCCACTTTTCGTCGCAAAACAATGTCGTCGGAATTTTTATAAAAGTAACAAAAATGGCTTCGGAAAAGTAGTCGTAAAATGGTGTACGTCGATCGTTAGAGAACGAACTCGACGGTTTTGGAAAGTTTGTATCGATATCTAGAAGTTTCAGTTCAGGAGTTTTCGTCCAAAAGGTCTCGATCATAAAGATATCAAGGGTTAAAGATGGTGGTTTTGGCTAATTATAGTGCAGAAAATGAGTTTCGGCCAAGTTTGAACATCCGTAAATAATTCACTATAAATCCGCTTGACAAACAGTTTGTTGTTTTGAAAAATATGACCGGTGAACTTGATTTTACTAGAAGACATTTTGTTCCAAAAAGTTTCACATCATGGTTAAAAACAGCCGCAAACATGGACGTTACAGCTACTAAAATACTTGTATCGTAAAAATAATATAGTTTTTCAGAAAATAATAGTTACGGCAAGTTTATAAAAACGTGCATATATTTGTCGTTTCAAATCCGTTTTCTACGTATAATATGTCCTTAGCTTCGTATCGAAGTAAACTAATATATTTTTGATAAGTCGAAATAATTTGTGAAGCTTAAGGCTCGTTTTTGACCCAAACAATGTAAAAACTGCATGCTGAATTTTCAGAAAAATAAACATTTCGTCGTCAAACTTTAAAAATTCACCACGGCTTCGTTATAAGTCCGTTTTAATCCGTTCAAGCGGCCACGGATTCGTTTTAAAGTATATTTTCTAAATATCAAGGCCAAAGTTTCGTACCAACAGTAGGTTTTTCCAGAAATTCGAAACAAGGACAGAACCTATTTATATAGTTATCGAAAATAGTTTTTCCCGGACAAAACCTATTCTAATCCCTTCAAATCAACTCCAAAGCTAATCTAATCCTACCATACACCTTCTTAGGGTGTCATGGGTTCCTAATCACCATCAAGACCAAAGAATACCATGGGAATAATTATAGGATGACCAATATGTATATATATAACTCAATAAATCATGAAAAATGGTATAAATCACATAACATGCATATAAGCTCCAAAAATGAAAAGAAACATATGAAAATGAAAAGGAAACATGAAAATGAAAGAAACTTGCTTACAAGTGCAAATGATGAGGTGAAAGTAACAAGGATTAACTTAAATACCCTTGGTTTTTATTTCAAAACCAAATAAAGAGTATATACTAGGTTGTTAATACACTTGATCTTGCAAAAATTTTGATCCCTTTGGAGCTTGGAATGTGGCCGGTTATGGAGAGAACCAAGGAGAGGAAGAAAAATTTTATTGACTTGTGAATTATGTGATTGAATAAATGAAGGAAATGTATAAGTTTGGTTTTTGTATGAAAAAAAAATCTACCACTTGACTATCCATCCCCCCTTGGACCGGATTTGGGGGATTATGTTTCCCAAAATATATATATTTTTTTTTTTTTTTTTTAAATGTGTAAGTAATATACTTGTATAATTATGAGTAAAAGGTGTAAGTGAAATTGTGTAGATAATTGCAACTTGTAAGGTAAATGGTAGATTTTAAGTAAAAGAGATTTTTAATAGACCAAAATAGAATGTAATGAGATAATAAAAATTGTAAAAATACATTCCTTGTGAAATTTGAGTGATAAAATAATTATCGTATAGTTTTTAAGAAAAACGCCGTAATAATTTAACTTTAACGAATTATATACCAAATAAATTTAAAACACTAGAAAAACTCAAAATATAGTTTTTATAAACTAAATGTAAGTTTAAAAATACATCGGGATCATTTTTGAAAGTAACGGATTAAATATTCAAAATAATAACTCACGCGATAACGTTTATTTAATATAAAAATTTACGCGATTAAAGTGAAATGAAATGCCATAAATGAACTAATATGATGCATATTAAATTTAAGAAATGACCGGAATTTGAGAATTGTGACAAAAACAGACGAAAACTTGCAAAAAAGGAGAAAGACGTGCAAAAGTGGACGAAAACGTGTATAAACAAACGAAAACGTAAGAAAACGTACGAAAACTGAATTTTAAGTTATTTAATAACGACTGTTAGTATAAAGGACTAACGATGCAAGTGTATGTGAAGAAAGTTTCCGATATTGTTCATAATTTGAAAGTTTTAATGACTATATCGGTAATAAAACAAGTTGATTTACTAGATGTATATATAAGAGAAAGTACGTTTCTAATAAATAGACTTAACCCAATATATTATAGGTTCATTTAACCTAGACCAAGTCCAAAGACTTAAAGCCCATGACCAAGCTATTAAATAATTAAAATGAACATCGTACATGTGAAATGTCTTTCAAATTTCAAAAGCATATTGTTAGGATGTCCATATCTCTTAGTATTTGTAGTTATCTTATTTAGAGTATTGTATCTTGTGAATAATACAATTCTTTCTTTGTTTTATATCTTTGTTCTCTTATTATTAGTTTCACAACACGTTATCAGCACGATCTACAAGTGTTTTTCGGTTTCTGTACACGTCTCCAATACAAAAGGTACGTAAATTGGATTGACAAAGAGGAGAACAAATTGCTTTTAATTTGAAGTCTGCAATTACAGTTACAAAAGGTACGAAAATCATACTCTATTTATGTATTAAATTAATACGTATGTTATTTGTACTTGTTATTTTAATAACACGACTCTTTTAATAGAAGTTATTTAGCAAAAGATGATAAAATAAAACAAGGAGCTACAGTAAAGCCATCGCCGTAAGCTCTTATATGATCTTTAAACAAGAACACTAATGATGATAAAATTGGAAAATTATAATACATGTGAATTATATGATGATTGGTGCATGACAAGTCATAATTATGGTCTAAATACTTATATTCAAGTTTGGCATTATTTATTTATTTTTTTGAATCGATATTGTTTTGATGACTGTAACTACAATTGAATTGCCTTGTATTATGACCACTATAAAATCTTAACTCGAAGTTATCAGTTATTTGTAAAATTAAGTATTATTGGATCAATGGACGAATCTTATAAAAGTTATCAGATATGCAATTACTTGAGTGAAACTTCTAATAAGTTCTAGTTATATGTTGATGACAAAAGTTCTATGCAGAACACTATTTTTCTAAAGAACAAACCATTTCATCTCCACTGTTCATTTCATTCAGATCCAACGGATACAATATAAACAACTTTTCTTTTAATTTTTGCAAGAGGGGTAGGTTTGGCATATTATTTCACACACACAAAAACACTCACCCGCTCACTTCTTTCATTATCACTCTTCTCTCACACACACTCACACACTCTCTTTCACCAAAAAATTCATCTACATCTCAGATCTAAATAATCCGTTTCAAATCAGAAGCAAGAATCTGTGGTGAGTTCGTGATGAGTCGAGTAGTGATGGCGTCATCGTTCTCGGAATCAAATTGATACTCAAAAATAAATGATAAGCCAAGCATCTCTTAACTGAATGGTTTACTCACGTCAACAAGTTCCAATCTCAGCAAATACATCCAATTATTTAAAGAGGTAATTACGGTAATTAATGATGTGTTTGATCGAGAAAATAACAAATAATTACGGTATTCACTCACCAGATTTAAGCGAAAAAGATGATTGTGATTCGAAGAAGAATAAATGATCAGAGATGATGAATTATTAGGTAGTGTGAAAGACGAATTGACGTGTATGTATAGATTTGGAAGAAACTGAGAGAGAACACACCTCTTGTATTTTTGTTAATTGGAAGCCATGGCCCAACATAGCTTGTATTATTAGGTAGGGTGAAAAAGGAATTGACGTGGAAATCTTTTAGCAAAATGAAAGCAAAGATTGCATTGACTTGTCCAAAAGACTTGCTATTATATTTGTTAATTTTTTTTTATTAAAAAACGTAGCTTTTATTAATTTGTTATCATTGCATATTAGTTAGAGTATTGATTCACATGACTAACTAGTAAATTTAAGTATATGCCTAATCACATGTGATTTACTCATTTTTAGATTAAAACTGAATTACACGTGATTTACATTTTTTCATAACAGAGAAAAAAAAAAACATAATCACACAATTTCAAGAATTTGTTTTATAAAATGAAGAAATAAGTTGATTTGAAATTAAAGATCACATCTGATTTATTATTTTAAATATCGAATGTGACTTGTAAAATCACATGTGATTCTTTGTTGGATCACATGTGATTCTTTTTAGATCACTTGTGATTTTTTGGTGGATCACTTGTGATTTTTTAAAAATAACAAATCACATGTGATTTTTTTGTGGATCACGTGTGATTTGTCTGGACGGAAATTTTGAATAAAAAGTTTGTCGAAAGTATATAAAAGTGCATATCTATATAAAGATGATTTTTTTCTCGTCGCGATGGTGTATTTTTTGTAGATTGAAGATTTACCGTTTGCAAGATATGTTATTTTTAAAAAAAGGGTGGAAAGTGGGTTTTTATAGAATTACATTTCTACCCTTCCTTTGTTAATTTTTTCTTTCATCTCATCCATTGGATGAAAAGAAAATGAGTTGTTGAGATCTTATGATTTGTTCTTTAGATTAAATGTGTTTTCTATTGATCTCACCTCATTACATAATTAAAATGAACATCGTACATGTGAAATTATTCTATATACTAAAAAGCATTTGGGAAAGGGGACCAAAGCAAGTGTATTATGTGGTAATTATTATCATAATCTTGCATGCTATTGGTTGTTTTAATGTAATTAAGAACTATTGTTACACTATGCAGTTTTTGATTGGTTATGAAGGCGAGTGTCACAATATCAAATGCCTAGTGCACGCTTTTTTTAGTTTGCCAACTTTGTATATCAACTCTTTACAATGTTGTCTCACATGTACACATTAATTACAAATTGTACTATGATGTAACATAGGTTGCCAAATGTTGTAGAAATTGTATTATGTTTCACAATACGTATGCCACATATACACTAAATCACATATCCTCATTAATTATACATTGTACTATGATATATCATTGTTTATAAGACAATGCACTATTGATAACGCTACACGCGTCGTTCGGGGTCAAGGAAACTTCCTTTTCTTCGAGCAAGTTTTATAACACCCTAGGCAGTGAACCTAATCGTTGTAGTGTAGTATTAGGGTAAGCCACGGATATTGATATCGTTCTCTAGGGGAATAGTGTCGTTAGGCTGAAGTATATGTCGATTTAAGTCTAAAGATGAGGGATGATTATTTTTGTATTTTTATATTTTATGAATCTCGGTTTTGGAGGGGAGGGTGGAATTAGTTGCTAGTCAACTATCCCAAAAGGTACTAACTAAATTAAGGGTCTACCAGTAACGTGAAGCGTATCTACTTATGATGTATTACTCCTTGCTAGCTATCCAATTCTACCTACTGAATTGTCACATCCTATTGATGGTTGAATTGTCACGTCCTTATTCTTAACGCGTTGTGTTTTCTAAGGTCGTAAGGTGTACATTCCCTAACTCTTTAAAGTCGCCTTTAAGTGTAGTAAACAAAATCCACTAAGTCATTCATAAACTAACTTTAAGGTTATCTTTGGTTTAGTAAACGAAATCCACCAAGTCATTCATAAACTATCAAAGATTTATCAAGTATTAAACACAACGATAGCCTAGTCGCACTCCTAAGCTAATTACAATTAAGATAAGAGACAACCAATCAAACAAGAGACAGTAGGGTGCAAGAATTATAAACTAAACCAATTAGACTCATTGAATTTGTCACACCCCTAATGATGAAGATAGACACAAGCATCACTAAGAAATCAATAAGATCTAATTAATTATATACAAGTTTCATACAATCATAAGCAAACACAAGGTGAATTAGCCAAGCATAATTAATGAAGAGCAAGCAACAATTGTGATAATTGAAAACATACCATAGGATTGGATTAACAAACAAATCATTACACGATGTTTATGGAGTGTTTGAAACCCTTTAAGTTGCTGGAAAAACACCTACCTAAACCCTGGAATCGGACTTAGGGTTTAGGGCTTACAAAAAGTGAAGTTATAATGTTATATTTATAGGCAGATTTTCTGTCGGCAAAGAGCGACGGCGTCACACATAAAGAGTGACGGCGTCGCGATGACTTTTTTTCACCAGACTGTAGATTTTCTCGTTCTGGTCGCGTGGGCTTTTGAATCACCTAAATCCGAGTTCGTATGCAAAAGTTATGGCCAAAACAGTGTCAGCTACTTCGCGCGCATGTTGTGACTTGACCAGCTTGTGACGGCGTCACCTTATGGTTGTGACGCCGTCCCCTTCAGTTTATGAGATCGTCTGGATCAAATCTAGGGCGTCTGAGTAGCGATGGCCTACTCTTTTAAAGCCCGACGTCGTCACTTGTAAATGAGCAATTTGGCTACTGAGCCGTCACAAAAGTGATGCGACGGCGTCGCAGTTAACACCTGACGCCGTCCCCTTCAGTTCCAGCAGTCTGAGTGGCTCGATTCTTGACTTTGGCCATTTTCTTCGTAAATTCGCGCCTTTTCGTCCAAATAAGTGCCATTCCAGCATTTTGCCTTCGAGAGACCTAAAAAGTGAAAAGGAACGATATTAAGCAATAACGGATACAAACGTGATCAAATAAGGACTTAAACGACCCCTCAAAATGGTACCTTTTAAAACCTTATCAAATATCCCTACACTTGTTATTTGCTTGTCCTCAAGCAAATGTGCTTTTAGCCAATTAATTTATAAGTTAGGGGTCATGAAACATTGATTCAAAATGGTCCACAACACATATAAGCCCCGCAAAAGTCATAACAAGCATGGAAATTACATACTAGCACCTCACATGGGGTGTTTGGATACTCACATCTCTCTCGGGTGTATATATGAAATATAACAAATAGGAAATGGAAGATAAACACTCATTAACCGGTCCTAGTACATAGATTACCATAGGCTTGAGAATAGATCAAACCTCCATCGCTTTGGCGTAAGCACCTAGGAAAGACTATCAAAGAGGTCTTTTAAAGGGTTGTAACGTTAGGCTTACGGTAGGGAAATAAAGGGTTTGGTGGGATATGCAATGTAGTGGTGGAAAGTCAAAAATCTCTATGTTAAATGCATACGAAGAATGGCTTACGATACGTTTTTTTTTTTTTTTTTTTTTTTTTTTTGTTTTTTTTGTTTTTGTTTTTTAACTCTATTTTTTTTCTTTTTCTCTTTTTTTCTATTTTTTTTTTCTTTTTCTATTTTTTTTTCGATTTTGTTTTTTTTTTTTTTTTTTTTTTTTCATACACTTTTACTCTACCATCCTCTACGGTAACATCAAAATGATAGGGATTTATAGGCACATCCCTACACTTGAGTTTTTATTACTCTAACACTAATTTGACCCGAATTGAAAAGATCAAAACACTTGGGGTACATTATTATGCAAACAAAGGGAATTTGAATTTAACGTTCCCTTCTCGTCATTTCACAAACTTTAACTTTTCCCATGAATCCCAAGCGTCCCAAAACTGTATACAAAGGATATGACTCGACTTAGCAACTCATGCAAGCAACCAGATAATTGAACTAAGGGTTTTGGGTGATAACAATAATGCACTAAAAGTGAGTGCATAAGGGGTAGGCTAAGGCGATTTGGGTGTATATGGGGGTGGGGTGTAAACAATGCTCTTCATTGATATTCCGGAAAAACCGAAACATCACGAGAACCGCGAAAAGGATAGGCTCTGAGGGGTTAACTAAGGGTATCGTGTACTAAAGATGAGTACAACGCAAAGGGTGTGGGGGAATTACTCAACCGATGTGGAAGAAGTAATTATATTACGGGTATCAAACAAGGGTTATCCTAATGCCTCTTATCATTTAGTTATTCCTAACTACACAAGTGTAGTCTCACTTGCGATCTCGGAATGCATCACAAAACAAGTTCTAGAATCTATTATACTACCGGTTCACACTCTAAGCATTAAAGATGAATGCTTTAATTCCTACTAATCTAAGGGCGATCCTCACATTTTGGGTGGAATTTAAGTGGTAAAGGGATTTGTGCTAGTCATGCAACATCCTATCCATGAGACGCTTTTGTTAAGACTAATGGCCCACTCCTATATGTCATGAAAAATTTTAAATTTGGTGCCAAAATTACCCTAACCGACATTTTCTCATGGTTTATTACACAATCACAATTTGGACAAAGCAAATAATCAAGGATAAGCATAGTTTCAAAGTTCCCGTTTTATTTTCCCTCCCTACACTTAAACTGAACATTGTCCCCAATGTTCCCCGAAAGTACCAAAGTTATGATAATGGAAGGTAATTAAAAATGAAAGAAACTAATACTCCCCTGATTAGCTCGGTAGGATCCGTGTAAAGTGGTGGTTAAATCCTTTTCAAGAAGAATTTATGCGTGAAAAGCTCCTTACAATCTTATGTAACTTCTTCTTGATAAATTAAACCTGCACACTTGAAGAAAACAAACAACCCAACGCATCAAACCGAACAAAGAAAAATCACAACAAGATGTAATTCCAGACTTAAATAAGACATAATGCTTGTTGAATGGATGTTTGCAGATTTTTTAGAAAATTAAGACATGGAAAATTCCAAAAATTTATAAGTAGCACAGAAAACGAGAAAAAGTTAGAAGCTGTTTCTGCTCCTCCTGACGCCGTCAGGTTGAGATCCTGACGCCGTCAGGTTATCCTGACAAAAACTAGTCTGCGATTTTCTGGAAAAAATTTTGGAACATTTTTATCTTTAAAATCTGACAAAAATTTCCTACAAAACATCCATTATGACTCGATACAAGCATTTGACTCGAACAAACACACATGTATATCTTTTAAATAATTTTAATTCTCATGTTCACGTTTCTTTTGAAAACGTGTGTAATCCTCCCTACACTTATCCCTTATGTAAAATACCTTTATATGTAATTAAGACGAGGTTAAAGACAAAATAAAGCATTTTTACAAATTCAAACATGAGAATAAACAATCAATAAGAGATATATGACACACAAATAAAAATGAAAAAGGAAAAACACATGGGTTGCCTCCCAAGAAGCGCTTGTTTTTGTTCGAGTCACGAGCCTGACTCTACCCTTATTTAACAGATAAAGGGGAAGTTTTCCCTACATTTAAGTTTAAGTGCGGGTGATAGTAGCGATACACACCCTTAGGGTGGAAATATGCCACGTGAGGTGAAGGGGGTGTGTGAATGGCTTCCTTCATCCTAAAACTACCCGGATTAAATTGGTTGATGGGTGGGTCGGTTCCTCGTTTATCTAAGGATGGAAGTAAAGATTGAGGTTTCGGTTCATCAACACTAGGAAATTCCCTGGAACTAAGAGTAAGACTGAGACTACAAGTATTCAAACCTATATTCTCCAGTTGCGTTCGGTTCAAATGTTCTACCTCCATTGGGATTCCTAAAGTCTCTTCTACTACTTCCGGGTAAGTCACGTGCGGTGTGTATGCCTTAAATGATGGTGGGGCTTGTGGGGTACCTTGTGGGTCTAGACTTTTCACTTCATCCTCAATCACATCTACATCATCTATTTGCTCGTCATGAAATATTTCCTTAGGCCGTGATGAAACCAATTCTAGTAATTGATCCAACTTATGGTTTAATGCTTGGTTGCTTACCATAATGTTTTCATAAATTTGGTCAGTTCTCCTAAGGGCCTCACTAAAAATAGTTTCTAAACACGGAGGTTGTTCACGAAAATCTATCCTAGGTGAAGGCTCAAACGAAGCATAGGTTTCACTAGATGAGGTGTTTTGTGGGCTTGATGGAATGGTGAAACCCTCAAAAGGTTTATGGACTTGGTTACTTTCTTCCCACCATATTGAATAATCCGCTTTAGTAATATCATAATTTCTTATGAAAAAACCTAATCGCGGATATAGTGGATTCGCGTTCTCCATAATGGTGAACGGAAGAGTCAATGGACAAGTTTTACGAACAAAGGCACAAAGAAGGGGGATAGACCACAAGGAAGCTAATAAAAAGAAAAAAAATCTCACTTGATAGGAATCTTGTGAGTAGACCTAAATGAGATAGAAATCAAGCCTAAACAATAACTATTCCCCGGCAGCGGCGCCAAAAACTTGATAACCCTACACGCGTCGTTCGGGGTCAAGGAAACTTCCTTTTCTTCGAGCAAGTTTTATAACACCCTAGGCAGTGAACCTAATCGTTGTAGTGTAGTATTAGGGTAAGCCACGGGTATTGATATCGTTCTCTAGAGGAATAGTGTCGTTAGGCTGAAGTATATGTCGATTTAAGTCTAAAGATGAGGGATGATTATTTTTGTATTTTTATATTTTATGAATCTCGGTTTTGGAGGGGAGGGTGGAATTAGTTGCTAGTCAACTATCCCAAAAGGTACTAACTAAATTAAGGGTCTACCAGTAACGTGAAGCGTATCTACTTATGATGTATTACTCCTTGATAGCTATCCAATTCTACCTACTGAATTGTCACATCCTATTGATGGTTGAATTGTCACGTCCTTATTCTTAACGCGTTGTGTTTTCTAAGGTCGTAAGGTGTACATTCCCTAACTCTTTAAAGTCGCCTTTAAGTGTAGTAAACAAAATCCACTAAGTCATTCATAAACTAACTTTAAGGTTATCTTTGGTTTAGTAAACGAAATCCACCAAGTCATTCATAAACTATCAAAGATTTATCAAGTATTAAACACAACGATAGCCTAGTCGCACTCCTAAGCTAATTACAATTAAGATAAGAGACAACCAATCAAACAAGAGACAGTAGGGTGCAAGAATTATAAACTAAACCAATTAGACTCTTTGAATTTGTCACACCCCTAATGATGAAGATAGACACAAGCATCACTAAGAAATCAATAAGATCTAATTAATTATATACAAGTTTCATACAATCATAAGCAAACACAAGGTGAATTAGCCAAGCATAATTAATGAAGAGCAAGCAACAATTGTGATAATTGAAAACATACCATAGGATTGGATTAACAAACAAATCATTACACGATGTTTATGGAGTGTTTGAAACCCTTTAAGTTGCTGGAAAAACACCTACCTAAACCCTGGAATCGGACTTAGGGTTTAGGGCTTACAAAAAGTGAAGTTATAATGTTATATTTATAGGCAGATTTTCTGTCGGCAAAGAGCGACGGCGTCACACATAAAGAGTGATGGCGTCGCGATGACTTTTTTTCACCAGACTGTAGATTTTCTTGTTCTGGTCGCGTGGGCTTTTGAATCACCTAAATCCGAGTTCGTATGCAAAAGTTATGGCCAAAACAGTGTCAGCTACTTCGCGCGCATGTTGTGACTTGACCAGCTTGTGACGGCGTCACCTTATGGTTGTGACGCCGTCCCCTTCAGTTTATGACGTCGTCTGGATCAAATCTAGGGCGTCTGAGTAGCGATGGCCTACTCTTTTAAAGCCCGACGTCGTCACTTGTAAATGAGCAATTTGGCTACTGAGCCGTCACAAAAGTGATGCGACGGCGTCGCAGTTAACACCTGACGCCGTCCCCTTCAGTTCCAGCAGTCTGAGTGGCTCGATTCTTGACTTTGGCCATTTTCTTCGTAAATTCGCGCCTTTTCGTCCAAATAAGTGCCATTCCAGCATTTTGCCTTCGAGAGACCTAAAAAGTGAAAAGGAACGATATTAAGCAATAACGGATACAAAAGTGATCAAATAAGGACTTAAACGACCCCTCAAAATGATACCTTTTAAAACCTTATCAACTATGTATAATACATTAGTTTTATGCTATCATCCTAAACTAGAAAGTTCTACAGATTAATCTTCTCTTCTTCATTACAACATATCTTGCAAGTCACCTATTGATTCACACCAAGAAGAAGCTTTGAATATACCAAAATAGGTGAGAACTTCTTTTTTTTTAAAGAAAATCTAATGCATTCAGTCAATTTACCTTTGCTGACACTCTTATTTGATGTTAACCTGCAAAAAAAAATATGAATTTATATTTGGTTATATATTTGTTTCTTATACTATTTTTATGCAATTATGTTACTTCCTTTTTTCACAATGATTAGTCCTACACATTTGTTGTACATACACTAAAGTATGCACAAAAAATTATCCAAAATAACAACTCAAAAAAATGATGCATTGCATAATCAACCAATAACTGTAGAAACAACATCAACTGCATCTTTAAATATATCCCATAAAAAGAAAATTCTCTTCTTCATTACAACATCTCTTGCAACTCACCTACTGATTCACAGACAAGAAGAAGCTTTGAATATACCAAAATAGGTGAGAACTTTTTATTTTTTAAGAAAATTCTAACGTATTCAGTCAATTTACCTTTGTTGACACTCTTATTTGATGTTAACCTGCAAAAAAAATATGAATTTATATTTGGGTATATATTTGTTGCTTATACTATTTTTATGCAATTATGTTACTTCCTTTTTTCACAATGATTAGTCCTACACATTTGTTGTTACATATACTAAAGTATGCACAAAAAATTATCCAAAATAACAACTCAAAAAAATGAAGCATTGCATAATCAACCAATAACTGTAGAAACAACATCAACTGCATCTTTAAATGTATCCCAAAAAAAGAAAATTCGGATATGTGTTCTCCCAATACTAAATGCCAAAATGAAGAAAACTACAAAAATGACATCCACAAACGAAAAGTTGGTCCATATGATTCGGTTGCAATCAACAAGGGCAAAAAAAATGAAAGGTAATTTTCAGTTACGTCATCGATATTATGTATATCAGATATATGGAAAACTTATTTTGGATTAATTTAATGCAGGTATACTGGGAAATGACCAATCCTGCACACAATATCAGTCTTCTTCTAATACTACAGTTGCTCCCTATATGTGTTATCTTGTTAATCTAAATCAAGAAGGTGTGCCATCTACTGGTGTATACAACGATTATGTATACAATGACTACTGTATTCAGCCATGTGCAGGAAGCGTATTTATGAATGCTTACGGTCAGTTACCATTTAAGTTACTATGTTTAATGAGTTATGTGATCGATATTATGTATAACAAGCATACGAATACCTGATTTGGGTTTGTTTAATGCAGGTACAGCACCAAATGATCATACCTTCACAGAAAACAAGTGTTGTTCTAAAACTTCAGTAGGTCCGTATATGTGTTATCCTATTAGTGCAAATCAACAAGGTGCAACACTTACTGATGTATACAATGGTTATGTATGCAATGACTGCTGTATTCACCCATCTACAAGAATTAACGATGTTAACTATGGTAAGCTAACCTAAAGCTTTAAAAAAACAATGAAATACCAGAATTGGAACTAAATTTTAGTATACAATAGATTAAGAAGCATTAAATGTAGGGATCAATGTAGAAAACCCTAGGAAAAGGAAAATTGTTATTCAGTTAAGTAATAAATGCACAATAGAATAAAAGCCATACCTTTTGTGATTCATTAAATATCCTAATTTAAATATCCAAAAATGACACTAACTTCTTACAAATTCAATTTTTGCAGAATTACATGCACACAACTGCAATTCTAAAAAAACAAAATGTTCTTTTGATGTAATTGAAAAAGGAAATGAGGCAAACTATTATAATGATAAAGGCAAGGGTATATACATAGACTCTTCCAACGATTATGGAACATATCAAGGGATGCCATCTTTTACGGATGCTTACGGTCAGTTACCATTTAAGTTAGTGTCTTTAAATTATTATTGTATGCAAAATTGATTGATGACTTAACTATATGGACTTTTGAACATCTGCAGAGGGTTGACACCCGTATACAAATTATGCTCCTGCTCTTTTTGATGCCGCATCTGCAACAACATCAAACTTGAATAAAAACAATGGTAACAAGTTATATTTTTTTAAATCATAAATAATAACTATAAGGTTATTTCAAAATAGTACTTATACATTTTTAAACTCATTTTATGCAGTTACAATGGACGAGGAAAACATTAGAAATGTAAATTCAAAAAGAAATACAGAGACTGTTGAAAACATGCAAGTATCTACAACAAAGTTTCCTAATAGCAGAGGTAAATTCCTTATATAAATACAATTTTTCGCATACATACTAACGTTATTCAATTTTCCTGATATCATACTGACATAACTATTGTCTTACAATAAAACAGGAACAAAAAGACAAGCTGATGAAAAAACTACAATGAGTGATCAAACAGCAATACAACACAAAAAAAATCGTCCAACCGAATATATCAGCAATAACGAGCTTACATCTTCATCTTACAAAACAAAAGGAAACAAAAGACAAGGAGGGCAAAAAACTGTAATAGACACCCAGAAACCATTGCAACGCAAACGAAAACGTAGAATTGAATCTATGAATAGTGACCAGGAATTGCGATATAATGAAGGTAAAAAAAATAACATATAAAATGATTAAAAATTTCTTTCTTAATTCAGTTTCCTATTATTAAAAAATCATATATAACATTGTACATTCTATAAAATGCAGGTGTATCAAAGTTATACATTGATTTGAGAGATTGCTGTTGGAAATGTCAATATTGTAATGCGGCATTTTGGTATGGAGAACGCTTGAAAGGAACTACAAACAATAGAATAAAGTACAATCGTTGTTGCGGAGCAGGACATGTGTATCTTCAAGAAGAATTGGATCCACCTAACTATGTAAAAGAGCTGTTTAAAGATAGACACTTTTTGGAAAACATCCGCGCATATAACCAGATGTTCAGTATGTCATCATTTGGAGCAAAAATTGACAACTCAATAAATGATGGACGAGGCCCTTATGTGTTCAAGATTTCAGGTCAAATTTACCACTGGATAGGAACATTGTGCCAGGAAAATAATTAAGATCCAAAATTTCTGCAACTTTACATCTATGATACAGAAAATGAAGTCGCTAATAGAATGAAGCCTTTTGGTGGTGAAGATAAAAGCAACTTGAGTCCTCAGGTTGTACAAAACTTGATACAAATCTTAGATGAACACAATGAGTTAGTTCAAATATTTAGAGCGGCTAGAGACAAATGCAACGAAGCAGAATACTATCCGAAGTGATTGCCTATCTGGCATTTGTGACGCAATTTCAAGAGGAGACCACTTTGGCAACGATATTGGGAAAAAAATTATTCTTCCATCAAGCTTTATTGGAGGTCCAAGGTACATGTACAGCCACTACCTTGATGCCTTGGCCATTTTTCATGTCCTTGGAAATCCACAATTCTTCATCACATTTACATGTAACGTTAATTGGCCTGAAATCAAGAGACATATGAAACGCTATCCAGAACTTACTCCATCAGACAGGGCTGACATAGTAGGTCGTGTCTTCGAACAGAAAGAGGAAGATTTTATAAAAATACTGTTAGGATTTAGAAAATCCGGTAGTTAAAGAGTCGGTCACCTCAAGTATATAAATTTGTTAGAAAGCTCGTAGTCGTAGTCATTTAATGTTTAGTAAGTAGTTTGTTAAGAAACACCGTGGAGGACGGACGGGTCTTTACCCACTGTATGCCTGATCCACAGCCCGTAGGAGGCGTGTCTTGTAAGAACCTATAAATACCCTTTGCCTAGCAAGGCAAAGGGTTGGAGTTTTCAATATCATTTTTCTTTGTCTCACTAAGTTCCCAACTCTCTTAACTTTCTCTCTTTAGAACTCCTACTATACACCTACTTTGTGCATTAGATTATGTGTTTATAAAAACCAATATGTTACAATTGGTATCAAGAGCCATGGTTTGATCACTCATCTTTCATGTTCTTGGATTTCTAGTGGTTTTCATAAGGTTTTTGGGTTTGAATGAGTTTAGAGTTGTTTGCATCATTTGGATCATTTCTAGTGTTAAAGTTTGGATTTTGATTGTACTTTTGTGTTTAGAATCATTATTAGTGTTTAGGTTTTGGTTTGGAAGGTTTGAATCATCGTGGTTGAGTTGTTTTTGGATTACAAAGTGGTGTTTTTGAAAGTATCTTGGATGCGAGTTGAGTCTCGGATTGTTTTTCTTTGATGCGAGTTGTCTCGTCTGTGTACGCTTATTGAACCGACTTTTCACATATTGTATGCGACTTGTCACGATTTGTGAAGCGAGTTGTCTTATATGCGAGTTGTCTATTGAGACAAAACGACAAGAAAGGACAAAGTAGTGGAAGTAGTGGGTGTACTTGTGTACTACGTTTAGGTTTTGGTTTGGAAGGTTTGAATCATCGTGGTTGAGTTGTTTTTGGATTACAAAGTGGTGTTTTTGAAAGTATCTTGGATGCGAGTTGAGTCTCGGATTGTTTTTCTTTGATGCGAGTTGTCCTAATTTCGATGCGAGTTGTCTCTTCTGTGTACGCTTATTGAAGCGACTTGTCACATATTGTATGCGACTTGTCACGATTTGTGAAGCGAGTGGTCTTATATGCGAGTTGTCTATTGAGACAAAACGACAAGAAAGGACAAAGTAGTGGAAGTAGTGAGTGTACTTGTGTATTATGCGAGTTTTCAGTCTATGCGAGTAGTGTTTTATGCGATTTGTCTAATAAGCGAGTTGTCATTTAAGCGAGTTGGTAATCAGGGTGCGACTTGTCTTATACTGCGACTTGTCTTGACTACGAGTTGTCTAGGGTGCGAGTTGTCTTGGGTGCGACTTGTCTTGGGTGCAACTTGTCAAGTGTGCGACTTGTCTATCGAGACTTGTCATTTCTTCGTGTTACGTTTTACGGTTTCTCTTTTGATTTAGTAAAATCCCGTGAAAGAATCTATTTCCCCGGTTTAATCAAAGAATAGTAAAATCCCGTAGAATCTGTAATCATGTCTACAATCACTTCTTTTGTTACCGATGACGTTCAAGCTGCAGGATCTGATACTCGTCCTCCCATGCTGGATAGAACCGATTATGACTCTTGGGCTCAAAGAATCAGACTATAATGCTTAGGAAATGAAAATGAGGTTAATATCCTCAAGTCAATTGATGAAGGACCATATCAAGTTGAGACTACCAGAGACATTCTTGAAACTGCTGCTGATGGTTCAGTTATATTAGGATTGGATAGACTAAAGATGTATGATGAACTCAATGATAAGGAGAAGAAGAGATACGATGCAGACACCAGGGCTTCAAACATCATACTTCAGGGTTTACCTAAGGACATTTACAAGTTGATCAATCACAACACTGAAGCAAATGCAGTATGGGACAATGTTAAGATACTTCTCTCGGGTTCTGAATTGACTAAAGAAGACAGGGAGTCTCAGTTGTATGATGACTTTGAGAACTTTAAGATGAATCCATGGGAAACTAATACAGAATACTACGTGAGATTCCACAAGCTTGTGAATGACATGAGGAATATCAAAATGACTATGCAAAATATTCAGCTCAATTTAAAGTTTGTGAACAACATGAATCCCGAATGGCACAAATTTGTCACTGCAGTCAAGCTAAACAAAGGATTGAGGAACACAAACTACGATCAATTGTATGCTTATTTGCTTCAAAATGAGAAACATGTTGTGTTTGAATGAATGATCTTGGAAACGTTCAAAACCAATTCTGGTGATGCAAGATCGTCAAATGATTCAACTGCATTCTACACTAATGTAGGAATAACCACCAAAGCATCACAAGTCATACCAACTGGTAATGGTAATCACAAACTCATTCCAGATCCAAGGTATAAGCCTCCAGATTCAGTCACATTCATGGAATAACTTGTTAATCAATTGGCTCTAATGGTTAAACAAAACTTGAACTTCACTCCATACACCAACAATCATTTCAGAACAGCTTCCAATCTCCACAATCATGCTACTGTCAAAGAAGGAAAGGTAGTGGTGCAAAATGTGCAAGGAAGACAGAATGAACAAGGAATGGTAGGAGCGGGTTATGGAAATACTGGTGTAGGTGGAGGTTATGTGGGTAATCAGAATCGAGGAAGGAACATGGCTCAGGGTCAAGGGAAACCAATCAAGTGTTACAAATGTGGTGGAGAAGGACACATTGCAAGGAACTACACCTCTCCAAAACGTCCACAAAATGTAGAGTACTTCAGGGACAAAATGCTGCTAGTACAAGCTCAAGATAATGGAGCGGTATTGGATGAGGAAGAATTGCTATTTCTTGCTGAGGGAAATGTCAAAACTTACGATGCAGATGTGGATGAACAGCCAGTGCAGGGTATGGGACACAACAATCCAAATGCATTTCAAGTTGCAGGCTGTGATGCATTTTACTCCGATGTCAATGATGGACCTACTGCCCAGACCATCTTCATGGCTAGTATCTCACCAATGGTCTCTCCAAAGGCTCCTTCACCACAACAGGTCGGTCCCTCCAAGGAATCAATCATATCAGAGGTATTGAAACTATACGATGAATTTGATGTGCAAAAGATACACGACAAGGTACAATCAACTGAAGTTATTGAATCAGATATTGAAAATATGGGTACTAGCAATGTTGTCCCATACGATCAATATGTGAAACAAAATGAAAGTGAAATTGTACCAAGTGATGCATCTTCTGCAGTCAATGATGACTATATTTTTGATGAATACACTGCATGTGTCCCTGATGATTCTGTAACCTCTGAACTAAATGCCTACAAGGAACAAGTTGCTATATATGAATAACGTGCTAAGTTTGAATTGACTACCTGTGAGCAGGAAATGGATGATCAAATGCGTACAATTATCATAAAAAGTAATTTTAGGGAAGAAATGTTAAAACAAGAGTTGGATTCCTTACAAGAAAAGCTTAACAAAACTGTTAAACAAAAACAAGAACTTCAAGAAAATGTAAAAGTGCTTAAACAGGAGTTCAATGCTAAGGAATCAAAACTTTTAAATGAATTTTCCAACCTAAAAACTTTAAAGAACAAACTTGAAAACAAGTTGTACGTACAAGGGAACACCATTCAGACTGCTCACATGATCACTAAGCATAGAGTTCTAAGTGATAAGCATAGTGTTGCACTTGTAGAAGAACCAAATCTTGAGGCTTGTATTAAAGCAAAAGCTGCTCAAAAGGTAATCTATGATGGAAATAAGATTCTTAAGCCTAGACAAAAACCTACTTGTGTTGAGTGCACTGAGGAAGATAGAAAATTAGAAGATGTCACTAGAGAAAAAATGAATGATAAACTTAAAGATCCTTTGTGCATAAAACATAACATCTCATTTAAAACACCAAATTATTCTAAGGAAAACTGGATTGCCTTTAATAAGTTTAGACCTCAGACCTAACTGACCCCTGAACAAATGTTCTGGAAAAAGGATATGGACAAGCAAAAAGTTGATGATTTTATTGAAAAGAAATCCCCTTGTAGGAAATCGCCTCCAGCCACTGTGTATCCCCCAAATACACCTATGCATCTAGTGCCTAGAATTCTTCCCACACAAAGCAAAACATTAGTCAGCTTATATGTAGTTTACCAACTATTTGTTGACTTTGAGAAAACATGTAAGAAGAGAATCACACAAACTGGGATTACAGAAGGGGAAAGGGTTTTGAACAAACAAAGGAGTGTTATTTAACTGAGGTCATGCCTTTCTTTGAACAATTAAAAGATCAATTTGAGTCTCTTCAAAAAGCAATTGACATTGAGGTTAAAGACATGAAGAGAGTGTTTAATGAAATGGAAATTGAGGTCAATGATTATGAACGTGAACTCAAATGTAATGAAATTGAAAGGAAGAATCTGCATATCTTAAATGAGAACTTGATCTCTAGTTGTGTTGCTCAAGACGTGTTTTATACTGTTACAAATTACTCTATTACTGCTTCTCAGTTTCATGAATTATCTGTTGCTCTTAAAGTTTCCCATGATCGTGTCATTGAGCTTGAAAACACAAATTCAAAACTGCATGTGAAAATTAAACAGGATGATCATGATAACTTGGTAAAACATTTTTCTAAACTGGAAGTTGAACATCTGGCTTTGTGATTGGTGCAAAACCGTCAAGTTTTCTTACACAAACCGGCCACTTGTGAATGGCCGACCGTAAGAAACTTCAAACAGTTTAAACACCAATGCAATGAAGTCTAGGAGAGTATAGTGTTTCCCCAGGTCGTTAAGTCCCAACGAGCTGTGCGAGAATAGTCAAATGTTTAGTGATCGAGAGGATTTGAACGGGAAAGGATTGTGATTTATTATAACTAAGGAAAAAGTACATAAACTACAGGGGCTTAAATGCAAATTAAAGGAAATTAAAAAGATAAAAAATATTAAATAAACGCTATCACTATTTGCAAAATGATGTTTTTGTTTTTATCTTTTATAAAACTTAAAATTAAAAACTACGCGACGTACAAAAGAAAATGTGAAACTTACACAATATTGATCCTAAAAATATGAAAATGATATTTTTACAAACCTAATGATAAAATAAAATTTTTAGAAAAAGAAAATTATTTTTATAACTATTTATCTAATTATTATTAATTAAAAACTATTTTTAACTATTTAATTATACCCTAAAATACAAGAAAATAGGAAATAAAGCTAGAAAAATAAAATTATGACTTGGAAAAATCTAAAATATCAAAAGAGAATTTCCAAAAATATTTTTGTATTTTTCTGATTATTTTTGTATTTTCTAGGAATTAAAAACTATTAAAAACTAATTAAATTGCTTAAAAATACAAATTTAACTAAGAAAAATTTGGAAAAATATTTTTTTAGCTTTTTATTATTATCTTAACTTAAGAAAAATGAAAAATTATTTTTTTGAAACTTTTCTTAATTAATTGTATTAAATGTTATTTAAAAATGCTTAAAAACTAATTAAAATCAAGAAAAATAGCAAACTGACTTGGAAAAATCTGAAAATTTCAAGAAAAGTCTAAAATATTATTAGGAATCTAGGAAAAATGGAAAAACAGTAGGTTGTGTGTAGGATAATGCAACTGCAGGCACAAGTGCTTAGAAATAAGCACTTGGAATAAGCTAATGAGCACCAAGGGCCACCAAACTGAAACAGAAGCTTGAATAAGCTAAAAGAACTCTAAAGCAACTAAAATCAACAAGCCACAACCTCTGGATTGCAAGATACCAAGATTTGGCTTATTTGAGATTATAAGTTGAAAACAGTTTTGAGGCCAACTTGGAGATTAGGCACAAGCTAGTCAATAAGCTGAAATGAAAAACAAAAAGTAGGAACCTCAAGAAGACCTGGGTGGCTATCCATAAGCCAAAGACTAGAACATGACAAGCTCAACTGAGCACTGTGCAAGGGCTGCACAAACTGCACAATACCTATGCAGTCTCAGTCCTTGTGCACAGGGCACTTTTGCCCTTTTTGACAAGCTCATTTGGAGCTTGTAGAAAATTACCAAAAATCTACAAAATTAACAATAAGGAAATAGACCAGATGAAGTTATTAAAACCAAAATTGCACTTGAATTGAACTTAAAGTGAGTCCATGAAAAATCACCCAAGCTTGGGTCAAAACTAGATTTTTCAACTAATTTGACTTTTTATCAGAATTGAACTTTGACTTTCATGAGTTTTAATCCAACTTTGTGGACTGAGAATGATGTTATATGGTGAACCAAGACTAGTGCAAGTTGTCCTAATGATATCTAAACATAATTTAATCTTTTGCTCTATCCAAATCTCAACAGACAAGACTTAAGACAGATTTAAAAGTTATTTTGACTATTAGAGTCCTAGAGTGCAAAGCATTGACAGTTTTGACTCTAATTATCCTATATGTATCTAAAACAACTGAGCTAATCCATTGCACAATCCTCTAGCTCAGATTATGCAGCATACCCAAACACTATTTTATTGACTGATTTGCACAGTTTAACTACCAAACACTGAACCAGCTATTACAGATACTTAAACTGAACTCAATTATACTAAGTACAACTAGATAAACAGATTTGAACTATTCTTAACCACAGATACCACTTATGCAGTTACTCATGAAAATGGACTTACAATTGATCCTAGCCACAGTGGCTTGCCAGAGTACACAGGACCCATTTATCTATTCTAAGCCATAAAACAACTTGATAACAACCCAAATCCATGCTCTGCATCACCATTGTCCATTTCCAAAACCATCTTGCTTGTACAGTTGACTTTTATTGACCATGATCCAAAATTGCTTAAAACTTGAGTGCAAACTTACAAAAAGCTATAGTAAGCTTATATAAGCTTGTTTGATTGGGAAAACAAGCTATTGGAAGCTTTAGTGTAAGACATGAGTTTGCAATTTTCAACAGTAAACATCAAAATGTGAAATATAAATGAGACCTTGAATTGAGACTTGAAATATGATTATAATGATGAAATACCTTAAGTTGAGTACAAAGGAACAGAGAATTAAAGCTTTTAAACTAAACTAAAACATTAAAATTAAAAAAACGACATACAAATGAAAAATAAAACTAACTACTCTCTTTTTCTTGTTTCTTCTTCCTTCTTTTATACCCAAAAGGTCTTGCCACGTGTTTCTGAGCACATCCCACCTCTCTTTTGAGCCAATGGATGAACAGAGATCATCTTGGCCATTTATCCAATTTTGGCGGGAAAGCCTATTTTGACCTGTGTTGACTTTTAGACTGCAACTAGGGGGGGGGGGTGGCTAGGTATGATGATGAGGAGTGAGGGTTGGAAGGATAAGGTGAGGTGAGTGGTGAGTGGGAGAGGTTGCAGGGTGTACAGTCAAGTGGGGGGGAAGAAACCTTGTTGGGAGGGAAAGTGTTTGTTTGACTGTTTTTGACCAAAGGTCCAAAAAGGTTATATGACAGGGGGTCACAATGGTATAAGTGGCAGGGGTCAAAGTTGAATTTGACAAGGCTTGGTTTAGGTATTAATGATAAGGACCAAAACTGTAATTATGCCAAACTAGAGGGACCAAAACTGTAATTTCTCCAAAGTTGTTACAAGGGACCAATATTGACAAGTTCCAATAGTACAAGGACCAGTTTTGACATTTTCAATTTTCCAGGGACCAAACTTGACATTTTATGAAAGTTCAGGGACCTTTTCTGCCATTTAACAAAAGATTTATTCAAGGACCTTTTTTGACAAGTTAGAATAATTCAGGGACCTTGAATAACATTTTTCTTTATTTTGTTTTACCAGGGACTGTTTTTGACAACTTTTGAAACTTGGGGGACTAAAACTGCCAATTATGCAAATTTGATACGTTTTTCACCAGATTTTGATATTTTTGCATTTAAAACACATAAAACACTTATTTGTGATATTTTTATCATTTTGATGCATTTCTGAGTGTTTTCAGATGTTTTTGCAGTTTAATTGGTACAAAAATGATGAGTATTTTGACACTCATCACTTTGCAATTAAAGTATCAACATCTCAAAGAAAATGTTAAAACCTCAAATGTCAAGACATCTTCTGATGCTCCTGAGTTTGATGTAGTTTTTGAAATAAGCAAACGTGATGAACAAATTCGAGCTCATTATAACACGATCAGAAGATTGAAAACCCAAATTTCACAATTGAAAGGTGAAAAGAATAATGTGAATGGCTCCCAAATGCCTCCTCCGTTAGATTCTCAGAATTCTCAAAACTTTCATCTTCAAAACATTATTAATGTTTTACAACAAGAAAATGAAAGTTTTCTAAAAGAAAATGAAAAGGTTAAACAACATTTCAAAGAGTTGTATGATTCAATGAAAGTCAATTGTGACAACAACAATGAAAAAATAACCTCTTTACCAAAGGAAATTGAGAATCTGAAGAGTCAGGCAAAAGGGAAAATGCCAATTGTCGGTGATGAGAATCTTGTATCAAAGGCATCTGTGGATTCTAATTATGCTGTGAGTATATTCCCCCTCATCTTAGAAACAACGAACTTGTGTGTCAAGAATATTTTTCGTATCTTAAGGATAGTCTAGAATGTCTCCGTGAGATTGTCAAAGAGGATAGCATAAATAAACCACTTTATAGAGAAGTTAGGTATGCATGCTTATATGCCAAACGATCTCAGGAGCTTTTAGAATGTTTAAGAGCAACATGCCCTAAATCCTTTTGTACTAAAGATAAAATCATTATGCCATGCTCTATGCCTAGTATTAAGCATGCGACTCTTGATATGCCTTGTTCTATGCCAAAAGTAAAGCATGTGAACTTTGATGTGCCTGCTAGTACTTCAGATCCCAGCACTTCTAGATCAGGAACACAAAAAGTAGCAAAACCAACTAATGTTCCCATCATTCCATCTACAGGAGTAATCAGTGACACTAAAGCAAGCGGGTCAAAGCCTCCAGGCAATACAAAGCAAGATAGGACCTCGCAAACTAAGAGTGATCAATGGAAGAAAGTAGATTCTAGTATTAGCTATAAGCGTACTGTAATTAATTCGAATTCTGCTACTACTTGCAAAACATGTAATGAATGCTTGATTTCTGGTATGAATCATGAATGTGTTGTGAATGATTTGAGTAATGCTGTTAAATCTCCGGTAAAAAATGTTAACACCAGGAAACAGGATAAGAATGTCAGAAAACCAAGGTGGAAGAAGGCTAGAAAACATTGGAAACCAACAGGAAGAAAATTTAGTAATGTAGGTTATCAATGGATACCTACTGGCCATAAATTCAATCATAATGAGTTGTGCCCTAAAGTATCTAGATCAATGCCCATTACAAAATGGATGCCCACTGGTAGAGTGATACCTTTAAGAAGTGAACACACTTTGAATAGATCTACTGTCACTTCTAGTCCTGCATCTACCTCTAATGATATCATTGTTTTTGCTTCTGGTGCGGGTGTTCCAATCTCATTTACTAACCAAGTGGAACCTATTCTCGCATGGGGATCCCAATTGTCCAGTCATCCATTCTTGTCTGTGTTCAACTGCAGGTCGTTCAAATCGTTTTGTGGTACCTGGACTCAGGCTGTTCCATGCATATGACTGGATGAGTAAATTCATCGAGACGGTTAGATTCGGGAACGACCATTTTGGGGCAATCATGGGTTATGGAGATTATGTTGTTGGAGATAGTGTAATTTCCAGGGTATATTATGTTTAAGGTCTTGGTCATAATTTGTTTTCTGTTGGTCAATTATGTGATTCTAATCTAGAGGTGGCCTTTAGAAAACATACATGCTTCATTAGAGAACTAGATGGTGTTGAACTTTTGAAAGGAACTCATGGAACCAATTTGTACACCATCTCTATTGAAGACATGATGAAGTCCTCTCCAATCTGCTTGTTGTCAAAGGCTTAAAAAAAAGTCATGGTTATGGCATCGTCGTCTCAATCATTTGAACTTCGGAACCATAAATGATATTTCTAGAAAGGACCTAGTAAGAGGTTTTCCCAGATTGAAATACGAGAAATATCATCTTTGTTCAGCATGCCAATTGGGAAAAAGTAAGAAATATGCCCATAAACCCAAACCTGCAAACTCAGTTATGGAAGTTCTACATACTCTTCATATGGACTTATGCAGACCGATGAGAGTGCAAACGATAAATGGGAAGAAATATGTGTTAGTCGTTGTTGATGACTACTCTCGATTTACTTGGGTTAAGTTTTTGAGAACAAAGGATGAAACTCCAGATGTCATCATCAAACTTATCAAACAGCTGCAGATTCGACTTAACAAGACTGTTAGAATTATTCGAACGGACAATGGAACTGAGTTTGTTAACAAAGAACTAAGTCAGTTTTATGAAAGCATTGGAATCAGCCATCAAAGAAGTGTTCCACGTACTCCTCAACAGAACGGTGTAGTTGAAAGACGAAATCGGACTCTTGTAGAAGCTGCAAGGACTATGCTAATTTACTCAAAGGTTCCAATGTTTATCTGCGCTGAAGCCATTGCCACTGCTTGCTATAACCAAAACCGTTCCCTTATCCACACCACTCATGGAAAAACTCCATACGAACTTGTCCACAATCGAAAACCTGATCTCTCTTTCCTTCGTGTGTTCGGTGCCTTATGTTATCCAACGAATGATGGTCAAGATTTAGGTAAATTAAGAGCTAAGGCGGACATTGGAGTTTTTGTGGGTTATGCACCAAACCGGAAGGGTTACCGAATCTACAACAAATGAACCCGAGACATCATGGAAACTATTCACATCACGTTCGATGAGCTGTCTGGGAAAATGGCTCCTGGATAATCTAGTTCAGGATCCGCATCTCAACCTTCATCGTGTAGTCCCATCAGTTCTTCTCTTGCACATAATCCCTCACCTGCAGTTCCATATGTACCTCCTTCTGAAGATGATCTGAAGAAATTGTTTGATCCGATGTTTGATGAATACTATGAACCTCTTGTCAATGATCAGTCTACACCATCAACAGTGGTGGCTCCTAATCCTGTCAACACAGATAATCCATTAGTTTCTGTGTCACTAGGTCAAGAAGAACCTGCTTCAGATCAATCATCATCATCATCAAATCCTCAATCCTCGAGTGTACATCATGGAAATGTCTCTTCCAACTATGATGGAGATAACCCCTTTGCCACTCCAGAAGATGCACTGTTTGAAAACATTTTTTCTCCTGATCCAGCATCTGAACCATCTTCATCAGGGGACCCCAACTCTGCTACATCAGTTCCTCAAAAACAACCACACGAGCATTTCAGAAAATGGACACATGATCATCCATTGGACAATATCATTGGGAATCCTTCTCATCTGGTATCCACTAGAAAACAACTTGCTACTGATGCCTTATGGTGCTTCTTCAATTCCATATTATCAAAGGTCGAACCGAAAGATGCTAAAACCGCAATGTCTGAGGACAGTTGGTTCAATGCAATGCAAGAAGAAATTCACTAGTTCGATCGTCTTGTTGTTTAGGAATTGGTACCTGCTCCTGACTGTGCTATGATCATTGCTCTCAAATGGATCTTCAAAGTAATACTTGATGAGCATGGTGATGAGTTGAAGAACAAAGCAAGACTTGTTGCAAAAGGATATCGACAAGAGGAGGGTATTGACTTTGAGGAATCATTTGCTCTAGTTGCACGCATAGAGGCAATCATAATCTTCTTAGCTAATGCTGCTAGTAAGAACATGGTGGTTTATCAAATGGATGTAAAGACTGCCTTTCTTAATGGAGATCTGAAAGAAATCGTTTATGTCAGTCAGCCTGAAGGTTTTGCGGATCCAGAACGTCCTACTCATGTCTATCGCTTGAAGAAGGCTCTTTATGGTTTGAAACAAGCTCCAAGGGCATGGTATGACACACTGTCAAAGTTTCTCTTAACAAACGGATTCAGCAAAGGAGCAGTTGACCCCACATTGTTCACCCGAAAGTTAGGCAAACACTTAATTCATGTTCAAATCTATGTTGATGATATTATCTTTGCCTCGATCGACCCTAATGAATGTGACCATTTTTCAAAGGAAATGGGCTCCAAATTTCAAATGTCTATGATGGGACAAATGTCATTTTTCTTGGGATTACAAATTTCACAAAGTCCCGGAGGCATTTTTATTAATCAATCTAAATATGCAAATGAAATTTTAAAGAAATTTGGATTTGATACTTGTGACCCTGTTGACACTCCCATGGCGGAGCGCACAAAACTGGATGAGGACCACTCAGGGATCATGTTGATCAAAAGAAATATCAAAGTATGATTGGATCCCTGATGTACCTCACAGCCAGTAGACCTGATATTCTGTTCGTTGTATGCATGTGTGCTAGATACCAGGCTAAGCCTACCAAAAAGCACCTTGAAGCGGTTAAACGGGTCTTTCGGTATCTCCAAGGAACCATTAACATGGGACTTTGGTATCCGAAGGACTCCAATATGTCACTAACAGCATATGCAGATGCAAACCATGCAGGGTGTCAAGACACACGTCGAAGCACGTCAGGTGGTGCTCAATTCTTGGGGGAAAAGCTTGTAAGTTGGTCTTCTAAGAAATAAATGAGTACGTCTATATCCTCTACAGAGGCGGAATACATAGCCATGTCATCTTGTTGTGCTTAAATCCTCTAGATGAGATCCCAATTATCTGACTATGGCTTTGAATTCAACAAAATCCCTCTGTACTATGATAACAAAAGTGCTATTGCTCTCTCATGCAACAACGTTCAACATTCAAGAGCAAAGCATATCGACATTCGACATCACTTCATCAGGGAGCAAGTGGAGAAAGGTGTGATGGAACTATATTTTGTGAGAGCTGAATATCAGCTGGCAGACATCTTCACTAAAGCTCTTCCTAGAGAACGTTTTGAGTTTATTCTTCCACGACTTGGACTTAAGAGTCTACAACCGGAAACACTCAAACGTCTTCAAGAGGAAGATGAGGAGTAAAGGCTTTTCTTCATCTAACTCTTGTACATATTTAGTCAAAAAGCAATACACAAAATTATAAAACCCACAAAAAGAAAATAGAAAAATATAAAATTTCAAAAATCCATAAAAATCAGAAAATCTTTGCAAAAGCCCAAAAATATTATTTTTTCCATCTATTTCAGTTCTTCGATAACATCTACGGACTTTGTTTTGTCACTCAAAGAATGGCACGGGTCTTTAGATGAAGCTCGAATGTACATAAACCTTTTTAAAAAAATGTGATGGAGAAAAATGGTAGTTTATTGTCATTTCAAGCAGTAACCAGTTTTAAATGAAAGAACAGAGCCATGCTTAAATTAATTTTTGAATCCTCATGCTCTGATTCTAAAAACAAATGTTTGTCGCTAAAAAGACAAATATTTCCATCACAATTATTTTTCCTTCTAACTATTCTTCTAAAAAATATTTTTCATCTAATGAAAACAAAATTGCTTTGAAAATAAATCGGACCATATTTCTGTAAATCATCTGGACTTATCATTTGTCAAAATCTCTGACACTCAATCAACAACTTATGTCATTGATTGAGGGGGAGAATGATTTCAATCATATCTAAATGTTATTTTTCAAACAATTGGCGCGTAATCGAGCAAGGTCTAACTTTGGATAATCAATAAGAACAATGTTTTTATAGAATTGGATCCAGATCAAGGCTAAATGTTATGTTTTCATAAGATACTTAGGCATATGTAATCATTGGAGTTTAATGTTTCAGAATTTGATCCTTATCAGTTAAATGTTTAAATGAAAGTCACAATTCTCCTCAAAATCTTTCAAAAAACAATTTAAATCAATAGAGATCACAAATCTCAAAGGATTTGAAAATTGTGATCGGGGGAGAATTTGTGATTTAAATTGGATATAAACTGATAATTCAATAAGTGGTTTTACATATATAATAACAAGCACTCTTCCCTACATGTGCTAAACGATTTCAAATTTTCCATGCACATGTTAAGGGGGAGCACCTATCTCAAACCAAAAAGGATTGAAACGTGATTGATTGTCTCTAAGTGATTGTTCCCACTAATATGTGCAAAACTCTTTCGAATCTCGATGCAAATATTGAGGGGGAGCAATCATAAGAAAACCTCATCCTTCCCAAAATTGTTTTATCCAAAGTATTTAAATACTAGAATTGATCGGGAAGTGATGATGATAATTTTAGAAAATGTTGATCAAAGAATCGTGTCTTTCATTCTTAATCCAAGACTTCTAAGTCCTCTTGCCTCCATGTGCTAAAACAATTTCAAAATATTTGATGCACATGTTGAGGGGGAGATTTTCTAAAAATATCAAAAACAATTAAGGTACAAAACGTTTTGATTTTATATCACAAGTACCTGGATTGATTTTCAAATGGTTTTCAATTGGTTTCAATGGCAGAAGAACAATACCAAAAGACCGACCAAATTTACTTTATGTATGGAGATATAAGGATGGTTAGGTTAGGTATTCGTTCCCACGATCCCGCCAGAGCCGGAGGGATCTACCGAGGGACAATCCACTAGATAGTGTAGAAGTCCTTAGTGTTGGAATCACTCCTAAACTATATTTCAAGTGTTTGTAATTAACATGTAATAGGTTGCTTAATTAGGCTTTTATGTTTGTATTAATGGCAAGGCTTATGTAGAAAGCCCATATATAAGCCTTGGCCCAAGTCCAATAAGGAAAGGAAGGGAACTTGTGTGTTGCCCTAGTTCCTTTCCCTATAAATAGTATTGTAAACCTTCACTTGAAGATTGGTTGTTCACATAATAGATTTCCCTACGCCTAAACCTTTCTCTCATACGTGTGTGTGCGTATTGTGTGTTCATCCACTCTATCTCTTCTATATTTCTTACATATTGATGCTTGTGTTACAATATGGTGACCTAACAGTGGTATCATTCGCCATCTAGTTGGGTGAAACACTTTTGGTTTTTGAAGCTTCTATCTATACGCGTGGGTTTTGTATGTTAAACTTTCATACGCATAAAAGCTCAAATTTTTACAATTTAAAACTCAAGATTTTTGTAGTTTAAGGTTCATTTAGTGTTAAAGTTTAAGTTTTTAGCATCAAGTTTGAAACTTTACGTATGTAGAATAGTTTTTGAGCTTGATTTCATTCGTGTACTACTTTCTACGCGTAAGGTGAAAAAGTGTTTTAGATCATCAAGTTTCATACTTTTGTGTTATTTTGGTGATATTGAAGCTCTTTCATCATTAAAATCAGGTTTCTAAACATTTTTAAGCATAAAACTCAGTTTTGGTGATAGTTGGTACTTTCTACTCGTAACAAAACCCTAGTTTTACTCGTAAGCTTCAAAGTCTATGCCTAAGCATCTGTTACGCGTAAGCTTCTCATCATTTGATCTTCAGTGCTATTGGTTTACTCAGTGTTTTCTTGCTTGGATAAGCCTGAAAACACTTCGACTTTGGATATCTTTTACACTGGTATAAGTGTAAAGGATTTATTGGGCAAAACCCTAGTTTTACGCCTAAGCTAAACTCTTACGCGTAGAATTTTATTTGCCTAAGAATTTTCTTACGCCTAAGCTTGTCTTACGCATAAGCAAATATTACGCATAAGGATTCTACTACTAAGCCTTTGGTTTACGCATAAGCTAAGTTTTCCTCAAGTCTACGCGTAAGCTCTCTTTTTACGTGTAAGTTGGGTATTACGCGTAAGGTGATTTCTACGCCTAAGCTGGTTTCTACGCATGAGGTTACTTTATCAACATTGTTTCATTCGACTACAAAGAGCCATCATCAACACAGGTTTCAAGATGTCTCAACCACCATACTCTAGCTACTTTCCTCATGTGTATCCTCAACAACAACAACAACAACAACAATTCTATCAACAATATCCTCCACAATCTCCACAACAAGTGCAACAATTTCAACAACAATTTCCTCAAGGAGCAATTCCTCTTCCACCACAAATGGTTCCACCAAACCCTAGTCAACAAGTACAACATTACACATACTTTCAAAATCAGCATCCAGCCAAATATGCTATGAATGTTACAACACCAAAGGAACCATCTTGGTTTGCAAAGATGTGTGAAGCTTTAAGCAGCCAACAATCCATTCATGAAGCTGGATCCCTTGACAGACCTCCAATGCTCACTCCCGGAAACTACGATCAATGGGTGATAAGGTTCTTTAGGTTGTGTGATCTAAAGAAGCCACATGGAAATTTTTTGAAGAAGGTCATCCTTGAAGGTCCTTTTCAAATGCCTACCCTCACTGTACCCGGAGTTCCAAATGCTAATCCACCAAGAGATGATGTTACCAACGTTGTCGGTCTTGAGCAACTTACTACTGACCAACTTCTACACTTAGAAGCCGATGAACTTGCAATGCAATATATCCTTTTGGGTTTACCCAATCTGATACTTCGTAGTGTTGATGCTCAGAAGACTGCTAAAGCATTGTGGGAGCACATTCATCTTCTAATGGAAGGCACAAAACTCAATCAAGAAGACATGGAATCCAAAATCTACTTAGCTTATGAACACTTCATGATTGAACCAGTGGAGACATTAGAGTCATATCATCATCGGTTTTCAGACATCATCAATGACTTGGAAAAACATAATATCATTATGCCAAGGATTGCAGTCAACACAAAGTTCCTAAGCAGTCTTGGTCGTGATTGGGAAAAGTATGTTATTTTCATCCGTCAAGCGAAGAATCTTCATCATGCGACATACGGATTGTTGTATGACTATTTGAAGCCCCATAAAAATGAAGTTGACAAGGAAAGGATCATCCGTGGAGTCCCTGCTTCGCCTTCACTTCCGGATAATCAAACTCTAGCTTTGTGGGCTCAAGCATGTTATCCTCAATTCCCGACTTTGCCAACAACCTTCACAAATCCTCCACAACCAACTGCCCAGATCACACCATATGATCCCTCAAAACAACAACAGCCACAAGAAAATCAACTGGTTCCATACAACAGCAACAATGCTCAAGCACTTTACAGTGAATCAAATGAGAATGCTGAAGCTTTCGATGCAGTGCAAAAGGGATTTGTTATGATTGCTAGAGCCTTCGGTCGATACTCCAACAAATCCAACAATCGCATTCGTACCTCATCTAACACAAGAAATCAAGTTGTTGTTAACAACGGAAGAGTTGAAGTTTAGAATCATGGTAATGTTCGTCAGATGGGCGGTGGTTAAGGATTTAATCCTACTAGAAGGACTAACATGGGTGCTCCACAACAAAGGGTTCAAGTGGTTGATCAGGGAAATGCTCAGATTGGGGTTAATGGTCTTCGTTGCTATAATTGTAATTAGAAGGGTCATCTGGCTAATGCATGCCCAAAGCTGAGGACAAGAGGCAGCGCTTACCACAAAGAGGCTTTACTCTTGGCTCTCAAGGATGAAGCTGGTGGAACTCTTACCAACAAGGAACAGAGCTTCATGGCTAATGCAGATTATGATGATGACATGGAGGACTTGCAGGCTAATGCTGCTATGATGTTAATGGCCAATATGCAAGAACTCCACATGAGCGACACAGGCCCAGTGTATGACACTGACGGCTTATCTCAGGTACCGGATCATAATATACTCATTCCTGATCTGATATCTCAGCCAACATCTGCATTCGACGAGGCTCAGAGTGTTCAACATGAACCTTCTACATCTCATTCCGATAATAATCAAATAGATCTCGTTGTTATATTTGACGATCAAGCTGACCTTATGGTTATTGATAATCAAGTTGACTCCGTGGTTATATTTGAGGATCTAAACAATGATCATGTTGAAACTCACGTTGAACAAGATGAACCTTTGTCTAATCCAGATCTTGAGCTCATGACCAACTTAATTCAGACCCACAAATCTCAAATGGAAAAGTGCCTAGACATCAATAAGAAATTACAGGATAAAAATGCACTGCTGATCCGCGCTAAACAGTCAAGTCAAACAGACTTGAAACAGCTCAGACACAAATACAATTAAGTCCTGGAGAATAGATTGAATTCCCGGGTCGTTTAGTCCCAAGGAGACTCAATGGTGTGTTAAACAAACTCAGAAGATGGAATGATCACTAAGGATAGTGATCTGTAAAGGTTATGATTAGAAATTACACTACTGATTGATTTGGAATAGAAGTGGACACAGAATTGGAAAGCACAACAATCAGATGAGAAAAACGTAAACGTGAGTTTTAAAAACTACGTATACGCACAAAATAAAAAGTGAAAACTAAGAAATAAAAGACCTAAAAATATAAAAATGACATTTTTAGAATCCTAAAAATAAAAGAAAATTATTAGAAAAAGAAAATTATTTTTAACACTATTTAATTAATTATTATTAATTAAAAACTAATTTAACTATTTAATAAATACTCTAAATTAGAAGAAAATACAAAATAAGGCTAGAAAAATAAACTTATGATTCTGAAAAATCTAAAATACTATAAAACTAATTTTAAAATTAAAAATATATTTTTCACACTTTTTATTTAATTATTACTAATTAATTATTATTTAAAATACACTTAAATACTAGAAAATAGAAAATAAACTTGGAAAAATAAAATTTTAACTTGGAAAAATCTAAAATATGATAAAACTAATTTTAAAACAGAAAATATATTTTTTAGACTTTTTAATTATTTATTACTAATTATTTATTATTTAATAACTATTTATAATTATAATAAATACTAAAAAGATAAAGAAAAATCTGAAACTTTTTCTAAAAATACTATGTGATAACAGAAACCTAAGAAAAAGAGAAAAACAAGTTTTGCTTATTAAAAAGTTGAAAAGAAAAATCAAAAAGCTAAAAAATCTTAAATAAACGCTATCACTATTTTTATATTGATGTTTTTGTGATTTTTATTTTTGAAAACTACTTAAATACTAATAATATGAAACTTTAATAAAGACAAAAAATTTACAAAAGTCAAATAAGCAGATTTGATGGCTAAAAAGCCCAACAGTGCTTATATGAGCTTGTTTGGGTGAAATAAGCTCAAACAAGCTTGTTACTTGAAACAGAAGCTAGATTAAGGTGAAAATAAGCTAGATCAAATATATTGAAACTAAAAGACACAAACAATCCAACTGAAAAGCTCAAATAAGCCAATAAGCACTTTTGATACTTGCACAGAAATGGGACAAGTTTTAAGCACTTAGCAGCCCTAGCTAATAAGCTCAAAAGTGAAAACTGAGACTTGACAACTCAAGAGGACCAGGTTGGCTTTCCAAGGAACTTGAGAACACAAAATTTGGACAAGTAATAAGCTCAGTATGAGCTTATCAGTTTGGCACCAATTCTGTGCACAGGACAGCTTATGCAGACAGGTACCCCCCAAAAAGCAGTCTAAAAAGCACTTAAAAAGCTGAAAAAACAAGAACTAGCATTTTTCTATTTTTCTTTACCAACCAAACTATAATTCCCCAAGAGCTTGTAAACTGATTCTCTTTAATAAACCTTCAGTGAAATTCCCAAGTTTATTCAAAAACGACCCATTTGACAATTTGACTTTTGCTCAAAACCAAAAGGTTGACCAAAGTGAGATTTAAACTGATCTTGAGCACTTAATATGTTGTATTAATGTGTTTTAAGACTGAATATAGCAAGAGTAACAACTTTTGAACACAAGATCAAGATCCTTGATCTTAAAAACTCCAACAGTGGCTGCAAAGATAAGATAACATGAAATTTTGACTTTTGTGCTATTAAGAACTTGTTTCTTGACTTGTATGAGTTGTTTAGACCTAGTTATGCAAGTTTCCAACAAGACCAAAGACTAGATCACCTTGAAACACAATAAACCAAACACACCTTTATGTTGACTGTTTTGATGTTTTTCAAACCAAATCACAATTAGAACCCATAAGCTTAATTGCAAACCTTGTATTATCAAATATTATAACTAATGAAGCCTAAATCAACAATAAAAACACCATTAAACTAAGACTTGATTATTATGTCATTTCAACTGTTAAAACCAAGTTTTTTGTAAACTACAAATTGAAACAAACAAGCTACTGATTTAATGGCTTAAACACACTATATTATAACTATTTATTATAAAGTAACAGAAATTGAAGCTAGTTAACAACTAGAACAATGAAATGCCAAATTGGACAAAAGTGCTTACAAATGACTTTGAGGCATAAACTGAGAACTATGAACTGAAAACCAATCCTAAATGCTCTCCACAGAGCTCTAACCCAAGGCCATCCAAGATACACCCTGCTCCAGCTTTCTTGTACCTTTCACCATGATTTTTTTATTTTTCAAGTATTTTCTTGGTATTTTTGTGATTTTTCTGTTTTTGAAGCTAAACTGAATTTTAAGATAACTAAAAGCTTCAATGAGCTTTCTAGGAGCTTATATGACCTATTCTAATCCATACAAACAACAAACAACAACATTTAATCCAACATGAGATTTTGCATAAAAATGAGAAATTGCATAAACTTGAGAAGTGATTAAAACTTGAAATTACTAATTGGAAAAGCTTTACAATACATTAAAAGACTTAAACAGAGTGTTTGAAGGACTTAAATTACACTTTTACTTGAAAAACATTAAAAACGATATTAAAACATGAAAAATACACTACATACATTGATACATTGCATCTACTCTTCACTTTATAGACTTTTCTTCAATCTCACATGCCTCTGATTGTTTCCCACCAAACCTAAGCCATTGGATCAATCAAAATGATCAGAACCGTCCACATTGATATTCGGCGCCAAAAAATTCTTCAAAGCAGGTATTATCAATTAATGGATTTGGTTGTGTTAATTAAAGGTTTTGGAGTATAGATGATGTGGAGGGGACATGGTATGGGAGGAGGTTGAAATTGTGGAGAAAACCACTCTGGTATTGAGGAAACAGAAGTGGGAGAGGCAGTGCTACAGTAACCAGTATTTGAGCGCGAGTTCCCTTTTTTGACTTTCTTTGACCACATATTTAATAACATGGGGGTTCAAAAAGGGTGTGGCTGGGGTCAGAATTAGATTTGGACTGGGGGGGTCAAGGGTAAAGGGTCAAGGGCTAGCAGTTGGGCTTTTTTTATTGGATTTGGATTGGGCTTGTTTATATAAGGTGTCCGTTTGGTTTATTTATTAAACAAGGACCAAAAATGAAATTCACCCAAACTTCAAGGACTGAAATTGAACATTTCCAAACTTCTCACAAGGACCAATTTTGACAAACATTGATAAAACAAGGGCCCTTTTTGCATAAAATCCATTTTCAAAGGTCCAAGGACTATTTTTGTAAATTTCCAAAGTTTAGGGACCTTTCTTGCCAATTGACCAAAGATTCATTCAAGGATCATTTTAAACAATTTAGAATACTTCAGGGACCTTGAATGATAAATTTCCACATTTTTGAATTTCCAGGGACTAGATTTGACAACTTTTAAAACTCGGGGGACTAAAACTGCCAATTTTGCAAACTTTATACATTTTTCATCTGATTTTGATATTTTTGCATTTAAAACACATAAAACACTGATTTGTGATAATTTGATCATTTTGATGTGTTTTTGAGTGTTTTCAGATGATTTTGCAGTTTAGATTATGTAAAAATGATGAGTATTTGGACACTCATCAATCCCCCACACTGAGATATTGCTAGTCCCTAGCAATGATTTGAGAAAACCTTGATGGATTTGAAAAACTCTTTACCAAAAGCCATCACTTCTGGAGTAGCCAATTGTTTTGATTCAAGTAAGAATCTTGGTACAATGATAACCAGATGATTTATTGGCAAATCATAAACCATATAACGGATTTGATGTGTCTTTACCAGAAGCCGTACCCTTCTGGACTAGCCAACTCTTAGATAAATTATCAGGATTATCTTTGGTGAGCTGAATACCAATTATGGATTTTCCACTGCCTTTACCACAAGCCATAACCTTGCGGGCTAGCCAACTCATTATCTTTTGAGGATGATGGGGAGCTGAAGAACCATACAATTTTGGGCAAATTGCAAGCCATATAAACGGATTTGAGAAATCTTTACCAAGAGCCGTTTGCTCCTGGATTAGCCAATCCTTTTGTCTTACAGACATGGCGGACTGATAACCAAATGAGAAAGTGTAAAACACTTACTCCAAAAAAAAATTTTTGGCCAAAAACGGGGGAATTGGGTAGATAATACATGAAATTCGTGAGAATTCCCCCCCCACACTTAGAAATGAATATTGCCCTCAATATTCAAAGTACCGGCGGTTATGCCGAAACAAAGAACGTAAAAGGGAAATACTACGGCCATTTATTAAGAAGATTTTTTTTTTTTTTTTTTTTTTTTTTTTTTTTTTTTTTTTTTTTTTAGAAAAGAATGAGAATGTACAACAGTGTGGGGAAAACTCCCCCACACTTGGGTGGTAGAAAGGGGGTAAGAAGACAGAATAATGGGTGAAAACCCATATGGTGCGTGCTAATGTTTTTGATTCCCGAGTCACTAGCTTGACTCGATCCCCGCATTCATTGGTTCATGGGGAATGTTTGTAAATCCGGGACAACCACAGGGGGAATGTCCTCTCCAAAGTAATGCTTAACTCGATGACCATTCACTTTAAAATTAGGACCATCGGGTTGAGATAACTCAACGGTACCATAAGGATAAACCTTAGCGATAGTGAATGGACCAGACCAGCGGGACTTGAGCTTTCCCGAGAAAATCTTCAATCTGGAATTGAAAAGAAGGACTCGATCACCAACGTTGAAAACGCGCTTCTTGATCTTGGAGTCATGAATCTTCTTTGTCTTTTGCTTGTAGATCAAAGAGTTCTCATAAGCTTGATCACGAAGTTCATTTAGTTCATTCATTTGAACTTTTCTGTGATCACCGGCTGTCTGTATATCAAAGTTTGCATGCTTTAAGGCCCAGTATGCCTTGTGCTCTAACTCAATCGGAAGATGACATGCCTTTCCGTACACCAGCTTGTATGGAGTACACCCGATGGGTGTTTTGTAAGCTGTACGGAAGGCCCAGAGTGCGTCATCAAGCTTATCCGACCAGGATGCACGATTTTCGCCTACTGTCCTTTCAAGAATCCTTTTAAGACCACGGTTTGAAACTTCCACCTGCCCACTTGTTTGGGGGTGGTATGCAGTAGAGAGACGATGGGTAACACCATACTTTTGCATGACTCTTTCAAATTGGTCATTACAAAAATGTGTACCACGATCACTGATTATTGCTCTCGGAGTTCCAAACCTGGCAAACAGAGATTTCAAAAACTTCACAACTACTCGGGCATCATTGGTGGGTAAAGCTTTTGCTTCAACCCATTTTGACAGATAGTCAACAGCCACAAGTATGTACTTGTTACCACGAGACGAAGGAAATGGCCCCATAAAATCAATACCCCATATGTCAAATATCTCACAAACTTGAATGGCATTTTGTGGCATTTCATTCCTTTGAGATATATTACCATGACGCTGACAAGCGTCACAGGTTTTGACATAATCGTGGGCATCCTTATAGATTGTGGGCCAATAGAACCCGGAATCAAACACCTTTTTGGCGGTGTAGTTTGGACTATGATGGCCCCCGGTGGGTCCAGCATGGCAAGCTGTGAGAATATCAATAGCTTCCTGTCCATAAACACACCGTCGGATGACTTGATCCGCACAGATTTTGAACAAGAAAGGGTCGTCCCAGAAATAGTGTTTAACATCCTTGAAGAATTTGTTCTTCTGTTGGGTCGACATCCCTTTCACAATGAAGTTACCCGCAAGGTAATTTGCAAAGTCAGCAAACCATGGGGTGGTAGAATTTCCACGAAAAGAAACCGCATTGAGTGTCTCGAGAGGAAATGTTTCATTTATATCCTTTTTCTCGAAAACATCTTGGTGAGGGTTTTCTAATCTGGACAGATGATCAGCAGCTAGATTCTCAGCTCCTTTTTTATCACGTATAATGATATCAAATTCTTGGAGGAGGAGAATCCAACGAAGCAATCTCGGCTTTGCATCTTGTTTTGCAAAGAGATATTTAAGGGCCGAGTGATCCGTATACACTACGCATTTGGTCAGGATAAGATACGGCCGAAACTTCTCAAAAGCATACACCACGGCTAATAGCTCTTTTTCTGTGGTGGTGTAATGAGTCTGAGCCTCAGTCATAGTTTTGCTTGCGTAGTGAATAGGCTGAAAGTGCTTATTTCTTCGTTGCCCTAGGACTGCACCGATAGCAAAATCACTTGCATCGCACATGAGCTCAAAAGGCAAGTCCCAGTCAGGAGCAACGAGAATGGGTGCTTCAGTAAGCTTTTTCTTCAATGTTTCAAAAGCTACGATGCACTCGGGTGAGAAGATAAAAGGAGCATCCTTTTCAAGAAGATGGGTCATAGGCCGGGCGATTTTGGAAAAATCTTGAATGAATCTACGATAGAAACCGGCATGACCTAAAAAACTCCTAATACCCTTGACGGTAGTAGGATGAGGCAGCTTAGCAATGACATCAACTTTTGCTCTATCTACCTCAATCCCGTTCTTTGAAATCTTATGGCCAAGGACTATGCCTTCTTTGACCATAAAGTGACTTTTCTCCCAGTTTAGACAAAGATTGGTGTCTTCACAACTTTGAAGCATTTTATCTAAATGGGAGAGACATGATTGAAAAGAATCCCCAATGACCGAGAAGTCATCCATAAACACTTCCATTGTTTCCCCGATCATGTCGTGGAATATGGCCATCATACATCGTTGGAACGTGCCAGGAGCATTACATAAGCCAAAAGGCATACGTTTGTAGGCAAAAGTCCCGTATGGGCAAGTGAATGTGGTCTTCTCTTGATCCTGTGGATCAATAGGGATCTGAAAGTAACCCGAGAAACCATCAAGGAAGCAATAGTACTCATTCCCTGCTAATCTCTCAAGCATCTGGTCCATGAAGGGTAGAGGAAAATGGTCTTTACGAGTGGCGTCATTCAACTTACGATAGTCGATGCAAACACGCCATCCCGTAACCAATCGAGTTGGAATTAACTCGTTATCTTCATTTGTGATAACAGTAATACCACCCTTTTTCGGGACACAATGAATTGGGCTAACCCAAGGACTGTCTGAGATCGGGTAAATCAATCCTGCATCAAGAAGTTTGATAACCTCTTGTTTGATAACATCATGGATTTTTGGATTCACACGTCTCTGATGTTGAACTGCAGGTTTGAAGTCATCCTCCATCAAGATTTTATGGGTACAAAACTCAGGGTTTATACCTTTGATGTCGGAGAGTTTCCAAGCAATTGCTTGCTTGTGTGACTTCAAGATTTTAATGAGAGCAGTTTTTTCATCTTTACTCAAATCTCGAGCAATAATGACGGGTAATTTATCATCACCTTCAAGGAATGCATACTCGAGATGAGGAGGTAAGTCCTTAAGCTCAACCTCAGGAAATTCTTCAGTTTTCTCAACTGATTTGACTTCCTTGTTATGAAGTTTGACGGAAGGGAGAGGAAGAGAAGTATCCGGATTTGACACTTTCTTTAGAAGAATATCTCCCTCCAGATTAATCTCATTTTGATTAATCTCAACTGGGATTGAATCACTAGGATGAGGGGTTGATGATGGATCATCATTGAGCAACTTCTCAATAAGAAGTATGTCCCCTTCAATATCAATTGGAGCGTGATCAATTTCCCAGGGAACAGAATCACTAGCCAAATATGCTTCAATCTCATCTAAGATGAAGTCGCTTCCCTCAAATGGAGTGATAGAAGGAGTAGAATTGGCTATGATAGGCTGAGAAGATGTGGTGGAATCCCCACTCACAGAATTATGAGAATAACCAAGAACTTCTTGAGAGTACTCGTCAGAAGCAACATCAATGATATCTATTCGGTTAACCGATTCAGAATCATAATTTGCGGAGTACCTCGAAGTTTGGTCAAGGTTGAAGGTAACAGCTTCATTACCAACACGCAATGTGATTTCTTGCTCAAATACATCAATGAGAGCACGGCCCGTTCTCAGGAATCCTCGACCAACAATGAGAGGAACCCGATGATCGGCATCAAAATCAACAACCACGAAGTCAGCTGGGAAATGGAACTTTCCTACTTTCACAAATACGTCCTCAGCAATGCCAAGAGGACGGGATATGGAACGATCAGCAAGCTCGAGAGTCATGCATGTAGGAGTGAGTTCCGGAAGAGAGAGCTTCTTCCATACTGAATATGGCATAAGATTAATGCTTGCACCAAGATCTGCTAGGGCAAAGCATTCAACCATCCCTGGGAATACACAAGGTAAGAGAAATTTCCCAGGATCTCCAAGCTTTTCAGGAAGCTTCTTCAGAATAACTGCTGAGCAGTTCTCGTTAAGAGGAGTCTTAGCCATTTCAAACAGCTTTTCCTTATTGCTTAACATGTGCTTGAGAGTCGATGCAAACTTAGGCATCAGCATGATAGCATCCGCAAAGCTTATGTCAAAATGTAACTCTTGGAAAATTTGGAAAAATTTATCCATTTGATGACTAGCTTTCTCGCGGAGCTTTTGCTCATTCAAGCGCGATGGGTAAGGAATAGAAGATTTGGATTTCTGTTTCTCAATAGGAGCTACAGGAGGTTCAAAAACAACTCCTTGATTAGACTGGGGTTTCTGGACCACTTGAGGTTGGACTACCGAAGGTTGGACGTGTGCGGTACTTCGTGGGCTTGAATTATGCACCTTGTCCGTTGTTTCATTGGTAACTTGACTCATTGGCACTGGTGGAGGTGGCATTGGAGTCGTAGGTCCATTGTGTTTTGGAGGTTCACTGTCCACTACCTTAGGAGGAGAAGAAGAAGAAGAGGTAGTAGGAACAGCAGGTCCAGGGTATGAAACACCACTTCGGGTTGTGATCGCCTTGGCATCGCCCCTCGGGTTAGCGATCGTGTTGCTCGGTAAAGTACCTGAGCCCGAGGGTCGATCATTTAAAGACTTCTTCAGATCAGCAATCTGACTGACCAACAACCTATTCATTTCATCTTGGGATTTCATAAACTGCTTCAGTAACTCATCAGATGATGGTCCTGGAGGAGTAATGACGGGAGGAGCTGGAGGGACAATTTGAGGTCGTATGTTTTGATTATGACCAAAATTCCCTTGATTAGGATTCATATTCCCATGAAATTGATTCCCTCGATTGAAATTGTTTTGATGAGGGTTTCCTTGATGATGGAAACCCTGATTGGGTCCAGGATAGAAATTACCTTGGTTTTGATAACCTTGGTTCATTCTTGGTTGGTTCTGATTCCGGTTGTGCATGTTGTGATTCGGATTGAAACCGGGTGGTGCCTGATTAGTGTTAGCACGGTAGTGTGGTTCATTTTGAGGACGGTATTGATTACCTCCTTGTTGTGAACTACCGGCTAAAGCATTTGCCTCAAAAGGACTACCATCGGTGGCAGTACAATTGTAGTAAGCGTGAGGACCACCACAAGTGACACAAACTTCAACTTTCTTCACTTCAGCATGTGTTGGTGGCTGAGTGAAGGAAACTTTCTTCTGGTTAGCAAGAACCAAAGCCTGAACAATGTCTGTGAGTTTATCAATCTTAGCATCGGTGCTAGATGTACTCACTGGGGATAAAGAAGAAGAAGGTCCAGCATTAGACTGATATGTCTTAGCTCTGAAAGGACGGACCTGAGATTTGTTCTCAATGATCTGCAAGGCCTCTTTGGTGGTCTTGCTCAGGAAATTACCTCCCGCGGAGGCATTCAAAGAGTCTTGATTAGCCTGATTGAGACCATTGTAGAAAGTATCCATTTGCATTAACTCGGTAAAACCGTGATGCGGACACTTGCGAAGCAGCTCTTTGTAACGATCCCATGCCTCCCCGAATGATTCATCAAATCTCTGAGAAAATTTCATTATCTCATTCTTAAGACTTGTGGTTCGGGATGGAGGATAGAACTCGTTAACGAATTTGGTGACAAGATCTTCCCATGTCTCTATAGAACGAGGGGGTTGTTTCTCAAGCCAATTCCGGGCTTGTCCCTCTAGAGAAAATGGGAACAGAAGAAGCTTGATAGCTTCGGATGGGACATTCTTGTACTTGATGGTAGATGCTATCTTGTTAAACCATCGAATGTGTGCATGAGGATCATCCCGCTCAAAACCATAGAATTGGCTTTGGGTTACTAGATTGAGCAACCCGGTTTTGAGCTCGAAAGTGTCAGCCACAATGGCTGGAACAACAATGGCATCTCCGTAACCCTCGATGGGTGCTTGGAGAAGCTCATTCATAGGTTTGTCTTCTGCCATTTCGACAGGAGGTGGTGGTGGTAGACGTTCCTCAGTCACGGCTGAAGGAGCTGAACGTCCTCTACGTCTGCGAGGAATGTTTCCAAGTTCAGAAAGTGGACTTGTAGAACTGGAAGAACGAGTGCGCATGCACTATGTATAAAAACCAATTTTCAAAACAAATGAGGCAAAACACAAGTGAACTTAACCAATAATCACAAATGAAATGGCTTCTTTGAAAAAGGTACACCAAATCACAAGTGACACAAAGGCAAGTTTTAAATCTGATGTTCGGGAACTTATTAATGGTCGCACCCCCAGTTAGGTAGTGCACTGCCTTGATTTGCGGTGGTTGATTTTTATGTATATTAAGTACCACTGAAAAGACGTAGGTTAGATTTGTGCAGATGGGTTCAAAAACTTTTGGACAATATTTTTGTTATCGTCCCGTTTAACCAAATCGTATCTCTTTAAGAATCACCTTAAAAGAGAATACAAAATAGAAAACGTTCAGATTGTTTTGTTGTTTTATATTTTTTTTGGAGTTTTAACACTTTAGGAAAAGTGCTAATGATTTTTTTGATTTTCTTATAACTTTACAAAAACTTTTTACAAATGATGGGTATGTGCAACAATGGATCTGAAAATGGCTAGACACACGCTAAAGCCTCCCCGGCAGCGGCGCCAAAATTTGATCCGCGCTAAACAGTCAAGTCAAACAGACTTGAAACAGCTCAGACACAAATACAATTAAGTCCTTGAGAATAGATTGAATTCCCGGGTCGTTTAGTCCCAAGGAGACTCAATGGTGTGTTAAACAAACTCAGAAGATGGAATGATCACTAAGGATAGTGATCTGTAAAGGTTATGATTAGAAATTACACTACTGATTGATTTGGAATAGAAGTGGACACAGAATTGGAAAGCACAACAATCAGATGAGAAAAACGTAAACGTGAGTTTTAAAAACTACGTATACGCACAAAATAAAAAGTGAAAACTAAGAAATAAAAGACCTAAAAATATAAAAATGACATTTTTAGAATCCTAAAAATAAAAGAAAATTATTAGAAAAAGAAAATTATTTTTAACACTATTTAATTAATTATTATTAATTAAAAACTAATTTAACTATTTAATAAATACTCTAAATTAGAAGAAAATACAAAATAAGGCTAGAAAAATAAACTTATGATTCTGAAAAATCTAAAATACTATAAAACTAATTTTAAAATTAAAAATATATTTTTCACACTTTTTATTTAATTATTACTAATTAATTATTATTTAAAATACACTTAAATACTAGAAAATAGAAAATAAACTTGGAAAAATAAAATTTTAACTTGGAAAAATCTAAAATATGATAAAACTAATTTTAAAACAGAAAATATATTTTTTAGACTTTTTAATTATTTATTACTAATTATTTATTATTTAATAACTATTTATAATTATAATAAATACTAAAAAGATAAAGAAAAATCTGAAACTTTTTCTAAAAATACTATGTGATAACAGAAACCTAAGAAAAAGAGAAAAACAAGTTTTGCTTATTAAAAAGTTGAAAAGAAAAATCAAAAAGCTAAAAAATCTTAAATAAACGCTATCACTATTTTTATATTGATGTTTTTGTGATTTTTATTTTTGAAAACTACTTAAATACTAATAATATGAAACTTTAATAAAGACAAAAAATTTACAAAAGTCAAATAAGCAGATTTGATGGCTAAAAAGCCCAACAGTGCTTATATGAGCTTGTTTGGGTGAAATAAGCTCAAACAAGCTTGTTACTTGAAACAGAAGCTAGATTAAGGTGAAAATAAGCTAGATCAACTATATTGAAACTAAAAGACACAAACAATCCAACTGAAAAGCTCAAATAAGCCAATAAGCACTTTTGATACTTGCACAGAAATGGGACAAGTTTTAAGCACTTAGCAGCCCCAGCTAATAAGCTCAAAAGTGAAAACTGAGACTTGACAACTCAAGAGGACCAGGTTGGCTTTCCAAGGAACTTGAGAACACAAAATTTGGACAAGTAATAAGCTCAGTATGAGCTTATCAGTTTGGCACCAATTCTGTGCACAGGACAGCTTATGCAGACAGGTACCCCCCAAAAAGCAGTCTAAAAAGCACTTAAAAAGCTGAAAAAACAAGAACTAGCATTTTTCTATTTTTCTTTACCAACCAAACTATAATTCCCCAAGAGCTTGTAAACTGATTCTCTTTAATAAACCTTCAGTGAAATTCCCAAGTTTATTCAAAAACGACCCATTTGACAATTTGACTTTTGCTCAAAACCAAAAGGTTGACCAAAGTGAGATTTAAACTGATCTTGAGCACTTAATATGTTGTATTAATGTGTTTTAAGACTGAATATAGCAAGAGTAACAACTTTTGAACACAAGATCAAGATCCTTGATCTTAAAAACTCCAACAGTGGCTGCAAAGATAAGATAACATGAAATTTTGACTTTTGTGCTATTAAGAACTTGTTTCTTGACTTGTATGAGTTGTTTAGACCTAGTTATGCAAGTTTCCAACAAGACCAAAGACTAGATCACCTTGAAACACAATAAACCAAACACACCTTTATGTTGACTGTTTTGATGTTTTTCAAACCAAATCACAATTAGAACCCATAAGCTTAATTGCAAACCTTGTATTATCAAATATTATAACTAATGAAGCCTAAATCAACAATAAAAACACCATTAAACTAAGACTTGATTATTATGTCATTTCAACTGTTAAAACCAAGTTTTTTGTAAACTACAAATTGAAACAAACAAGCTACTGATTTAATGGCTTAAACACACTATATTATAACTATTTATTATAAATTAACAGAAATTGAAGCTAGTTAACAACTAGAACAATGAAATGCCAAATTGGACAAAAGTGCTTACAAATGACTTTGAGGCATAAACTGAGAACTATGAACTGAAAACCAATCCTAAATGCTCTCCACAGAGCTCTAACCCAAGGCCATCCAAGATACACCCTGCTCCAGCTTTCTTGTACCTTTCACCATGATTTTTTTATTTTTCAAGTATTTTCTTGGTATTTTTGTGATTTTTCTGTTTTTGAAGCTAAACTGAATTTTAAGATAACTAAAAGCTTCAATGAGCTTTCTAGGAGCTTATATGACCTATTCTAATCCATACAAACAACAAACAACAACATTTAATCCAACATGAGATTTTGCATAAAAATGAGAAATTGCATAAACTTGAGAAGTGATTAAAACTTGAAATTACTAATTGGAAAAGCTTTACAATACATTAAAAGACTTAAACAGAGTGTTTGAAGGACTTAAATTACACTTTTACTTGAAAAACATTAAAAACGATATTAAAACATGAAAAATACACTACATACATTGATACATTGCATCTACTCTTCACTTTATAGACTTTTCTTCAATCTCACATGCCTCTGATTGTTTCCCACCAAACCTAAGCCATTGGATCAATCAAAATGATCAGAACCGTCCACATTGATATTTGGCGCCAAAAAATTCTTCAAAGCAGGTATTATCAATTAATGGATTTGGTTGTGTTAATTAAAGGTTTTGGAGTATAGATGATGTGGAGGGGACATGGTATGGGAGGAGGTTGAAATTGTGGAGAAAACCACTCTGGTATTGAGGAAACAGAAGTGGGAGAGGCAGTGCTACAGTAACCAGTATTTGAGCGCGAGTTCCCTTTTTTGACTTTCTTTGACCACAGATTTAATAACATGGGGGTTCAAAAAGGGTGTGGCTGGGGTCAGAATTAGATTTGGACTGGGGGGGGGTCAAGGGTAAAGGGTCAAGGGCTAGCAGTTGGGCTTTTTTTATTGGATTTGGATTGGGCTTGTTTATATAAGGTGTCCGTTTGGTTTATTTATTAAACAAGGACCAAAAATGAAATTCACCCAAACTTCAAGGACTGAAATTGAACATTTCCAAACTTCTCACAAGGACCAATTTTGACAAACATTGATAAAACAAGGGCCCTTTTTGCATAAAATCCATTTTCAAAGGTCCAAGGACTATTTTTGTAAATTTCCAAAGTTTAGGGACCTTTCTTGCCAATTGACCAAAGATTCATTCAAGGATCATTTTAAACAATTTAGAATACTTCAGGGACCTTGAATGATAAATTTCCACATTTTTGAATTTCCAGGGACTAGATTTGACAACTTTTAAAACTCGGGGGACTAAAACTGCCAATTTTGCAAACTTTATACATTTTTCATCTGATTTTGATATTTTTGCATTTAAAACACATAAAACACTGATTTGTGATAATTTGATCATTTTGATGTGTTTTTGAGTGTTTTCAGATGATTTTGCAGTTTAGATTATGTAAAAATGATGAGTATTTGGAAACTCATCAACTGCTGACTAAGGATAATGAATATTTAAGTTCCAACTCAACATTTTTCAAACAAAAGAGATACGTGAAAAAGGTTTTGAAGTCGCTTTTGCTAAATCTTACCAAAATGAAAAGTCTTTGGAAAAACATATATGTGATCTAGTTGCATCCAAGAATGCTTTGTTGTCTCAAATAGATTAACTGAAATATGATCATAAACAACAACATAACGCTCTCACTTTGGAAACTCAAAAAGCCAAGTCTGAGTTGTTAACTTTTCAAAAACAGTTCTGTGAGTACAAAAAGCATTCAAGGAAACAAATATATGACTATCTTGAGGAAATTGTCGACTTACAAAACAAAATCAAAGAGTTTCAAAATGTTGTTTATAAACATGGTGAGTCAATCACAACGATACAAAAGTTTTCTTTTAAACCAAATCCAAATGGATATGGACCAATTCTTGCTGATTACAAACCACGTTTTTCACATATAGCATTCAAACCAACTCCTCAAGTCTACAGTGCAGAACATCGAATTGATGACTCCATTATGAATGTTGTTGAATATAATCGTGGTGAGGAATTAGATGCAGAAGACGAGAGTCGGTTAAAAATAGAAAATGTTGTTTATAATAAACCATTTAACTATTTAAAAGCCATAACTTTCGTCATACAACATGATAATTCTAACACACCTTGGGTTATCACACCACCTTCTGAGTCCACTTCTAATGATGGTCCCCGACAAAATGTTGCACAAGTTAATGGTCCTTTACCGTCTTTCAGTGAAGTTAAATCATTACCAGACAAATGTCAAATTCTTAAATATTTTGCTACATTCATGTCTGACATCAAACTTTTGGAACGTGAAATAGAAGTTAATTATGAAATAAAGGCTGAACATTTTTAATCGCCACATGCGCGACAACCAAGAGATATTTTTCAGAAAAGACTTTTACCCCATGTTCAAAATTTGAAAATATGTGCAATATATTGGGAACGGGATCTTCAGAAGGAGATTGGTCTTATGAAAAAAGTTTTTGAACAAACAGAAACATCGATTTCAAATACAAAACGCAAAAAGAAAATGTTACGAAAATAATTTGACCAACTCTTGGAAGATGTTATCTGTGCTGATACCATAAATGTTCTGTTACTACATTCTGTTGCATATGCATTTGATTATATCGCTGTTGATTCTGTTGAAAATGTTGAGAATACCGATACTGTGTCACAAATCAAGTCTTTAAAAATTGAAAATGAGCGATTTTTAAATGAGCTTTCCAATGCAAAACGTCGTCTTCAATGGTGTCAAAAATATTGTCAAAATCGAGAACTTGCTTTGCAAAATAAAATCAATCAGTTGCATGCAAAAACTCTTTATCCAAAAATTGAGCAACTAGATGATGAAAACGTGTCTTTGAAGTGTCAAATTTCAAAATATGAACAAGAAATTTCAAAAGTTAAAAAAGAATATGGTGTAATATTTGATTTTCTCAAAAAGACTCGGGCTCAAGCGTCTAAAGATGCTGATGATCATCTTGCATATACAAAAGATGTTTTACAAAAAAATGGAAACACTCGCTCTGAAAATCAAGAATTGTTACACACTATCCATGATCTAAAAGCAGAGTTGGTAAAACTTAAGCAAGATAGGAATAATAACACAGAAGTAATTGCACCTAGACCAATTCAAATTGACACTAGAACGCCTAATGACAAACCACACGAAACTAATGTGCTTCCCTCTACTAAAACAGGAATAGTTGCCTCTTTTCCCAACGTCTGCACTTCACAGCTTAAGATTAAAACAAGGAAGAATAGGAAGTTGCGACGTAAGAAAAGAACAATGAAAATCTCTGAAGTAGAAGAACACCTTAGGACTTTGAATAAAACTCAAGTTACACCCACTTTAGACATTGTGTTAGACAAATGTAATAGAAAAAGTGATGTAACGAATGCTGAATCTTTAAGTACTATGAATGTTATGTTTGAAGCTTCTTGTGTTGGTTGTCGTAAAGGTATGTTTTCTGGTTGTCATGATAAATGTGTTGCTAATGCTATCTTGAATCGTAAGCATAATAATAGAAAAGGGAATACCTCTAGGCCCACTAATGCTCCTAAGTCTGTGCTAGGTAAACCGCCTTCTATTGTTCCGGCTACAATCATTGATGTACCTATAGAATCCCCTCACCTCCTAGGAAGAACTTATCACCTAGTGCATTCACTAAGACCAAAGCTAAGACTAGTTGGAGATGGCAGAAATGGTTACATAATACACTTGGCTTTAAATGGATACCTAAGATCATAAACATGTGTGTTTCAACTATAACTGTATCGGAACCCTCTAACTCTTCGGGTTCCATATCTACTTCTATTCCACCTGTGTCATCTGTGTGTAATGCAGGTGATACAGATCGTCCTCTGGGTTGTTGATAGCGGATGTTCCCGACACATGACATGCAATCTTAAACTGTTATCAAACTTTGTTTCAAAGTTCATTGGCACTGTCAGATTCGGGAATGATCACTTCGCAGCTATCATGGGCTTCGAAGATTACATCAATGGCAACATCGAAATTAGCAGATTTTATTATGTGGAAGGCCTCGGTCACAATCTCTTCTCAGTTGGTCAATTTTGGCGGGAGAAAACTTGTTTCATTCGTGATCTACAAGGAAACGATCTTATGTCTGGAAATCGCACATCAAGTCTTTACACAATCTCAATGCAAGACATGATTGCTTCATCTCCCATCTGTCTACTTTCTAAGGCTACATCTACAAACTCTTGGCTATGGCATCGTCGTCTTTCACACCTAAACTTTCAAACCATAACCAATCTTGCACGTTACAAACTTGTTGAAGGTCTCCTAAGATTTCGGTATTCTAAAGATCATCTATGCTCAACTTGTGAACAAGGGAAAAGTACTCGTGCTCACTTTCCTTCAAAGATGGAACATAGCTCTCAGCATGTGCTTCATCTTCTTCACATAGATTTGTGTGGTCCGATGCGTGTACTGACGATTAATGGCAAACACTACATCTTAGTAATCATGGATGACTGCTCAAGATGGAATTGGGTTTACTTTCTTCGAAATAAAGATCAAGCTCCACATATGATCATCACCTTTCTCACGAAAATTCAAGTTCAGCTCCGGAATACAGTCAGACAAATTAGAACAGATAAAGGGACTGATTTGTGAATCAAACTCTTCGTGCTTATCATGAGAAAGTAGGAATTGAGCATCAAACATCCATTGCACGAACACCAGAACAGAATGGAGTTGTTGAAAGACGAAACCATACGTTAGTGGAAGCTGCAAGAACGATGTTAATAAATGCTAAACTTCTAGATTACTTGTGGGCTGAAGCTGTGTCAACTTCTTGCTACACTCAGAACCATTCTATGATTACTAAACGCCACAACAAAATACCTTTTGAGCTTATCCATAACCGTAAACCGAATCTCAAACACTTTCATGTATTTGGATCCCTTTGTTACCCAAATAATGATCGTGATGACTTTGGTAAGCTCAAGGCCAAAGCTGACATAGGAGTCTTTGTTGGATACTGTGAGAATTCTAAAGGATATCGGATCTGGAATCATCGTACAAGGGAGATTATAGAAACAATTCATGCAAATTTCGATGAGCTTACTGATATGGCTTCTGAGCATAACAGCTTGGAACCCGGACATAACCGTCTAAACTTCCCCCACACCCCATCATCAGCTGAAACAAGCTTACAGCTTACTCGACGTCAAATGGAACAGCTATTTGCTCGTCTGTTTAGTGATGATATTGATCAACGTGCTCCAGAGGTATCAAATGTTTCCGCTGCTCAACCTGATAATACTCCAATCCCAGATACACCTGCAACAACAACTACTGTTGAGGAAGCACCACCAATTAATTCTAAAACAACAGCCGAACAAACCACATCCAATGATGCTGAACCAGCTGATGATCTTCTGAACCATGTAGTATCCCCACCTGCAGATTATGATCCAAATGCGTTCTTCAATCCGTTTGCTAATGAAACTGCCACACCTGATGTTGCGGAATCATCTACAAGCCATTTGAATCCTCCTAATCTGCACAATGTATTTCAACATCAACCCTCCACAAATCGTTGGACTCGAGACCATCCTCTTGTGAACATTATTGGAAACCCAAATTAACCAGTCGTAACTAGACAACGCCTTCAGACCGACGGTGAACATTGCATTTATGCACTTACCGTCTGCCAAGCTGAACCCAAAAATATTAAAGAAGCCATGACATATGACAACTGGATTGAATCCATGCAAGAAGAACTTAACCAGTTTAAACGTCTTGAAGTATGGGAATTGGTTGCAAAACCAACTGGGGTCTATGTTATTGGTCTGAAATGGATTTGGAAAAATAAGTTGGATGCTGAAGGTACGGTTATCAGAAATAAGTCACGTCTGGTGGCTAAGGGTTATAGACAAGAAGATGGGATTGACTACGAGGAATCATTTGCACCGGTTGCTAGACTTGAGGCTGTACAGATTTTTCTGGCATTCGATGAACATCACGGTCTTTCAGATGGATGTCAAAACCGCTTTTCTGAATGGTAAACTGAAGGAAACGATCTATGTTACTCAGCTAGAAGGATTTGTTGATCCAGAGTTCCCTAATCATGTCTACAAACTGAACAAGGCTTTATACGATCTCAAACAAGCCCCTCGGGCGTGGTATGATAAGTTGTCATCCTTTCTCATATCTCACAATTTTGTCAAAGGATCGGTCGACCCGACACTATTCATGCAATATCACGGGGAACACATTTTAATCGTTCAAATTATTTGTGGATGACATCATTTTTGGGTCAACACATCTAAAGTACTCAAACGCTTTTTCAAAACTTATGAAACAACATTTTGAAATGTCCATGATGGGTGAACTTACGTTCTTTCTAGGACTACAAGTTCATCAATCATCCTGTGGTATTTTCCTGAGTCAGTCCAAATATGCTCTTGAAATTTTAAACAAACATGGAATGCAAAATTGTGATACCTATGCCACACCAATGGCACATACCAAGAAACTGGACGCTGATTTGCATGGGAAATTGGTTGCCCTACCAAATACCGAAGTATTATTGGGTCTCTCATGTATCTAACAGCCAGTAGACCTGACATTGTATTTGTTGTATATCTTTGCTCCCGTTATCAGTCAAGACCAACTGAAACTCACCTCTCTGAGGCTAAAAGAATCCTCCGATACATCAAGGGAACCATTAATTTGGGGATCTGGTATCCGAAGGATTCTGGTTTTGAACTAATAGCTTTTTCAGACGCTGATCACGCAGGTTGCTTAGATTCTCGGAAAAGTACTTCAGGTGCTCTACAATTTCTTGGTGATAAACTGGTGTCATGGCAATCGAAGAAGCAGGATTGTACATCGCTGTCCTCAACCGAAGCAGAATATGTAGCCACGTCGGCGTGTTGTGCTCAAGTCATTTGGATGAGAACACAACTCAAAGACTATAGTTACGTATTTGAAAGAATCCCGATGTATTGCGACAATCGAAGTGCTATTGCAATCTCGTGCAACTCCGTCCAACATTCGAAGTCCAAGCACATCGATCTTCGATACCATTTCATAAAGGAGCATGTGAAAAAGGGCACTGTTGAATTATATTTTGTGGGTACTGAATACCAACTGGCAGATCTTCTCACCAAAGCCTTAGCTCCTGCTAGGTATACTGAGTTGGTCCACCGGATTGGTATGAGGTGTTTGACTCCAGAAGAACTGGACGAACTTTTGACACATTCTTAAAACCAGTCAAACACCAAAACCTCTTCTGTAAATATTTTTCAAAAACAAAATAAAAAAATATAAAATCTATAAAATACACAAATATTCTTCTATCTAAACTTCTTTCAACATCGCAAGTACAAATCTTCCGTCAACAGTTTGCTCTTTCAAACAATTCATCATTTTTATAGATCAAGTGTTGAGGGGGAGAATGTAAATATTTTCTATTTCATAAAACCTTGTACTTGCATGTTACTCAGTTTTGGTTGTATCTTTGATAATGGTGGATACGTTTCTTGTCTCTTGACACTCCTCGGACCTAAATTTGTAAAATTTCTCTATTTCTAAAGTCGAGGGGTAGTTTCGTCATGGTTCTTTCCAAACTATTACTTCAAGCTTAACCAAAATGGAAGTTATGGGCTACGGATGAAAATGGTTGAGGTGGAAGGGCCATAATTGTTAAAAGTTTAAACTTATTTTTTACAAAACTTTCCACCTAATTTCACTTCACATTTATTACATACATTCAATACTCTAACCACCTCATCCACGCTCAATAATCCAACTTCAAATCCGTGTTACAAACATCAATTTTGTAAGTGTTTAATGTTTCTTGGTGTAATTTCAAACATAGGTCTTTAACCGTTTGCAAATCCAATGGTTTGATGTTTAACTAGGCATGATTTTAGTTTTACGTGTATGCGTATAAACTAAGAATCATGCTGGGTTGTTTTTTGTAAAATGGGTGTGTTAAAACGTTTCAAAAATCAATCATTAAACTGTTTCCAACATCCAATTCAACCCAGAAACATGTATTAATCATTTTTCAAATTTAGGGTTTATGCGTGGATTTGGAGGTTCTTATTTGTGAGTGATTCTGTCTAATTAGATACATGAGACAAGCTTGATACATATTTAATTAGCCAAAACCTACTTTGAATCATACCCAGAAACACTAATTTTACAAAATTAAACTTTAGGGTTTTAGAACTCGTTGAAATGGGGATTTCTGATTCATAAGGTTTTTGATGTTAAAACTTGTTGTAAACGTCTCATATTGCTTCTAAGATGACTCATAAATCATTTGGTATAATTTCCATGGTTATAATTCTTAGGCGTAGGATTTGAATAATTAGGGTTTAACTTTACGCCTAATGCAAACTCTACGCGTAACTGGATAGTCCTTGTGATAACTTGTGATTTATAAAGTAGTTGAATAAAAGTGTTAATGGAAATGTTGTGATTAATTTATTTCAGGTTTTATGCGTGCAAAATCAGAATCAGGGTTAAAATTGGAATTCTACGCTTAAGGAATACCTTACGCGTAGATGTTACACGTAAGAGAAATCTTACGCGTATCTCTTACGCGTAAGGGTCTACATTGGGACTACGTGTATCCTGTGAAGGATATGCGTAAACTTGGATTCTTACGCATAAGGTTCACTCTTACGAGTAAACCTTACGCATAAGCCCCCAACCTGCGCTTACGCGTAAGCCTTATGCCAAGAGTCTTTTCCTACGCGTAAGATTTCTTACGAGTAAGAGGGACTCCTACGCATAAGCTTAGGTCTACGCTTATGGTTACACAATGTTTACGCATAAGCTTACATTCTTACGCTTAAGCCAATATTTTAACTTTACTTATGAAATGTTACGCGTACAAACTTGTAAATAAGTTACTCATTACGTCACAAGACCAAAATGTCACTAATAAACAATAATTGTTAAAATGTTGTGTGAATGAGTGAAAATTTGGACTTTAAAATTCAAAATTAATACTCACGTAACTTATCACATCAACTTTGGACGATTGGACAAACAAGTGACGTTGGACTCGTAACATTCATTAACATAACAAATTCAATAATTGGACAATAAAATCAACTTTTGACTAACATAATGTCTTTCGATATGTTGGTTCTTTTGGCTCAATATCTTTCAGATCACGATATGGACATCACCATGGAAAATGTTAACGCACCAAACGAGCTCACAATGGAAGACAAATTCCCGGCTGGTTATAGCATGAAGCTTGGAAAGAACAACCTCAAGGTTGATTTTGAGAACTTCACCTGCTCTGAATCCTCATGCCGAATTGCGGTGGATATTCTCAAGACTCATCCCTACAACAACATGCTCATAAACTCTGAAACTGTGCCGGAGATCTACATTCACCAATTTTGGCATACAATGAAGAAGGTGGATGGTCAAGATGCTGTCACGGTTATTCTAAATGATAAGCAGGTCACCGTCACTGTTGCTGATTTACGAGCAATTCTTCTGCTACCTGCTATTGAGCCTGCTAACTATGTGGCAACTCCAAGTGAAGAGGCTATCATTCAATTCATGATCAAAATTGGACATGATGAAGCAACCGGGATCATCACCAGACATTCCTCTGTGGATCTAAAGAATATACCTCAACCATGGAGAACACTGTATATTATGATCGCCAAATCTGTGTCTGGGAGAGACGTCGGTCACGAGCACCCAAAACTTATGCATCTGCAAACCTTTTGGGGTATGGTCAACAAGCAGCATATCGACTTTGCCAATCTGATATGGGAAGACATGATGTCCCATCTCAATAAGCCTGGGACTAAAGTTCCTTTTATCAGATATACCAAGTTGTTGATCCAAAATATTCTCGGGAAACATCAGGATATTCCCTTAAGACTAAATGACCCCAACCAACACTCTGCGTTGTATGAGCACACATTAAACACTATCAGATTTAAAGACTCGTCAACAAAGAAACAAGGTGCAGTGCTATTTGACTGCCTTCTCACTGACGATATCAAAAGACTTCAATCGTATCGTCGATACCAAGAAGCTGTGAGCAAAGGCAAAGTTGGGTTTGTTGATGAAAAGACTTCTGCTACTCATACAAGGAAGACACGATGATCAGGCAGTGCTGGTAGTGTAGAAAGCACTGGGAGTGCCCATTATGTAAGAACGTTTTGTTATGCATTGGTAATGTCATGTCAAATTGTATTAAGTATTGTTTTAGTGTGTAATGTAGAAATTTATGGGTATAAAAGTGTACGTGTCAAAATGGGTCAAAAGTGTACAAAAGAGGTATGCAGAAAATGGGTGTTTGGTGTGCAAAATGAAATTTCGGTTTGGAACTGAAATTTGGAGCCAAAACTCCAAATTCCGGTTTGAAAGTGGAATCTGGAACCAAATTTGGAGCAAAATGAAATTTCGGTTTGGAACTGAAATTTGGAACCAAATTTCGGTTTGGAACCGAAATTTGGAACCAACAGATTTTGTCACTTTTCAAAAAATCATATATTTTTAACCATAAGTCGTCACGGGTCGTACCACCGGTCATTTCGAAGGTATTTGAGTCTAGTTTCATTTAAAAATAGTCTCCAGGTCCAGATGTTTATAGATTTTTGTCAGAATGTAAAAGATTGACAGTGGGTCATTTTTCAGGTGTCCTTTTTGCGAAAATTTTTCACGTTTTTAGTTGTATCATTTCAAGGGGTGTTACAACTTGGTATCAGAGCCTTGGTCTAAGAGATTTATGATGTCACCTAAGGATTTCCTAGACTTAGACTATTTTAGGCGCGTTAGTATTAGTGTTTGCTGTTAGTGTATTGTTTCGATGGATTTCGGAGATACATATGTAGAGTATTTTCATGACTACGCTTGGCCACCGTAGTGATAAAAATATGATATATATGTATACTTGAAATCGTTGAGACTATACACCGCGAAAAACTTTAGGTTGGATTAGCGTATAAGTATTTTGTATTAAACATGCTTCGTTTTTGAATGCCTTGATGTTGATAAATTAATTGTCATTTTTTTCAGTAAGAAAAAACGATGGTGAATGCGCATCATAAGGAAGTTTTGAAAGCTTCAACTTCCAAAAGAGCCGAGTCTTCGGCTAGTGATGCAGAACGTAGTGAAAGTAATGATGGGTCCTCTTCTAGTTTCGAGAGCCTCAATTTCAGAGGGTTCACGGAACAAGAGACAAAAGAAATAAGTTCTTTAATTTCCAAAAAGGTAGGAAAGGCGGTTAGGAATGCAATGACTTACTACATCAAACAAACAACGAAGAATCTTAGAGAGGTAATACACAAAGAATTAGAAGATTTTAAGAAATAGGGTGTTGAGAAAGAACCTAAGAATGAGAAAGCCACGTATCGTGACTTCGGAGCATGTAAAGTGCCAACTTTTACGGGAACTCCTGATCCCATTGCTTGTACACGTTGGCTCACCGCCGTTGAGGGTGCTTTCCGCACAAGTCATTGTGAGGAAAGAAACAAGGTTACCTTCGCTACAAACGTTTTTCGTGATAGTGCCAAGATTTGGTGGGAAGGTAAGATATGCGAGAAAGATGAGACTTCGGTTGATGCGTGCACATGGAATGAATTCAAGGAGCTATTCAGAATGGTGTTTGCCCCGGCCGAGGAAGTTGCTAAAATCCGAGAGAACTTTCAATCTCTTGTGCAAACTAAAGAGACGGTAAACGAGCTTTGGATGATATTTGTTGATATGGTTACTTATTGTCGTGAATACCACAAGAATGAAAAGCTTAAGGTAGAAAGGTTTCAAAGAATGCTTCGTGAAGATATCCGAGAGGTGGTGTCACCCTTCAAGTGTACCACCTTAGAAGATCTCTTAAGTAGAGCTCGTGTGAGGGAGGTGGATTTATTAAGGAAAAAGGATTCGGAAGGGAGGGATAATAAAAGAAAACGAGATTTTGTTGATCGTGATGCCAAGAAACCTAAGCAAGACTATGGACGAAAAGGGGGTAGAAATCAAATCAAGACTCCTTGCAAAAAGTGTCACAAGTTCCATCTTGGAGAATGTCGGGCAAACTTATCGGGTTGTTACAAATGTGGTTCTTTAAGCCACATGAGTAAGGATTGCAAGAAACTGATGATTATGTGCTATGGATGTAATGAGTTGGGACATAAACTTAGTGAATGCCCAAAAGCAAAGGCGATAGAAGTGAAACCTTTGAAGATGGTAAAGGAAGAAAAGGCGGAAGTTTCAAACCCTAAGGCTCGAGTGTATGTTATGTCCGCTGAAGAAGCTAAATGTTTGCTCGATGTTGTCTCAAGTACAATCCTTGTTAATTCCTCACCCGCTCGTGTACTTTACGATTCGGGTGCAAGTGTTTCCTTCATATCTTATGAATTTAGTAAGAACTTATCCACTCCTCTCAATAAACTTTCCTTCCCCTTTGAAGTAAAGATAGCCGATAGTAAAATTGTAGTGGTATCTAATGTTTACTATGATGTAGAGATAGAAATTGATGACAACATCTTTAGGATATATTTGATCCCTATCATGCTTGGAGAATTCGATATCGTGATTGGCATGGATTGGCTCGGTAAACATAATGCCGCCATTCTATGTGGTCAAAAGCTCGTGAGAGTTGTTAATCCTCAGGGTCGTGAAGTCCTTATTTATGGAGAGAAAAAGAAGGGTGAATTTAGGTTATGTTCGGTGATGAAAGCTAGGAAATATTTGTCACATGGTTGTTATGCCTTTATGGCACATGTGATAGATACTAGTCTTGATAAGAAAAGTGTTAATGAAGTTCCGGTTGTGAATGAGTATAGTGCCGTATTTCCGGAAGATTTTCCGGGTATTCCACCCGAAAGGCAAGTCGAGTTTCGTATTGATCTTGTACCAGGTGCTACTCCTATCGCAAAAACGCCTTACAGCTTAGCCCCATCTGAAATGAAAGAATTGATGATCCAACTCAAAGAATTACTTGATAAGGGTTTTATCCACCCTAGTAGTTCACCATGGGGAGCTCCAATCTTATTCGTTAAAAAGAAAGATGGTAGCATGCGGATGTGCATTGATTACCGTGAATTGAATAAAGTCACGGTGAAAAATGTGTACCCGTTACCAAGGATCGATGATCTCTGTGACCAACTTCAAGGCGCTAAATGGTTCTCGAAGATCGACCTCCGTTCAGGTTATCACCAATTGAAGGTTCGAGAAGAAGATATTCCTAAGACGGCTTTTAGGACCCGTTATGGAAACTATGAATTCGTTGTCATGCCTTTTGGTCTCACGAATGCACCTGCGGTTTTCATGGATCTCATGAACCGTGTGTGTAAGCCAATGTTGGATAAATCCGTTATAGTATTCATCGATGATATTCTCATTTATTCAAAAAGCAAGGAAGAACATGAAATGCATTTACGGGAAATCCTTGAAACATTGAGGAGAGAGAAATTGTATGCCAAATTCTTGAAATGTGAATTTTGGCTACAAGAAGTTAAATTCCTTGGTCATGTTATAAATCCTGAAGGCATTAAGGTCGACCAGTCAAAGATTGAAGCCGTGATGAATTGGCAAGCTCCAAAGAGTGTGGGTGAAATTAGAAGTTTTCTTGGACTCGCGGGGTATTACCATAGATTCATTCAAGATTTCTCTAAGATCGCATCCTCCTTAACTAAACTCACTAAGAAGAATTCTCCTTTTGAGTGGGGTAAAGAGCAAGATGATGCTTTTCGTACCCTACGACAGAAATTGTGTGAAGCACCAATACTTGTCTTACCTGAAGGAACCGAAGACATGGTAGTTTATAGTGATGCATCTTGTTCAGGGCTTGGGTGTGTTCTTATGCAACGTGGTAAAGTAATCGCTTATGCCTCAAGACAGTTGAAGAAACACGAGGAAAATTACCCGACTCACGATCTTGAGTTTGCGGCTGTGGTCTTTGCATTAAAATTTTGGAGGCATTATCTATACGGTGTAAAGTTCACAATATACACCGATCATAGAAGCCTTCAATATTTCTTACAAAAGAAAGACTCGAATATGAGGCAACGAAGGTGGCTTGATTTGCTGAAGGACTATGATTGCGAGATTCGCTACCATCCTGGTAAAGCGAATGTAGTAGCGGATGCCTTGAGCCGTAAGGAAAGAGAAAAGGTTAAGAAGATTCATTCGTTACGGATGATTGTCACAACCGATCTTTTCGAGAATATTAAAATGGCTCAAACAGAAGCATTAAAAGAAGAGAATTGGGAAAAAGAACGTATTGGGTCATATATCCCGCATCTTGAAGACGATAGTCGAGAAATCAAGACTTGGCACGGGAGAGTTTATATTCCCTTTCGAAGTGATGTTAAGGAGTTACTATTAGACGAAGCACATAAGTCTAAGTATTCCATTCATCCGGGATCTACAAAGATGTACCTTGACTTAAAGAAGAATTATTGGTGGCCGGGTATGAAAAGAGATTGTGTGAAGTATGTGGAAAGATGTCTTACTTGCTTGAAGGCGAAAGCTGAACACCAAAAGCCGTACGGAAAATTCCAACCTTTAGATATTCCGGTCTGGAAGTGGGAGAAGATTACCATGGACTTCATTACAAAATTGCCAAGGACGAAAAAGAAAAACGATGCAATATGGGTTATAGTAGATCGCTTAACTAAGAGTGCACACTTCATCCCGATCAGGGAGAATATGCCTGTTCATAAATTAGCAAAGATTTATGTCAACGAGATAGTCGCACGTCATGGAGTACCCATTTCTATAGTCTCTGATAGAGACGGGCGTTTCACCTCAAACTTTTGGCAAAGTTTTCAAGAAGAATTAGGTACGAAGCTACATATGAGCACGGCTTTTCATCCACAAATCGACGGGCAAAGTGAGAGGACGATTCAAAATTTGGAAGATATGTTACGAGCTTGTATGATTGACTTTGGAGGTAACTGGGATGATCATTTGCCTCTAGTTGAATTGGCCTACAACAATAGTTATCACGCTAGTATAGACATGCCACCGTATGAGATGCTTTATGGTAGAAGATGTAGGACGCCAGTGTGTTGGGAAGTAGTCGGAAGGAGGGAGTTGGCGAGTACGGATGTCGTGTTGGCAACAACTGAGAAGATTGAGATGATTCGGGAAAGACTTAAAGCGGCGCAAGATAGGTGGAAAAGCTACGCTGACAATCGAAGAAGGCCAATCGAATTTGAAGTAGGTGACTTCGTTATGTTAAAAGTCTCCCCGTGGAAGGGCGTTTTTAGGTTCAAGAACAAAGGAAAACTTGGTCCAAGGTTTATAGGACCATTTAAGATATTAAAGCGTGTTGGAGAAGTATCATATGTCTTAGAACTACACGAAGAAATGAATGGTATTCATAATACCTTTCATGTATCTTACTTGAGAAAGTGTCTAGCGGATGAGACTAGTGTGATCACGTTGGAAGATATTGAGATTGATCCAGAATTGCTTTCACAAAAGGATGAACCGAAAGCGATATTGGGAAGAAAGGTGAGGCGACTTCGCAACAAAGAAATACCGTTGGTGAAAGTACAATGGAAACATCGAAAAGGTACAAGTATTAGATGGGAACCAGAGGAGAAGATGAAGAATAAGTATCCACACTTATTTCAAGAGTATATTTCGAGGACGAAATCCCGTTTAAGGAGGAGTGAATTATTACACCCGTAACCCGATGAGGTATTATTTTATAATAAAAGTAATGATATTAAATTATCTAGGATGTACTTTTAGGAAAATGACAAAGTTATAAATTGCATATAAGCAAGTGTCAAGTAGTATAAAGATGTGTGGCTAAACTAGGACGAGTGAGATTTGAGAGGCTATGATTGCCATTGTGCAAAGATAAATAAATAAATATCTATTACTACTTAATTAAAGAAATTTCCAGAGAACTAGAGGTGTATGTGGTTGTTGGTGTCACTCCAGGAAGAAGAGAATAGAGGGAAAAAATCAAGTTGGGTTTCTGAGTAATTGATCAAAGATTGAAGTAGGAAATCAAGTTCAAAGACCTCTCTAACCTATTAATCCACCACAAGTAAGTAATTATGTTATTTTGAAATTAGGGTTCATGAGATTGAATTGGGTAAAAGGATTAAAGATTTGTAATTTATGGAATTAATGATGAATTAGTTATTAATTAGGGTTAATTCCCTTATAAGAACTAATTGAAGAGCAAGCATTGATTTTCCAAAGTAGAGAACTAGTGGGTTATTGAGGTAAGTATATTGACTAAACTTGTTAATGTTTCATAATTTCAATTTATATTGAATTATGATGTTCTATGATACAATGATCAAGGAAATTGTTAATGTTAAGTAGCTTGGATCCAATGCTAGAAAGTTTGTAATGTTAGCATAGTAATTATGCTTGATTAAGGTATGTTTAATGTTTGTGAATGTATTCCTTGATATGTTGTAGCTAGAAAAATTGTTAGTTATGACTTGTTAATGTTAAGTTTATGTCATATACTTACTAAGCGTTTTGCTTACGGATAAGTTTAATGATGTTTTGTAGGTTCGTGTGTTGAAGGCAAAGGTAAGGATAAGGCTTAGGCGTTATCCATGGTAGGAGATTAACATTTTGAGGTAGTAAGTAGAAGACCTCGTTTCTTGGACCAATTGTGACGAAAGTTGGAAGCCCTGAAAGTGTCGTTTTTCAATTTGGTATATCTTTTGTTTCATTTGGCCTTTTATGTGTTTGTAGTCTTTGAATTGTGTCCAAGTTGTGTCTTGTAAATGGTAGTGTAATGGGTCATGTCTTAGTAAATAGATGTTGATGATGTAGTTAAGGGGTGTTTGGCATATAGCCAATTTCACCCATTTTGGAATGTCATGGGTTAAGATTATGTAAGAACGTTGTGTTATGCTTTGGTAATGTCATGTCAAATTGTATTAAGTATTGTTTTAGTGTGTAATGTAGAAATTTATGGGTATAAAAGTGTACGGGTCAAAATGGGTCAAAAGTGTACAAAAGAGGTATGCAGAAAATGGGTGTTTGGTGAGCAAAATGAAATTTCGGTTTGGAACTGAAATTTGGAGCCAAAACTCCGAATTTCGGTTTGAAAGTGGAATCTGGAACCAAATTTCGGTTTGGAACCGAAATTTGGAACCAACAGATTTTGTCACTTTTCAAAAAATCATATCTTTTTAACCGTAATTCGTCACGGGTCGTGCCACCCGTCATTTCTAAGGTAATTGAGTCTAGTTTCATTTAAAAATAGTCTCAAGGTCCAGATGTTTATAGATTTTTGTCAAAATGTAAAAGAGTGACAGTGGGTCATTTTTCAGGTGTCCTTTTTGCGAAAAATTTTCACGTTTTTAGTTGTGTCATTTCAAGGGGTGTTACACTAACCACACCAGTTCTTGATGCGGTTAATCAACCCGATAAGGGAACTGGTACCACCACTCTCGAATCTACAGAACAACAGCAGCAAGAGGATAACATCATCTTCAACTTTGAAGAAGAAAACAAGGAGAAGAATGAGAAGATTACCGATGAAGATATTGAGGAAGCAGCTAGGGAAAGAGCTGAAGAAAAGGCTAGGGAAAAAGCTAAAGAAGAGGCTAAAGAAAAGGCTGAAGTAGAAGCCAGGGCTAAAGCTGATGAAGAAGAAAGGATTCGAAAAGAAACTGGCAGTTATATTCGTGATAATCTTGATCATAACCCTGAACAAACTTCTGAACCACCTAAAGTTCCAGAGCCTTCTCATGACTCATCATCTTCTGATTCATCATCTCACTAATCACCACTACCATCCAAAGATGCTACCACCAAATCCACATCCAGATCTGTCAAGAAACCGACCAACACTTGGGCATCACGTGCTAAGACCAAAATTGTCAAAGTTGTCAGGCAAGAAAGGAAAAGAAACGTGGTCAACAAGAAATTTAATCAGCTGGCCGACAGACTCAACTTGCTTCAAGATGTGATGAATGAGTTTTCGGATGAAAGAGAACAGATCGAGCAGTTTCTCAATCGAGACATACAGGGTGAAATGGACAAGACGATTAGGGACTACACTCACAAGTTTCTTCTCGATACTGTCCCTGGAGTTACAAAAGAGATGTTATCCAGACAACTCTATCCATATCTCATGTCACTGGTCAAACAAACAATGGCAAATACCCCTGTTGCTAGGGAAATTAAACCAGTCCTGTCTCCGGTTGTCTCTGATGTGGAATTGATCTCCAAGCTTGTTATACAAATGTCTCAACGATCTGCAACATTTACTTCTGACGAAGCTAAACTTTTTGTGGCATTATTGGGATATCAACTCAAAACATCGTGTAAAGAGTCAGCTGAAAGGGCTAAGCGACCAAGAGACGACGATGATGCGGACAAGGATTCTGAGCCAAAACTCAAAAAGAAAACTGGTGAATCCTCATCTATACCCCCACCACCCCAAAGGACCACCACCACCAGAAGATCTTCACAACGTCCTCCTTCTAGCAACAAACCTCGGGACTCTGAGTCTCCACCACCAGCGAAGAAAACTGGTAACCATTTCTAATACACCGATGGTGATGACGAAAGATACCTGAGCCCCAACAACAGTCTTCATCTCCAAAACCAACCAAGCAACCAAAAGGATCATCCTCCAAGCCCAAGAAGAAAAAGTCAACATCAGTTGTATCATGGCTGGATGAAGATGATACTGAAGAATTTGAGTGGTTCTCCAAGCTGGTTGATGCCACTCCTAGATTACCGGAAGGCCAAGAACCGATAGATGGTCGTACTATGGAGCAGGTTAAGCTTATCCAGGATGAACACAAGGTCAAAAGATGACGAAGCGGGAATTACGCCGAATCAAGAATGATGCTTTCCAACTGCTAAAGGACAGATCCGGCAGTGCCATAGAGGTCGAATATCACCTCGACAATATTGCACGGGCTATGTCCAATAACATTTATTGGCTCAACCCAGAATCGAACATTTACTTCACAAAACCGGATAAGGCTCCATATTACAATGACTGGACCAAACCACTACCAACCATTGGTCGACCAGATCAACCTAGAATCCCTTACAAATATTTCTTCAACAACGACCTGGAATTCCTACAACATGGTAGCAAAGTCAGCAAAAAGTATGCTACGTCACTAACCTTCAACTTCCCAGCAGCGGTCTTCTCCAACAATGTTGCCATCGAAGAAGAAGCCACAAGAATGTTTGTTGACAATGTGGTGACTTATGATCTTGATGCACAATATGGCATTCATCATCGTCCTGAACGAAGAAGAATTTACTACCGCAGCCGCCAAGTTCAGACATCAAACAAAGAAGTGTTCAGTGACAAACGGATCGTTGCTATCATGAATGTCGATCTGGCTACAAAATGGGATTATTCATTCCTGAAGAAAATCACCGTCAAACGCCAAGATGAACAAGAGTATGACTTTACTGAAGCTGATTTTTGTAGGTTGTCGCTAAATGACATTGAAGATATGTACCTTGCTAAGGTACAAGGTCAGATGCGACAATTCTCCACACACATTCAGCTCCAGTACATCACTGCCTTGTTAATATTCATTTGAAGCAAAGTGATCCAGGAACGTGTTGAAGATCTCCAACTTGTTGTGGAATCATATTAGAAACAAGTCAACCTCACTAAACCATTACTACACTTTCCCGACATAAATCAACTTTCTCAGTACACCATTGTCAAGAGACCGAAATTTGGGGTTGTTTACCGCAGTGAACTTCACCACAATTGTTTAATGGCGTACACTGAGGTTCACAAGTTTTGTGATCACACGTTGAAGTCGGTTCGTGATGGGTTAGCATATCGGTTGAAAGATTTTAAGCAAGGTATTGGGTCAAAGAAGCATTGGAATTCTCAGGAAATGAGGGATGCTAGGAAGATAATCATAAGGATAGATGAAAGGCTATTTCACCGGGATCAGATGCGGAGGCTAGAGAGTTTTGTTGGTGGAAGAGAAAGCTTCACTCTTACAGGCTATCAACGTCAAGAGAGAACTCCTGGTCTCATTGACGAATTGCTTTGTACTTCTTAAACTCTTTAATTGATTGATATTTGGATGTGTTGATCTGTTTAATTGACTATGGCTTGTGCACATATAACAGTGTACAACCCGTACTTGTAATGAAAGGACCCTGTGGTACGCATCAGTGCCACAATCCTATAAAAGGAGCGAAAGCTTCTTACTTTTGATTAAAACTTATCAAAACTTTCATTTTTTCAAAGTTTTGCTCAAAAGAACAAGTACTTCCCCTTATGATTTTCAAAACCTCAAAAGTTAATATCACTTGTTGAGGGGGAGTATTTGCTTATAACTTTGTTCACAAATTGTTCTTCGTGGAAATCTTCCCACAAAACTCAAAATGGTCATATTCGATATCAAAATTTCGTCAAAAATAACATTTATATGCCATTTTTTAGGGGGAGAAAAATTGTGTGATACAAATATGTTGTGAAAATGATTGAATCTTCGTGTGACTAAGAATTAACCCTTGAATTGACGAGAACTAAACTATCATACATTGACAAGATTTGTCTTCCAAGACTTATCCGAGTAGATTGTACCTATTCGAGAAGCTCTTGATAGACATGAACTTTGACGGGTTTGACAACCTTTCGAGGTTTGTCCACATCTTCAAGGTAGTTATTAGAACTAGTTGTCACCTAAAAGCTGACAATGTATCTCTTTAACTATGCAACGTAATCGTGTCTCGCAAGGAATTGTCTATCTTGAGTCGATCAATTCAAAAGTGCGCGCTCTTCTCTCACCGTGCAGATTTTTGTCAAAACACTTAAGCACGTGTGGAGGGGGAGTATTTCTGCAAATGATACAACTCTCATAGTGGTACAAAATGTTTTCAATCACAACCACTTTGAGAGATTTTCAAGAAAATGGTTTGATGGCAACATAGGTTAGTCATGGAGTTATGTAGGATCGTGTATTTATGTTGTTTAGATGATTCAGATGGTCTAGGTAGATGATTAAACAAGTAAGCCATGGTTAGAGAAATGAAGAGAGTAGAGAGGATGTTTCTTGAAAAAGAGTTGTAAAACAAAATGTGAAAGGTTAGATTCAAGAAGCAACACCCTTCCCTTAGTGGGAAGGGTATTTATAGTTACAAACAAATACGTCCTCCTGTCGGAATGTGGATCAGGCATACAGTGGGTAAAGACCCGTCCTTCCTCCACGGTGTTACACTAAACTAAACTACGCTACAAACTAACTAATTAACTACTAAATAATGTAAATAACGACACGTCTACGAGCTAACATATGCTAGACTATAATTGGGGTGACCGACACTTTAACATGGAATTTCCAATTCCTAACAATCTCCCCCTAAGGGAGGTCACCCCATGAAATACATTTTGCATCCTAGCATTCTATCTTTGTCTTTAGTTCTGAGCTCGTAGACTTCTATTCTTCAAGTTCCGCAATCTTTGTGCTTTGGTAGCGATTCTTCAAAGTCCACATTGATTTGTACTTTTAGTGGAGGCCTTTAACTGATCCACATCTTTGATGATCTTCGAGCTTTCATTGAGATCATCAGCCACAGTAAATCTCTGGATCACCCTTTGTTGTGTTGCCTTCATGTGATGCTGTGACTTTCTGACCGACATGCTCACACTTTTGAATCATGACATCTTTTCATCAGAGTAGCGGAAGCTTTACTGGTTCATGATATTTGCAACAGCGTAGCGGAAACATAGTATAAAAATATCAGAGCCAGGTTCTGTAGATATGCACAAGTCATGATTTCTTCAATTAAATATGGATGCTGTGAGCATGTGGCTTTGGATTGACTTCTCAATTCTGATCAGCTGCAACCATCCAAATGTACCTGCAAACAACAGTTAGCAATAAAACACACGAAAGTGTCTTTGATCACTTTCGTTGAATTGAGGTACACGGCCCACGGTTCCCCGTTGATCAGTACAAGTACTGCTTGTGATCAGGTAGAATTCCGAAGAATCTCCTTGACAGGGTTTCGTAGTTGTTCTAGCTGTTCTCAAACCGGAACGTCTCAAAGAAGACAACACAGAGTGAGTGAACCAGCGAATTGAGATTCACTGATTGCTGAAAAATTGATTAGAAAAACAATCGCGTATTGCTTAGAAGAAAGAGTTTTGCAATACGACGAAGGTTTTATGAGAAAGATCAATTTTCAATCATAAATACTTTTTGTATTTGAAGAGAGTACACATCCGATGTGTTAGAGAAAAGAAGAGATTCTCAAATCGAACGGTTTTTCCAAAAGTATTTTTTCAATCAGAGATACTTTTTGTGTTTGAAAACATGAATACACATTCGATGTTCTAGAGAAAAGAAGATTTGCACATCGAACGGTTTTTCCAAAAGTATTCGTCAATTCATTTCCTGGACCAAGGTTGATTCAAGAATGAATCTCCCCATTGTTTCTATCCAGTTGTTACAAGCTTAATCTTTTGAAAAGATCTCACATGTCACCCACCAAGAGCTTGTTTGATGTTGGCTCTAGAAGGATTTCCATCTTCATTATGAATATGATTGCATATCACTCAGATGTTCTGGCAATACCACAAGGATAATGCGTAGGACTCTCAATATATATATTTACTTTCCACATTGTGTGAAACAGCAAGTCTTCATTAATTTTTGTGTCCTAATGAGATATTGTGGATGATCTCTTGGCTCTAGACTCAATTGTGTACTTTGGTTTCCTATGCCGGAGACTAGGGAGAGGGTCTCCTTCTTTAATATCAACAATCTCTAAGAGAAAGTCGATAGATTATGTAGGTTCCCCGTGAGAATGAAACAATCCCTTTTAAGAGGAACTTAAGTAGCTTGGGAAGTTGTAGTGCAGTGCGTCACTGGGTCCATGACGTCTTGTCTTCAATACCGGCGTTACCTTGGTAACCACCAGTAGCATATGTATTGAACTCGGTTACTGCCCTAAGGTTGAATTATTGGAGGGCTATTTCTTTTCACCATTTTCACATTTAATTCTTTTTCATTCTTCAACCCCTTCAGTGCTTACCGAGACTTCATTACTAGAACCTTTGTTGGGTTTATTCCAGTTCTAGCTCTATCTCAGTCCGCACTCTTCCCATATTCTCATTTCTCTCCTTTTTTTCATCATACCTAAGGACTTCTACACTATCTAGTGGATTGTCCCTGGGTAGATCCCTCCGGCTCTGGCGGGATCGTGGGAACGAATACCTAACCTAACCATCCTTATAACACCATGCATAAAGTAAAATGGTCGGTCTTTTGGTACAGTTCATTCTTCCTTGAAACCAATTGAAAAATCATTTGGAAAAATCAATCAAGGTACTTGTGATATAAAATAAAATCATTTTGTACCTTAATTATTTTGATCATTTAGAAATGCTCCCCCTCAACATGTGCATATGATTTTGAAATTGGTTAGCACATGGAGGCAAGAGTTCTTTGAAATAATTTCTTGATCACAATTTCCGTGGAAAAAGCCATTTGATTTTCTTGGTAAATTCTCCCCCTCAATATGTGCGTAGGATATTTGAAATCATTTTATCACATAGAGGAAAGAGTTCATTTGAAGTACATCCACGATCACAAAACCCATTAAGAAACCATTAGAAAATCAATCAAGGCACTTTATGTTAAAACATAAAAGCATTTGTACCTTGATAGTTTATTTTCTTTTGAAATGCTCCCCCTCAATATGTGCTTCGAGATTCGAAAGCGTTTAGCACATATGGGAGAGCAGCATGCAGTTTTGAATCAAATCGATCATCATTTATCAGATTTCTTAATTAAATCACAAATTCTCCCCCGATCAAAAATATCAAACCCTTTGAGATTTTGGATCCCAAGTGATTTAATAAGGTTTAGAAAACATGGCAGAAAATGTGGCCTTGTTTAAATACTCATCTTGTTTTTGGATAAATGCTCCCCCTCAACATGTGCATTATGTATTAGAAATCGTTTGGCACATAAAGGCAGGAGTGCCTTTAAAGGACTAAAACCAATTTCATTTAAACAAATTTGAGATTTAAATCACGATCTCTCCCCCGATCAAAATTTTCTAACCAATTGAGATTTTGGATCCCGGTTGATTTAAATCTTTTAGAAAAATTTGGGGAAAGATGTGGCAAGATTTAATTTAGAAAAATGATCGAAATGGACCAATTTTAGACATTAAAGATTGTTAGTGTCAGGTATGATAGTTTTTAAGAGATCTTTAAGTAAAATAAAACAATTTCACAATCAAACAAGAACAGAAAAAATTTCATTTTGAAAGATCTTTGAGTTTTAAAGAAAATCATACCATGACATAATATTAAATCTTTAGATCACCACTTATTATTGTACAAACCAGACTTTTATGAAGAGATATCGTTTGAAAATACTTAATTTTGAAATCACTCTCCCCCTCAATCAATGACCGTAGTCGTTGATTGAGTGACTTATGTTTAAAAATAAAGTCCGGTTGATTTCCAAAGTTTGAGTTCAATTTATTTTCAAAACAATATTTTTCCCATTTTCAAAACAATTTTAACAAATTTTTGAAAAATGGCATTATTCACTACTTGTCCTGCACAAAGATACGTTAGGTGGTTAAGAAGCTTCTGTTGTTGCTGTAGGGCTTGGAAGAAAACCATCTGCTGATGCAGTGAGACCTCTTACGTTGCATTTTTTCATGCCAACTCTTAATCGAGATCTAATTAAGTTCTGTTTCTTCTTTTGTCGACCCAAGATATAGTTACATGTAGGGCCTTAAATATATCAACCTTATCACTTTACCAAGCTAACCAAACACGTTAAACACAAACATAAACTATGCGTAAAAGATGAAGAAAGATTAAGAGAAAGATGGTGACTTGATGTTATAAAACCGTGTATGTGTAGAGAGAAAGATGAACACAATATGTTGTATATTCCAAAGAAAACACACACACACACACACTCAAGCACACCCCTCAAATGAGACTTTGAGGGGTATTTATAGTACAAGTAACTAGATGCCCTAAGGCTTGGCCATGGGCCTTGTATGGGCTTCGTATGGATTGGATTGGACATGACTTGATATAAGGCTAGCTTAACTAAACTAATACCCATTTAGCTTAGCCCAATCCACGAGCCTGATGACTATTCTAATACGATATCTAACACACGTTACAAAGTTCCTAAATGTGAATGACCATCACTTCTATTAAAAACTATTAAGGCTAACAATCTCCCCCTAAGAGGTGGTCATTCAAAAGATGCTCCACTTGATAAGGTCTTTACTTTTCTTGAGCTTGAACTTTGTGTGTTGATATAGAATAGTCTTGATTCTTTGTCCCTTCATGCTTTGTGATCAATTAATGTGGTTGTCTGCCGTTGTCAACTTCATTGGTTAGGTGTCTCCACGTCTTTCTCCACCATGCTCACACTTCTTTTTGACTTTGAAGTTACGATGTGATGAAGTTCTCTAGTCTTTGAACTTTGTAGATTCTTTGACATTGACGAAGAATCATCTTTAACTTTGTGTAGCCTTCGATTTTGATGAGAACTTTCATGTGTTGTTGGTATGAGCATGTGGAGAATCTGCAAGATCTCTTCCTCCTGCGAGCATCCATAAGAAGAAAACATAAAACATGGTTAGTAATAAGAGGATTCCGGCACTTACAAGTTTGAATTTCGAGGGTGTTAACAGCATAGTGTGAAAACACATCTCTAATTCTCACAAAGGCCGTTCCTGAACTGGAGTCCCACAAGTGAGATAACGCGATGTACCAAAGTACACCTACAGTTCAGATGAGTCGCTGAGGTACACCGAAGCATCACCTCACAGCTGTAGACCGTTTTAGACACACTAAGCATAATCCACGGGGAGTTACCGAAGTGACCTGCTGTCAAGTTTGCTTGATGTTGACCCTGGCAGGAGTTTCTATTCAATCACTGAAGATCACATAAGTGAAACTTCTCATAAATTTTCTGGCAGATTGCTAAGATCTACGTAGGACTCTAGAAGGTATCACTTGTGTCCTTATTGATGAACAACAAGCGATGAAATGTCATGTGTTCCTATGAGAATTTTTTGATGAATCTCGTGGCTCTAGACTCGATTAGTGCATTTTGGTTTTCCTAAGCGGAGACTAGGGAGGGGGCCTCCTTCTTCAATACCAACGATCTCTAAGAGAAAGTCGATAGATTATGTAGGGTTCTCAGTGAGAATGAAACAAATCCCTTTTGAGAGGAATTGAGTGGCTGGAAGGTTTAGTGTAGTGCGTCACTGGGTCCATGACGTCTTTGTCTTCAATACCAGTGTCATCTAGTGACAACCAGTAGCATATGAATTGAACCCGGTTTCTGCCCTAATGTTGATTATGGAGGGCTATTTCTTTTCACCCTTTTTAATTGTATTTCTTTTTAATTCTTCAACCCCTTCTTTCTCCTTTCTTACATTATTCCTTTTTTTTCAATCATACCTAAGGACGGATTTCCTATCCTTAGTCACCTTATAACTCCATGACTGTCCCATGTTGCCATAAAACCATTTTTTCTTGAAAATCTCTCAAAGTGTTTATGATTGAAAACATGTTTGGACCACTCTGAGAGTTTTATATTTTCAGAAACACTCCCCCTTCACATGTGCTTATAAGTTTTGACAGAAATCTGCACAGTGAGGGTAGAGTTCGCACTATTTGAATTGATCTACTCATGATAGACAATTCCCCACGAGACACGGTTACGTTGCCTAGTTAAAGAGTTCCATTGTCAGTTTTTAGGTGACAACTAGCTCTAATAACTAACTTGAAGTTGTAAACACTCCTTGAAAAGGAGGTTAGACCTATGTAAGTTCATGTCTATCACAAGTTTCACGAAATGGTACATTTACTGACTTTGATTCCCGTCAATTCATTGGTTCCGTCTGAGTCGAGCTCAGTTTGAGATTCAAACACTGATCATTAAACTTTTTGATCACTTTTTAATCACGTCTCCTCCCCCTAAAAAATAGCATAATCGTGATATTTTTTATATCAACGGATTAAACATCATTTTTAGAATCTTTTGGGGAGACAAACGGATTTGATTTAAGCATGAATTTGAAACATTTTTGTTTTATACTCCCCCTTTAATAAAGCATAATCAATTAAAGGGTTTTAGAGGGAGTTATCTTGAGCACAAAGTATTTTGAAAGATTTTGAAAATCTTTTTGAACAATCTAGAAAAGGTGCCCAAGGTGATGATGATTTCTCACCAGTTTTAAATGTAGTGCACTGAAGCGTACACTAGACTTTCTCTTTAAAAACACGAGTTTTGATTTGAAAGTAATCAAAAGTCATCATTTTTAGAACGGGTTTCGTACTGAAGTATACGAAAGGCATTGTGAAAGAAATTTTTTTGTTTTGAGAAACGACATGTTTTAGAAAACATTAAAGAACTCTTGCTGAAGCATCTGTACATGCCCGTATCATTGTTGAATGACATTTCTAGAAATGTACAGAATATCGATTATACGAGAGACATGTCGTGAGAAGAATATTTTTGGATTTTTGAATTTATATTGTTTTTGAATTTTTTGAAAGTTTTATACTTTTATATTTTTCTTTTGTTGGTTTTTCAAATTTTGTATTTTGTTTTTCAAAAATATTTACAGCGAAGCTTTTTGGAAAATCATTTTCAAGAAGATTCGAGAAGACGTTCTAACTCCTCAGGGGTTAGGCTCTTCATTCCAATTCGTCGAACTAGATCGTTAAACCTTTCTTTTGGAAGGGCTTTAGTAAATAGATCGGTGAGTTGGTAATCTGTCTTCACGAAGAATAATTCAACAGTACCTTCTTCCACATGTTCTTTTATGAAGTGATAGCGGACTCTGATATGCTTAGTCTTTGAGTGATGAATAGGATTGCATGATATGGCTATGGCACTTTTCGAGTCACAATACATAGGTATTTTATCGAAAGTAAAGCCATAATCTGTGAGTTGTGTTCTCATCCATAGAACTTGAGCACAACATGCAGATAGAGACACATACTCAGCTTCAGCGGTTGAAAGTGCAGTGCAATCTTGTTTCCTTGAAGACCAGTTGACTAACTTTTCACCCAAAAATTGTGCTCCTCCTGATGTACTTTTTGCTGTAACTTGATCACCTGCGTGGTCCGCATCTGAAAAAGAAATTAGATCAAATCCAGATTCCTTCGGATACCAAAGACCCTTGTGAATGGATGTCTTCAGGTACCGAAAGATCCTTTTAACCTCTTTGAGGTGCAGTTCGGTAGGCTTTGCTTGAAACCGTGCTAATAAGCAAACAGCAAAATGAATATCTGGTCGACTAGCAGTGAGGTACATGAGAGAACCAATCATGCTCCGATATTTCTTTAGATCAATAGGTTTCCTAAACAAATCGGCTCCAATTTTTGGTGAAGTTACCATTGGTGTTCCGACCGAATCACAATTATCCATACCATGATTTTTCAAAATCTCAGTTGTGTATTTAGCTTGATTAATAAAAATTCCACGAGGGGACTGATGTATTTGTAAACCAAGAAAAAACTTTAGTTCCCCCATCATGAACATTTCAAATTTGCTTTTCATGAGATTTTCAAAATGTTTTGAAAGATTCGGATTAGTGGACCCAAAGATGATGTCGTTCACGTAAATCTGAACAATCAAAATGTCGTTTTTGCATTTTTGTGTAAACAAGGTAGGATCAACTGTTCCTTTGGGGAAATTGTTTAGGATAAGGAAAGAAGACAATTCGTCATACCACGCTCTCGGAGCTTGCTTTAATCCATAGATTGCCTTTTTGAGTTTGTAGACGTAGTCTGGATGTTCCATGTCTACGAAGCCTTCTGGCTGACTCACGTACACTTCTTCTTTCAGAGTTCCATTCAAGAACACAGTCTTAATGTCCATCTGATAAAACGTGATGTTTTTGTGAGCGGCATAGGCTAAGAATATCCTAACTGCTTCTAGTCTGGCTACCGGCGCGAATGACTCCTCGAAATCTATCCCTTCCTCTTGTCTGTATCCTTTGGCCACAAGACGAGCTTTGTTGCGAATTACAGTCATCTCTTCATCCTTTTTGTTCTTCCATAAACATTCGAGATCAATGACACGAATGTCAATTGGTCTTGGAACCATATCCCAAGAGTCATGTAGACGGTATTGGAGAAGTTCCTCCTGCATTGCTTCTATCCATGCGGGTTCTGCCATTGCCTCGCGAATGTTCTTTGGCTCTATATTGCTAATTGAGCAAAGGTAAATGCATAAGTCGCAATCGGTGGCAAGTTGGCGTCTCGTCTGAATTGGCCGTGAAGGTTCACCAATAACTTGTTCAATTGGGTGGTATTTTGTCCACTTCAGAGTAGAAGGATACCGTTGGTTAAACATATGCGAGTTAGATGGTTTTCGTAAGCTTGAAGATGATTCAGCTGATTCTGTAGCAAACGGGGTTTCAAATAAGTCTTCATCTAACGGTGCATCATTTTGGTTTTGCTCATCAACTGTTGGTATAACTGATTCAAGAATTGGAGTAGATGTAGACGATGTTGATGGAGTTGGTGCATTGGTTTCGACTGTGGTTGATGCATCTTCTGTTGGTGGTGGTAGATGATTTAGAGCGGGTGTAGCGGAATGATGGTTTGATGCATTTGTCGAAGTTCCACAATAGTATTCATCGAACATTAACTCGAAGAAATTATCCCATTCTTGTTCATGAGGTTTGTCAAACGAAGTTGATTGAGCTCTTTGTGGTACGAGTCCTGAACTGATGTGTCCAGAAGTCTGCGAGTTTAGTGCGGGTTCTAGAGCGAGTCTCTCAGAAGCCATTTGTGACAGTTCATCAAATGTCACATTCATCTTCTCCATGATCCTCCTAGTTCTTCTGTTATACACCCTGAATGCCCTCGAGTTATCAGAATATCCAATGAAGATTCCAATATCACCTTTTGCTTTCAGTTTTCCAAGATCTTCTCTGTCATTCGTAGGATAGCACAAAGCGCCAAACACATGAAAGTAAGAGATATCAGGTTTTCTGTTGTTCACGAGCTCATATGGGGTTTTATTGAATCTTGGATGGATTAGGGATCGGTTCTGAGTGAAACAAGCAGTGGCAACAACATCAGCCCATAGAAATAATGGTGCACTAGAATAAATTAGCATTGTGCGAGCAGCTTCCACAAGAGTACGATTTCTTCTTTCAACTACCCCATTCTGTTGTGGAGTTCTAACAACTGATGTCTGATGAGTAATTCAAACATCTTCAAAATAAGCGCTTAACTCCTGATTAGTGAATTCAGTGCCGTTGTCTGTTCTTACAACCCTTACTGGAGTTTGAAGAAGTACTTGAATACATTTCAGAAAGGTGATGATGATGCCTGGTGCTTCGTCTTTTGATCTCAGAAACCTAACCCATGTATATCTTGAATAATCATCGACGATAACAAGAATACACTTTTTCCCATTAATGCTTTCAACTCTCATTGGGCCACATAAGTCCATGTGCAACATATGCAACTTTGCTTCCTAACTAGGTACAGATTTGGGTTTATATGATGCTCTTTTGCTTTTTCCTTGTTCGCATGATGGACATAAGTGATCCTTGGTGTATTTGAACTTTGGAAGTCCGTTGACGATGTTGTCTTTAGCAAGTTTGTTGATGGTGTCGAAATTGAGATGGGATAATCTTCTATGCCACAACCAAGACTTTGTTCCAGATACTCGTGTCATAAGACATATTGGTGATGAAGAGGCCATTTGGTTTATATCGATAGCATACAAGTTTGTATCACGATTCCCAGTTAAGAGATCAGTGCCATCCAAGTTTCTAACAAAGCAAGCATTTTTCCTAAAAGCAACCTCTAAATCTGCATCACAGAACTGACCGACTGAAAACAAATTGTGTCCCAACCCTTCGACATAGTAAACCCGAGTGATCAAATAATTTCCAAAAGGTAGATCTCCATAACCCATGATAGCTGCTACATGATCATTTCCAAAACGTACGGTTCCCATGAATTTCCAGATGAAATTGATTAGCAGCTTCAGATTCTCGGTCATGTGCTTGGAGCAACCCGAGTCGACGATCCAAAGACATATTTCGATAACCTGCCAATAACAGAAGAAGAAGATTCTGGAAACCGTTTTGATTTTGGTTCCTTTAGGTTAGAGGTAAAATCCTGATCACACTCAAAGAAGTTTTCTACAGGGAATTCTGGTTTATCACACATTGTACCATTCTGGAGTGTGAAAGTTCTACCCGTGGGTTTCCAAATGTCATCCTTAAAGTAAACATTATGCTCCCTATCAGTAGTGTAAAGCCTAAGTCTTGCAACTAGTCTTCCTATTCGTTTAGCATAAGTTCTTTTTGGAACGTTCTTCTTAACAGGGTTATCATTCACATTCTTAGAAACACAATCATCTTGAACATTAATTAAAGATTTCTTGCAAGTTAAACAAAGAGATTCAACACATTCATTAGACTTAGCAAGTTTCATAGGTTCAGTACATTCAGATGAATTGTCTTTCTTATTCAAAAGCGGTAAAGTCCTAGGGTGTTCTTATACTTTCTTCTCTTTATTCAAGCTACTACTCTTAGAGGCAGTCGAGACTCTATTGTTCCTTGTATTGCTCTTAGGCTTTAGTCTGCTGCTCCTAGAGGTGCTTTCTATTCCTGTAGAAGGTAAGGCACACGCATTAGGATTCACATTTTTATCAAGGGAGGTGGTTTCAGCTTTCCTAGTCTCTTTAGAGTGCTTGTTTAAACTTATGTCGTTTGTTCCATATGGTTTAGATGTGGAGGCAGACGCATTAGTGGTACTCATCTAAAAAAGGCCAGGTGCTAAAACTTTTGGATTCTCGATAACCGCTTTTCCTTTTTCAACATTTTGTTTAGGCAAGGCATGTGGAGTGACTGGTTTTGATAAATCTTTTTTCTCATTGACTTTTGGAGGAGGCATAGAAATAGACATTTTTGGTTTGAACACCTGTTTTGGAGCATTCTCGTTCTCCTCAGTCAATGGTTTTGCAATCTCAGTATCCACTGCCTTTCCTTTTTGACATTCCAGCTGAGCCCTCAAAAGATCATTTTTCGCTTTCAGGTCATTGTAGGCACGCTCATACGACAGTTTGTCATACTTGCATTCCTCAGTTTTTCGATCAAGTTGTTTAAAATATGATACATTTTCTTTTTCAAGTTTTTCAAGAGCTTTTTCATATTTTGAAACAATTTCGGAGGTCTCAGACTGGAGTCTTTCATGATCTTCAACAGAATATGTTTGTAAAATAATGGACATAATATCATTAGTCAAAACGTCTTCGACGAGAGAATCATTTAAATTTTCCAAAACTTTGATGTGTTCAACACTTTCATTAGCTTGCTTTACCAGGGATTTATGGTCCTTGACAAAGTCAGCTGTTTCTTTCAAAAATGCTTGTTCAAAATGAATTACCCTTGAGTTGTTGTTATTCAGCTGAGGGGCAATTTGAGTTTCAAAAAACTTTTTCATTTCATCATCAAAACTAGAAAACCATATATTAGTTGTAATACTGGTTTTAGATTTAACAGTCTCTTGAAGATCCCCAATTCTAGTTTTAACATCATCTAAAATGCTTCTAGCATCACTTGTATTAAAAGGATTGTTTGAAGACATTTGTTCGATTTTCGAAAGAGAGTTTGAGACAACTACAGGAGTTGAAACAGGTTTTGAAACTGGTTTTGAGACTGGTGTTGACACACTGTTTGAAACACTGGGTGTTATGGAAAACTTTGATTTTTCTTTTTGAGACACAAAAGTAATTCCATTAATTTTGTTCCATTTGTTATAATCGATTGGTTTTATTTCTGAATTCTTTTGTTTCATTTTTGATCTACTCTCATCAGATAGTTCTAACGTTTCAAGAGAATTATGAACAATTATGGGTTCATGCAAAGGTTTTCCATTGTTCAACACATTCCATTGTTCAACAAGGAGGTGTGTTACCAAGAGCCATTTTTTGAGTTGTATGAAAATACGGATTTGTTTGATTAATCAGCATATTGGTTGATTTGGCTGAATGACCCGTTGTAACAAGCAAATTTTCCAAATTTTTTATCTTTTCATTTTTATCAAGAATTTCATCAAGAAGAGAATCTTATCGTTTTGAAAAATCAGCAATCAACTGTTTCTTCTCTTTTTCAAGATCAGAAAACAGTGCTTTTTGTTTAGAAAGTTGGTTTTTAAGATCAGAAATTTCCTCGTTTAAAGATTTTATTTTTAAGTTCAAATTAACATCAAGTGTGTTATATTTGATTTGCAATTGTTGTTCTCTTAAAACGGAATCTCGATAACCAATTTCTAATTCTGACTCTTTGTTTTTGTGAAATTCAAAAGCTTTTGCGTTCTCCTTGTAACTCTCAAGCTCAACGGTCAATTTAGCATTCGCGACTTTAACATCGTGATTGACCTTTTTAACTTTCTCGATTTCAATGCCACATTTATTGATTAATGATTCAAAATAAGCACGTGTTTCCTCATCATTCTCAGTAATTTGTGCCACACAGCCTCCACTAGGATCCATATCTGGAGTTTCAGAGTTAGTATTGCTACAACTCGGATTGTCCAGGTATGTATCATAAGTAGGAGTTGGCGTCACAGAATGTTGTTCGTCATGAGTAAACACATCAAATATGACATTGTTATAACATGGATCAATGATTGGTACCTCAGATACTGCATTTGCGTCATAGACAGGAGGTGCGTCAGAGTCAGTGTCGTACTTAGTCTCCTGAAGATTTGCCATGAAGATGCAATTCGCGTTGATTTCCTCTAGGTCTTCCAAATCATCCATAATAGCGAAAAAATCATTTTCCTCAGCACTCAACTGCATCCCTGCTTCTGACTTCTGTGCTAACAGCATAGCTTTCTGAAGAAACTTAGCATTCTTCTTTTTCGGCTTAGTGGGACAGTTCCTTGCCATGTGACCCACTCCTTGACAGTTGTAACACTTAACCTGATTACCTTGATTCACATTTCCAAAATTCCCAACGACTGGAGCTGCAACATTCCCATTCTGATTACCCACTGCTCTATTCCCAACATTCTGTCCCATCTGATTTCCAACATTCTGACCCAACTGATTACCCTGATATGGAACCGCCTGATTACCCATACGAAATCCAGTAGCATATCCCTGCTGATTCCCAATTACTCCAACCATTTGTCCTGGATTACCCATATTCAAACCCGGCTGTGCAATTTTCCTGTTGCGAGTGTTTGATGAAATCCGTTGGTTGTTGTTAGTTGGTGTGGAATAGCGACTTCTGAATGCTTTACCCAAGAATGCAAATGCATGTGACAAAGCTTCTTCTTGTTCAGTTTCAGGATCAGTGATTCCTTGTTCCTGGTATTGTGGATACTGTTGTTGTTGAATGACTTGTTGTTCTGGTGGATAGAATTGTTGTTGAGGGAAAACAACTTGTGGTTGTGGAATGTATTGCTGCAAATTGTGATTAGTGGAAGATGATGAAGCTTGTTGTTGTGTATTCACTGTAGTTTGAGTCTTTGCAATTAGTGCCAATGGATCATGATTCTTTGCCAATCTTTCTTTCCTGACTTCATTCACTTCAGTTTGGTTTTGTTTCAGAAAATCGTTGAGTTGATCAAAATTCACCTGATGTAAGTCTTTTGTTTGGTTGACAATAGTGACATATCGTCCCCATTCTTCTGGAAGATTGTTTAGGAATTTGATATTTTGCACGATAATTCTGGGTGCCAACTTGTTTCTGATAAGCTCATTCATCAAAGTGCAAAACCTTCCATAGTAGGATTCAATGGATTCTCCTGGAGTTGATGTGAACTTCTCCCATTTAGTTAACAGCTTGTTCTCCATGTCTTGTTTACCAATTTCTGTTCCATAACATAGCCTTCTAACACGTTCCCACATATCGTGAGCAGTTTCACAGCTGTCTACAGCAACAAAGATGTCTCTTGGTAAACCCAGTTGGACAATATGAATTGCCATGTCCTCAGCTTCGACTTGCTTCTGATCTTCTTCTGTGTATTCTGATTCATATTGAACACGAAATGATGGTGGGACGGGAGGTGTTGCATCAGGATTTCCAGGGATTTGGACTTGTCGAGGCTTGAAGGGTCCATTCGTAATGGATTGAATCATGAGTTTTCCATTAGGTTTGGTCTTGATGTAGCGGAGCATACGACTTGTCCATTGAAGATAACCACCTTTTTCCAACATAGGAGGACGGTTTTCAGCACCAGCTGCATGAATGTCTTGTTGAGTAGCCATTGATGAAGGTATTTGATGATAAAGTTGATGTAGGATCGATTCAACGATAAAGGAGTTGTGTTTTGATGAAGATTAAGCTCGGTTGTTGTAGTGAAAATTTGGTCTAAAAACTTAAAAACCTCAATAACTTCTATTCGGAGCGTTTTTAGGACTTGAAGGTTGACCTAATTCGGCGTGTCATTCTCCTCGTTCTTACGGTCGTTTTGATGGGTAGAACGCTGAAAACGGAGTTACGGTTCAAAAGTTATGGCCGTTTGAAGTTATGCTCAAAATCTTACTCGTAAACCTGTTCTTAAGCGTAGAAATTAGGGCTTATGCGTAGACACTGCTTATGCGTAGAAAGCTTAGGCGTAGGATTTCTTATGCGTAAAACCCAACTTACGCATAAACTTAAGGTTAAACGTAAACTTATGCGTAAACAAAATGCTTAGTCGTAAAAACCTTACGCGTAAGTGTTGGCTTATGCGTAGAGTGTTACTCGTAAGCGTTTATGCTTATGCGTAAACTTAGGTTTAAAACCAAAAATCCTTTACACTATCACAGTGTAAAAGATATCAACAAGTCGAAGTGTTCCACAAACTTATCCAAGTGAGGGAAGCACTGAGTAACCGTTGAAGCACGAAGATTCTTCACCAAAAGCTTATGCGTAAAATTCAAATCTTACGCGTAAAACCTTATGCGTAGGATTAGGGTTTTGACTTTTCTTACGCATAAAAAGAGGGTTTTGACCAAAATGTTTCTTACGCGTAAACTGCCCAGATTTTGCTAAAACACAAATGTTTCACCAAAAACCCGTTTCCAAACAATTTCTTTTGCACAAACTTCTTTCAAAACACTTAATGATCAATAAAGTCTACAACTTTAACCTTAAAACCACGTAAAAATCAAACCTTTATGCAAAAATACCACGTTTATAGATAAAAACGCAACTTTTCTTTGTAAAGTTTGAATAAAAACGTAACACAACACTCCTAAACCATTGTTAGGCGATTGATACCAGTTGTAGGACCTTAAATATATCAACCTTATCACTTTACCAAGCTAACCAAACACGTTACGCGTAGAACACGTTAAACACAAACACAAACTATGCGTAAAAGATGATGAAAGATTAAGAGAAAGATGGTGACTTGATGTTATAAAACCGTGTATATGTAGAGAGAAAGATGAACACAATATGTTGTATATTCCAAAGAAAACACACACACACACACACACACACTCAAGCATACCCCTCAAATGAGACTTTGAGGGGTATTTATAGTACAAGTAACTAGATGCCCTAAGGCTTGGCCATGGGCCTTGTATGGGCTTCGTATGGATTGGATTGGACATGACTTGATATAAGGCTAGCTTAATTAAACTAATACCTATTTAGCTTAGCCCAATCCATGAGCCCGATGACTATTCTAATACGATATCTAACACACATTACAAAGTTCCTAAATGTGAATGACCATCACTTCTATTAAAAACTATTAAGGCTAACATTACCCTTTTCTTTCGGCATCCAATCATCTTCTATTGTGGGATCCGGATCGGGAACATTCTTATAACCATCTTATCTGCAAACGTTAGTCAACACAAACAGATATATGGTGGTCGACAACACCCAAACAGCAATCGACTAATAAAACTCAATCCAACATATCAATCAGATCATACAGATGCATGGGAATTATGTGTTTATCAAACTCTAATCATCTAATCCTAACAATCATATCCTAGGCACCTAGTCCTTCAACATAGGTTAACATGTTTTACATTTAAGTATATAGGATAATTAGATGAGCTCGTTAGATGATATAGATTTGAAAACATTCTCCCCCTCAATCAATGAATTATTTTTCTGAAAAGTTTAAAAGCACTGAAGTCATTGATTGAGTTTTCAATTTTTACGAAAACTCTGAATCTGATTGATTTACAAGCAACTCATTTACCACCATTTTTGAAAACAACAAATATTTTTCTAAAGAATTTTAGACGGAAAAACATTTGTGTAGGAACAGGAGTCCTTCGACATACTTTCCTCATTTTTTATTTTAGGATAAGTGCACGAAATATTTAAAAATTGGTTTAGCGCAGCACTTTACTTTCTTGAAGAGCGGGTTGCTATCTAAAATAATAGCAAACCATGGTTTAAGCACGGGTTACAGTCTGAAGTAACTGTAAACCATAGTTTGTGACATGTTTTGAAAAGAATATTTACACCTCCTGCTCGAACTTCATCTATGGTCCTGTGCCATTATTGAATGACATTTCTAAGACCGTAGATGTTATCGATACCAGAAGACATGTCTTAGAAAAACAATATTTTTGGTCTTTTTCAAATTTTCTGATTTTTATAGGTTTTTGTTAGTTTTATATTTTTGTATTTTGCTTTTTGATAAATATTTACAGAGATAGAGAAGATGATATAGTTTAAGAAGATGATGATACGAGTACCGAGATAAGGATATCGAGCAACACGTCGTAGAAGATAGAATTCGTCATCTCTTAAACTTCCACCACCAAAGCTTCCGAGGCTCCAGAATAAAAGATAGAACATGAGCCTTTGAGAAAGAGAGACTTTGGCAGCTTCCCCCCAAACCGAAAATCCATTAGATGAGCAGATTCGAAGCTCTATTTCAAGCTTGCCTTAGCCAGGTGCACAGAGAAGCACACCATTATCATAAATCCCGTTGCTCCTTTTAAGAATGATAGTCGAGATTCTTCGTTCGGGGTTATATCATCAACAAGAACAGCAACGTATCATCCCACTCTTTATATTTCTTCTCATATTTCATTACCACTGAAGTCTGAAGCGATGCATCCCCAAACGGTGTCAATAGACCACTTCCCCCAAGTAGATGAATTGATGCAGTCAGTCTCTTAGACTAGAGCTCACGAACCCGAATACACATATACCCGAAGACAGAAACTTATACCATCGAAGTAGCAGATTAAGTCCGATATCCAAAGAATAACCCCGATGTATACTTTTATCTCCTTTGATGATAGTGTATGAAGCTCAAGAACCCAAAGTACCCGAATGCCCAAAGAGAGAATAACCGATAACATTGAAGAAGCAGGCCGAATCACTGATTATCTCTGCGGATGTCAACTCCGGAATAAGTGATTATATCTCTGAATCACTGATTAAGCACTCAAGTGAAACAGCTGAGCGTCCCCAATGTACACAATTCTCTCTCCCCTAATGATTGCGATAACATCGAAATCATCACACACTTGTGTACCTCTTTTATCTTATGAAACTTTCTCTTACATCACTTCCCCCACGTAGTTGGAATAATAACACTAAAAGCCTTGATGAGTAAAACCTTGAGTTTCTCTGCGGTCATGACATTTGTCTTCCCGGGATATCTTCAATCACTTAGAAGAATTAAGTTCATCAAGTTTACTCGCTTTGTGTTTAGATGCGTTTCTCCTTCCCCCTTGCTGGTTTTGATACTTCAAAATCAGCAACACATAATAAGCCCGTATACTAGAAATCTGTTGAGAAGACCATTTGAAGTCTTGTGAGAATCAACTTGCTGAAGTAGAATTTGAGCAAGTCTAATTGGGGATTGAAACTGATTATTCACTCTCCCCCAATTAGTGCTCTCCTCTAAACTGACAATCTTTATGATGAATGCTTGAATTAAGAAGAAGTCTTTAGATCATTAAATGCAACTCGTCTTTAGTCTTCTAACATGTAGCAGAAAATGTAGAACCGAATGTAGACTCGACCTTCTTCAAGATTGTCCAATTGGGGAATACAAAGTCAACATCTTCAACTCACCAAATGCATTCCCGTTAACTTACATCTTGCAAATCCCCTTAACTAAAATCCCTCCCAATAAAACAAGAACAAAAAGATGTTCATCAAGGAAATCAACAATCAGCCCGCAACGAACACACGAAATGGTAACACCAAGCAAACAATCACATCAAACAAGAACAGAAGGTTGCCCCGAATCATCATGACGATGTGTACGTAAAGCATTAACTAGAAGCACTTTGTCGTTAAACTCATATCAGCTTGTGAAGATGTCAATCAACGGCTCTTAGAAGAAACTTCATGTGAAGATGACCCGATAAGAAGAAGCTCGGTTCTTACATTAGTTAGGAGCCGTATGACCATATATTCTCATATGTCAATCAACCATGCATAATTATCACACTTCTTCTCCCCCTCAAGAATTGCATACGGAGATGCCATTCTTGATTAAATAAGTGAAATCATCCAAATGTAGTCTATTCACACTTCCCCCCCTCAAGGTAGCACAAGATGTCGCCATCGTCATTGTAATTGAGCAAGTGGAATAAGGAAACAATCAATTGTAGTCCGGTTCACTTGATGTATGAAAGCGCATGGAAAAAGCATGAAGCATGTTGATGAGAATGGTCATTAGTGAGAAGATTTCTCTTCTTCATAAGATAAAGCGCACTGACACGTACACTTTTCTTTTCTTTAGAGTACGAGGCTTGAACTGTTGTGTTCAAACGTCATTATCTCTCTCTTTTCAACCTCTCTTGGCAAACTTATAATCAACCCCATTATCATTCAGTAGGCTCTTTGTCGTGATAGCTGATGGAGAAAATCCAATATGATGAATTTGACCCTAAAGTAAACTAACCCGAACTCGTGACTTAAACTTGCACATATGTAACAAAGAGCGGTGCCAAGAGTTCATCCTCCATTGAATCTCTAAGTACTCTATACTCTTCATCCAACCAACCATCAAGTATAAGACGGACATCACCTCTTGAAAATCCACAATTGAATGTGACACTGAGCACTACAACGTAACTCCTTAAAGTGATAGTTATTTTCTGGTGATAAGAGCCCAATTCCCCCAAGTGGTAAAAGAAAAGGAAAAAGTCACCCAACAATAACTAGATTTCCAAGTCTTCGTTTTTTATAATAACTCGAACAAGGATCTTGAAGAATCTTCATCCAACCATCCCCGATACCTTCAGATACTAAGTACACTTGCCCGTGATATTTCACTTCAACCTCAAATAAATAATAGTGAATTAACCTCGTTGTCACATCTTCTAGTTAAAAGCTCAAATCTAGCCTCCTTTGACGTATTAAGTGAACTATGATAATGGTTTCATCCCGACCATGGTTAAAAGTACATCACCCCGTAAAACCATGCAATAACCAAACTGTCATGAGGACAATCCAAACAAACACCCAATTCATGAAGTACACCATTTTATCCCTTCTTTGAAGCAGAAACCGTAGCACCAGCATCAGATAAGATCCCGAAATACACTTTCCTTTCTCCAGGATGGTTCCATCATTACGGGATTTTACAATTCTATGGTTTAAACCGAGAAATAGTTTCTTTCGCGGGATTTTACAAAACCAAGAATAAACCGTAAGATAGATCCGGAAATGCACTTTACTATTACCTGGATGTTTCCATTGTCACGGGATTTTACAAGTCTATGATTTAAACCAAGAAATAGATTCTTTCGCGGGATTTTACAAAATCAAGACAAAACTGTAAACAATGTCAACTTGAATATGTTATGACAAATTCGGTTTCGGTGAATAACTGTTTTAGGGGAACATGCATCGGTTCATCAATGGTTTATTATCCAGCATCAACAATATCATCATCCATCCAATAAACACTTTGGTAAACACATCATTCACGCATTCTGTCGGCTATTGAAGTGACAACATGGTGAAGTAAACCGATATGCCAAACTTGATCATGAAGTGAAATTCCCCATATTTGTTACTTAAACTTGTACTAATCCTTGTGAAGAATAAATGGTGTACCCAATGTAAAAAACCTCTTGACGTATCCTCAACTGCTTGAGACACCAAAGTGATAGTTACGTTGTGGGTTAAGCGAGCAAGAATCACAACCGTAACTAAATACCCAAGTCTTTATCACACTCAATAAACACCTAAACAAGTCATCTTCGCGGAAGGGTGGAAAGAAAGAAGACGAAATAAGTAAACACGCCCGGAAAACCTCACTTCAAATCCAAATAAGAAATACCGTCCAAACAACCCCGTAGTCACCATTTTCCAATAAATACTTCAAGCCGTGACATAATATTCATCGTGAAAATGTACACACCAAAGTACCAAGCCTCACAACATTATGAATCTCAGCAACACACCAGGTCTCATTGTCAAATTTCTTCAACAAGTCTCATCATCAAATCTTATAGCACAACAAATCTTATTATCCAATACTCATCAAATCGCAAGACTTAATGTCAAAAACTGCATCAGCCCAGTCCAATCATTCAAATCAAATTCCATGAAAATCCAAGTCCAAACTTCCCACATTCAATTCCAAACCTGGTCCAAATAACAATTCAACCCATAATATAACATCACTTAAGGCCAATATTAACCGCATCACATGACACATAATTACCTCGAATCCCTCAAATGAGAGACTTTCGTGATATAACAAGGAATACCAATATATCCGGATCATGAACACTAAACCAATATAACAAAACATTCGTGATACACATCAAATAAATTTCTCGTTTCATCTCATAAGTGTTAATACCACCGGATCCAAGAAATCAGCCCATCCCTTAATCATGATATGCAACCCAAAGTTAATATAGTTATACACGGCCCAGTAAAAGAATAGGTACTAGATCCAGCCCATGTCCATAGACGGTATAGCAACTTTACCCTAATCAAACGGGTATTTAACAATCTCTTAACTCTCATTCACCTAAAATTAGTCTCACAAACCCTAAAAACACTCCTATTATATTATCCGCCCCCATCTTTTTCCCAAATCAAATCATATCAGTGCCGAACAAATTAAGTTACACCAAACCCTTAATCCTTTCAAGTGTCCGCCCCCTTTTTATCTCTCGTATACATCCAACATCTCAAAACAATTATCAGATTCAAATTGATATGATGATTCGAAATATTCATCCATCATCACCTTATCTCACTTGATACCACAACGAGATACATGTTCAGGCAAGATCATACGGTTCTGAAAGGGCTCACCACAGGGATGGTTAGAGCGATTAGTGACTGAATTCGATAAAGAACCAAGGATGAAGGTAAGTTTCAGTTTGTGTATAGATGTTGAAAGTTAATTAAAAACAACCTAAAGAGTGATTGTAACAAGTTTGTTATGAGATACTCTTTGATGGAGTCGGATATAATCAAAGCTAAGCTTCAAAATAGGAATCATTGATGATAATTATTTCGTGTGTAAGGCCTTTAAAGATATTGAAGCAACACGAATGAGATATGAGATTTGTCCTTTCTTATAAACGAATATGGAGAGAGAATGAAGCCTATGATGGTTTTGTTCTATCTTCGAATATTATTCGGATATTTCAAAAACCTTGTATCAATGATAAAGCAAAACTGAGGTCATGAGGTTTTTCATTAATTTTGAGATTGATTGATGATGTTGTTAAATTCGTGTGGTTTTGATATAACTTGAGTGACACACGAATTGAGACTGAGATTAATTATACGAGTCTTGATCAATGATGTATTAATTGTTCTTGCCGTGTGATTATGTTCTTTGAAACTGATCTTGACATGAACAAAAAATATCTGAGGTCATGTGTCTTGATAATAAGGTAATGTGAAATGATAGTAGTAATTAGCGGATTGGTTCAGATTTGAGCTTGACTTATGATGAGTTGGTAATGAGGTGTTTAGCGTTGTGATGTTTAAGGTATTGGGGTCATGGTTTAATCTGTCCTTTCTTCTTCACCTTATCTTACAAGCCTCAATAAGCTTATGTCAACTCGCATAGATCATATCTCAACTCGCATGCATTCAGTTTAGATAACACGCTTACCCAGAGTATAACAAGTCGCTTCATGTACAACAAGTCGCTACCATTTTTATGAGTCAAGTCGCATATGACTTGTTGACTCAAAAGTCAAACAACCAACACGCTTATGACCCAGCAACTCGCATATGACCCATAAATGTGGCAACTCGCATCATATACATTGAATCTGGACGTTTTTGACAACTCGCATTCAAAAATGCTCCAACTCGTATCCAAGAAAGACCAACTCGCATCCAAGCAGGCACTAAAATGCATCCAGAAACAAAGATAACAGACTCAAATTTAGACCCATTGATTTAACCAGCTTGGCCAATATGACAACGATCATTCACAACATTCAAACACTTAACATCAAAACCAGATTTAACACATCAATACTGTAATAAAACTATTTTTAAGAGAACCATTTAACCACATCATTTTTTTAAAAACTATACATGAACACGAAAAACTGGTTTGGACCATGTCAATTGTGAAAAAATGACCACTCAAACTACTACCACTTATAAAATCAGATTCAAACATCAAACCCCGCCATCACAAACCGCATGAAAGACCACTTAAAAAACATAAGAATCATAAAAAACAATATAGCCTGGCTCTGATGCCAATTGTAGGATCGTGTATTTATGTTGTTTAGATGATTCGGGTGGTCTAGGTAGATGATTAAACAAGTAAGCCATGGTTAGAGAGATGAAGAGAGTAGAGAGGATGTTTCTTGAAAGAGAGTTGTAAAACAAAATGTGAAAGGTTAGATTCAAGAAGCAACACCCTTCCCTTAGGCGAAGACTCTGAAGTGGGCGAACACTCGGCCCAGCGGGCGAACGTTCCACACGGCCAAGGAAGCATCGGTTTTTAATCTCATTATGACTTGGTCGTTCAGAAGAGATTCTTTCTCGATCAGAATATGGGAAGGGTATTTATAGTTACAAACAAATACGTCCACCTGTCGGACTGTGGATCAGGCATACAGTGGGTAAAGACCCGTCCTTCCTCCACGGTGTTACACTAAACTAAACTACGCTACAAACTAACTAATTAACTACTAAATAACGTAAATAATGACACGTCTACGAGCTAACATATGCTAGACCATAATTGGGGTGACCGACACTTTAACATGGAATTTCCAATTCCTAACAAGTTATAAGGTGACTAAGGTTAGGAATAACCGTCCTATGATCCGCCAGAGCCGGAGGGATCTACCCAAGGACACCACCAATAGTTAGAATTTAGAAGTCCTTAGGTATGATTATAAAAAGGAGAAAATGAGAATCGGAGAAAGAAGGAGTTGAAGAATTAAAAAAAAGTAAAGAAAAGGGTGAAAAGAAATAGCCCTCCAGATTATTCAACTTAGGGCAGACACCGGGTTCAATTCATATGCTACTGGCTGTCATTTGATGACACCGGTATTGAAGATTAAAGTCGTCATGGACCCAATGACGCATGCACTAAACCTTCTTAGTCACTCAAGTTTCTCTCAACAGAAGCTTGTTTCATTCTCACAGGGAACCCTACGTAAACTATCAGCTTTATCTTAGAGATTGCTGGTATTGAAGAAGGAGACCCTCTCCCTAGTCTCCGCTTAGGAAAACCAAAGCGCACTATTGAGTCTAGAGCCACGAGATTCATCAAAAGATCTCTTAGGAACTCTTGACATTTCATCACTTGTCGTTCAACATTAAGGACGCAAGTGATATCATTCTAGATTCCTACACAGATGGAAACTCCTGCCAGGGTCAACATCTAACAGCCCTGACAGCAGGTCACTTAGGTAGCCCCTTGTGGGTTACGCTTAGTGTTGTCTCAAACGGTCTACAGTCATGGGGTGATGCTTCGGTATACCTCAGCGACTCACCTGAACTGCATATGTACTTCGGTACATCGTGTTATCCTACTTGAGGGACTCCAGTTCAGGAACAGCCTTTGCGAGAATTAGAGATGTGTTTTCACACTATGCTGTTAACACGCTCAAAATTCGAACTTATAAGTGCTGGAAATCCCGCTAAGGAGATTCCTTTCAAGAATCGAGTCATGAAGATGTGGGTCATTACTTGAACTTGTTCAATGTAATGCCAACTGTCCCTTATGGGATTCGGACGGCTGATTCGCCCAACCAAGGTGAATGGAATCAAGACATTCATCAGAAGAACAAGCGTAGTGGTCAATTCTTTTAGAAACAGCCACAATGATCGATTGGTGTTTATCACTAACCCATTCTTATGTTTTCTTCTTGTGGATGCTCCTGAGAGATGATCGTGCAGATTCTCCACATGCTCATACCAACAACAACATCAATTGAAGTTCTCTCGAAAGGCAACACAAAAGTCAAAATGATTCTTCGTCAAAGCCAAAGAATCTACATCAACACTGAATTCCAACGTCAAAGAGCGTGTGAGCATGTTGGAGAAGGACTTGGAGACACCTGAGCAACGAAGCGGACCTGATGCAGATTACCACAACATATCATCACCATATCCACACCTGAACAAAGAACAAAGATAAATGAAGACGTCAAAGCTGAAAACTTCAAAGAAAACAAGATCCTCACACTGGGGAGATTGTTAGAATCAAGGCACTTCTTCTCAAAAGAAAGAAGAGTGCCAGAAGACGTCAAAGCAACTATTACATCAGCACCAACAACATTTAAAGATTAATTAAGTCATTAATTACCAACACTTAGGGGGAGATTGTTGGAATCACTCCTAAACTATATTTCAAGTGTTTGTAATTAACATGTAATAGGTTGCTTAATTAGGCTTTTATGTTTGTATTAATGGCAAGGCTTATGTAGAAAGCCCATAAGCCTTGGCCCGAGTCCAATAAGGAAAGGAAGGGAACTTGTGTGTTGCCCTAGTTCATTTCCCTATAAATAGCATTGTAAACCTTCACTTGAAGGTTGGTTGTTCACATAATACATTTCCCTACACCTAAACCTTTCTCTCATATGTGTATGTGTGTATTGTGTGTTCATCCGCTCTATCTCTTCTATATTTCTTACATATTGATGCTTGTGTTACAATATGGTGACCTAACACTTAGGTATGATGAAAAAAGGAAAAAAGTGAGAAATGGGAAGAGTGCGGACTGAGATAGAGCTAGAACTGGAATAAACCCAACAAGGTTCTAGTTATGAAATCTCGGTAAGCACTGAATGGGTTGAAGAATGAAAAAGAAAACAATGTGAAAAGGGTGAAAATAAATAGCCCTCCATTATTTCAACCTTAGGGCAGAAACCGGGTTCAATTCATATGCTACTGTTGGTTACCAAGGTAACACCGGTATTGAAGACAATACGTCATGGACCCAGTGACGCACTGCACTACAACTTCCCAAGCTACTCAAGTTCCTCTTAAAAGGGCTTGTTTCATTCTCACGGGGAACCTACATAATCTATCGAATTTCTCTTAGAGACTGTTGATATTGAAGAAGGAGACCCTCTCCCTAGTCTCCGACATAGGAAACCAAAAGTGCACTACTGAATCTAGAGCCAAGAGATCATCAATAAATCTCATTAGGACACAATCTATGAAGACTCACTGTTTCACACAATGTGGAAAGTGAGAATATATCTCAAGAGTCCTACGCATTATCCTTGTGGTATTGCCAGAACATCCGAGTGATGTGTTAACACATTCACAATGAAGATGGAAAAGCTTCTAGAGCTAACATCAAACAAGCTCTTGGTAGGTGGCATGTGAGATCTATCCAATAGATCAAACATGTGAAAACTGGACAGAAACAATGGGGCGATTCATATTTTGAATCAATCCTGGTTCAGGAATGGATTGACGGATACCTTTGAAAAACCGGTCGTTGTGCTTAAAAATTATTTTCTGCAGCACATCGACTGTGTATTAATGTTTCAAAATTAAAAGGGTATTTTTGATTGATAATTGATTTTCTAATAAAAATTTCGTTGTATTGCAAAACACTTTATATTAAGCAATACACGATTGTTTTTCAACACATTTTTCATCAATCAGTGAATCTCAATTCGATGGTTCACTCACTCCGTGTTGTCTTCTTTGAGATGTTCCGGTTTGAGAACAGCTAGAGCAGCTGCGAAACCCTGTCAAGGAGATTCTTCGGAATTCTACCTGATCACAGGCAGTACTTGTACTGATCAACGGGGAACCGTGGGCCATGTACCTCAATTCAACGAAAGTGACCAAAGACACTGATAAGGTTTTAAAATGTACCTTTTTGAGGGGTCGTTTAAGCCCTTATTTGCTTACTTTTGTATCCGTTATTACTTAATATCGTTCCTTTTCACTTTTTAGGTCTCTTGAAGGCAAATTATTGGAATGGCACTTATTTGGACGAAAAGGCGCGGATATACGAAGAAAATGGCCAAAGTCAAGAATCGATACACTCAAGCTGCTGAAACACAAGGGGACGGCGTCAGGTGTTATCTGTGACGCCGTCGCATCACTTTTGTGATGGCTCAGTAGCAAAATTGCTTATTTTCAAGTGACGGTGTCAGGCTTTAAAAGAGTAGGTCGTCGCAACTCAAACGGCCTAGATTTGATCCAGACGGCGTCAGAGACTGAAGGGGACGGCGTCACAAGCATAAGGTGACGCCGTCGCAAGACTAACGTGGCCAAGACAAAACCCTAATGACGGCGACCCGACGGCGTCACAAATCATAAGGTGACGCCGTCGCGATTGTAATCTTATATATAGAATCCGAATTTTTTAGTTTTCAGTGTGTAGTCTTTTGGAGTAAAAACCTAAACCGAACCAAGGTTGTCTTGTACAGTATTTTAGGGTTCCAAACCCTATCTTACATCAAGATAAGTGTTTTACTTCATTAATTCAATTATGTCTTCAATTATTTATGTGTATGCTTGCATGTTCTCCATGTCCGGCTAATTTACTTGTGTGTTTGCTTAGGGAATATGAAACTTAACTATTGAATATTGATTGGTTGTCTCTTATGTTAATTGTTAATGATCTAGTAATGCGATAGGTCATTCGTTGTGTAGTTAATGCTTGATTAATCTTTGTGAACCATAGACTATAACACCTAGAGTAGTTGTAGGCTAAACCATCCAAAGAGTACCTTAGAGTTAGAGTTTATAATTCCTAGAGATTTTGTAGACAAGACCCTTTGGTAGTTTCAAAGAGTTAGGGACAAACGCATACCCTACGACTTTAGACACACAACGCGATTAAGAATAAGGACGTGACAATTCAACCATCAATAGGAGATAATTAAGGAGTAATAAAACATAAGTAAAATAATCTTTAAACCATCATACGAGCACACAATAATTAGACATAGACTACATACACCTTAGATTAGATAATTAGACAAGTAGAGTAATCGGTAGAAATACCAACCCCCAAATCCAAACCCCGAGATTCGTACCTTTCCTTTTCTTAAAAATATAAAAAGATAAAAAATAATCTTCCTCAACCCCAACCTTAGCGTAGTAACTTCTCACTAGCATTCCTATTTGTGACAATCCGTAAATTTCCCGGCTATTATTTATATAAGAATATGCGAATTATTTATTTTCTGATCATTATAACTCAAAAACGAGAAGTCATCTCGTGTTTTCCGAAGTCCTGGCACCACACGCGTACCGACACCATAATAAAATTGGCACGAAATTTATTTAGTAATGTCAAGGCAATAATAATACCATATTAATTCACTCGTCAAAACGTCTCCGGAAATATAAAATTATAAAATACGGTTACCCAAAAAAATATTCTACATAAATAAACGTTATCGTTTACGGTAAAGATTATACAGTACGGGGTACAGATCATACAGATAATAATTATAATAATAATAATAATAATAATAATAATAATAATAATAATAATAATAAAATCCCTACCCTAACCCCACGTCTACCCTTTCTTATGTTTATCAGTTTTCTTGTCTCCTCCAAACTTATCCCACGCCTCTCTCTCTCTTCCCAAAGTTATCACCAAAACATGATTCTCCTTCTTCCAATAAAGAAAAGTCACAAAAAGATCTTCACCCCATTTCCACAATTGGCTTCCTATAATCCTAGACCTCATGAAGCGGCTGTGAAAGAAGACAAGTGCCAAGAATAATACTCCCCTACACGATAGGTCAAGAAAGATACAAGACTTCATTCCCCTTTCTCATCTCTAAATAGGAGCGAAATTATCAGGAATCATCTCATCACTTACACTCAATCTCAATTCGAAAAATTAGGGTTTGGTAAATCAAAGGGCTTTTTGAAATTACCAAGGGGGTTTTGTTATTCAAGGTCTAAGGAGTCCAAATCAAGCTTCAATTTGTTCTAATTCATCATAGTTCGTGTACAATTGGAGCATTTAGTGTTCGGTGTTCATAGCCAATTCGTCCCTTTCTTGAGTTCATTGTAAGAACAATCTTTTTGTCAATCTTTTCAATCCATTTTGTTGTAATCTTGGTACATATAATGGAAGAAGCATGATGATTAAATTGATATGTAGTTGTTTAAAATTTTTTTACACCAATCGACTCATATTCTTTTAGAATGATATATTTTTGTTGTTGTTAATGTGTGGCAAAAATGAATAAACTCACAACTAAAAACAAGATTTAGTAATGGCTCATGGGCTAGAAGTACTTATATTTTTTTTAGACTAAAATACACCGTTGGTCCCTAAACTTGTATCGGAGGATCACGATGGGACGAAACCGGGCATAATCATCGCCACGGGTCCAAACAGTAGCCATTAAATGCCATATTGGTCCCTTGACCAAGTCAAACTCTGATTTTTGTTTTGTAGTCGAGGGTATTTTAGTCCATACACATTTATACTTTTATAACACATTTATATTTTACCCCTTCATCTTTCATCCTCTTCATCATCTACCAAAATCATTCATCTCCCCAACATCATCATCTCCCCAACAATCATCCTGGAAAATTTCATCCAGGTGTAGAAACAGTATGTGTCTTTTCAAAGAACGCTGCAAAAAGTAAGTAAATATTACTGTTTTAGCAGAGCGGACAAAACTTCCAGTTGAAGATGTTGAATACCTTCTCACGAAGAGTCTATCTGTAAGTGGATATACTCTTAATTGATAACCTATAAGGTGTATTTTAACATCAAACGCCGCCAAAAAGTCTATAGGAATTAGGCACATATCTCCTCGCCTTTATATGTACTTCTAGTATTACAAAGATGAAACCCTTGAACAAGTAAACTCACTGACACTAGAAGAAGATTTTTATCTAAAGAGTCATGCATAGCCATGGTAGACATCATCAAGTGAATTGCATCTTTTGTTGCAGCCCTCGTTATGAAATTCATTCTCCTGTTCTTTTGCCTACTGATTGAGGAAAGGTTAAGAACAGGCTACCATTCTAATTTGATAACAGATGAGTAGAAGTAGAAGTAGAAGGCCAAAATGTTATATTCTTTGGGCCACCTTACAATAATGCTAATTCCCGCTGTGTAGGATGTCTAGCCTGACTTAGTGACCCATTGATTAGCGGGAGTAAGAGAATATTCTGAAACATATTTGATAGTGAGTTAGTACTTGCTTCTTCCTTCTAATCTCATCTTGAAGAATAAGTATATGTTAGGAAATGATCACGAAGCTTGTCTGATGGAACTTTCTATATAAGATTGTTTGTCCACGTGGTTATGCTTGGTTTGTTATCGACTTCTTTTGTAAAGAACAGAAGAGTTGCATAAAACTTGGTCTGTGGTCTCATAGGAATTGCTGTGTTCAAAGAGTTTAGTGGTCGTTACCATATTGTTTGTGACACCTATATCGATAGTCATAACTTCATTACCATATATTAGGTGATACTTATCTGTTACAGTACACAAAGCAAATAAGGTTAGGTTGAAGATATACCAGGCAGCTTTCGATCCTCGTTTTAGGGAGATATATTATGTGGTGATCTGTAGTGGTTAATTGTTTAAATGTCTTCTATTAAGTCGATTAGTGAAGTTTTTATATTTAAATAAAACATTATTCTTGTTAACACCAGGTCAATTGTTACGAATTGGTCAACATATCAATCCCGAACTGGTCACAAATCCTTTTTTTGTTGAATGGGTCAAGGAACATTGATCATCTTGTCTTAGGGGGCGGGGTGTTTTGGTTGCTTATGATAACTGCTTATCTGATTATTGCTTTTTGAAATGAGCCGTTTTGATAAGCGGTTTCAAGTTGCTCACTTAAAACAGTTTATTTTACTCGCAAATAAACTGATAAGTAGTGTAAATAAGCAATCCAAAGCACCCTCAGTACTGCTTATTGGTTGTATCAAAACACAATAAGCAGATTAGCAAATTTTGATAAGCCCCAAATGCCCCTTACATGGAGCATGTTACAGGAACGACAATATGTGTATCCTGAAAAGTAAGATTTCAACTTCTACAAGCACTACCTAGTCATGGATAATCCTAGAAACATGTCTTCACTGTTGTCTATGTTTCATGGGTGCAACCAAGAGTTCTGGGAATTCCTCAAATAAAATCCCTGCGTGATAGGCTCGATGGTTGGGTGGGAAAAGTACACACCGCATTGACATCCGTGGAAGCAGAAACACCTGATTTGGTTGCATCTTAAATTCTTGTTCCCATCTGTAACAATCTCTTTAAATCCTATAGAAGAGCTCGTAATAGAGCAATGAAAAGAGATCAAAAGACTAACGTCGAGTTCATTTGGTCCAGCTTTGTGTAAGCTTCATTGTGGATTTCACTTACGGTTTATCCGATGAAAGGAGCCTCATATGTACCTTACTTTCTATAATTTTTTTATTTAATTTGCATATGAACAACTGTTGTCCTTTCAGGGAATGATAATTTGACTTCGTACTAGTGTTCTTTTATGATACATTTATTAAGCCTTCATATTGCTTTGTTTGGGTGTGTAACTGTTGACGATCTTGATTAGAAACATGACGCCCCTAATTTACCCAAGGGGGTGTGCTTAGCGACAATTGTCTCATCTTTATGCATTGTGTACGTTTGTCTATTTGTTAGAAATTGAAGAACTGCATTTTCTGAGCTGATTTTAACAAGCTGAAATTTTATACATAAAGACGTTAGACCATATTTAACTTCTGTTTCAACAACTCAACTTGCATAAAGATTTTTTGTCTATAACCTGATCCATTTCAGTTTTAATCCAGTTTACGCTTCATTATTGTCGTTTAGATATGTGTTTTTGGACATATATGTTTCAAAGGGACACAATTTTTCTCTAAAATTTTAGGATGCTATATTTGAGATTTGAAATGCATTTGTGTTTGTTACAATCACAGGCGTTGTCATGCTTGTGAGATTTGAAATGCATTTGTGTTTGTTACAGTTACAGGCGTCGTCCTGCTTGTTAGAATGTGAGTTATGAGGTCCCAAATTAAAATGCGGACACCACCTTCTCTGTTTTAGGAGACACTAGTCGGTGATTGACGTTTGGTACGTGCTCACCCCTCAATGCGGGTGTTTGACGTTTGGTACTTTAGTTAGCCGTAAAATTCTAGTAAGCTTTAAAGCCAACCTCAAGTGATGTGGTCAACATATGAAGATTAACACAAAGCTAGCATCTGCTTCTTGTTAACCTCGTATCAGTTGTCCTCTACTTTCACAAACTAAGATAATCTGAAAGTGTATTGATTACACAGAAAATTAAAAAATATTCTATCATTCGAAAGTGCTCATGTAACGGTTGATTCGATTAACATATGTAATTTTGCAGCGTTCTTTGGAAAGACACATACTGTTTCTACACCTGGATGAAATTTTCCAGGATGATTGTTGGGGAGATGATGATGTTGGGGAGATTAATGATTTGGGTAGATGATGAAGAGGATGAAAGATGAAGGGGTAAAATATAAATGTGTTATAAAAGTATAAATGTGTATGGACTAAAATACCCTTGACTACAAAACAAAAATCTGAGTTTGACTTGGTCAAGGGACCAATCTGGCATTTAATGGCTACTGTTTGAACCCGTGGCGATGATTATGCCCGGTTTTGTCCCATCGCGATCCTCCGATACAAGTTTAGGGACCAACGGTGTATTTTAGTCTTTTTTTTATTTACTTATTTGCTTCAATTGGTGTGTTAGATTTTTGGCTTTAAAAAGATGTTGAAATATTGTTTTTAGCTAGCAATGGCTCTAGAATTGAGTTGTTAAAAACCTGTTTTAGAAGAATTGGGTTCATTATTTTTTTATACTCATTTTGAATCACACCAAAGCAAAAAGAGATACATATTGAATTCGGTTTATAAAAATATTTGGGTTTAGGTGTGTCGAATATCAACCCAACAGTAAGGATGTTTTGTTTGCTCACTGTTATCAAGGCAATATTCAATGACAAATAGTTGAAGAATAAGCTATTATATATTGGGTCTTTTTTTTTTCTTTTACTTCACTGATGACAAAAATGACTCAAAACAAATGGTTTGGGCTAATGAATATAATGGGGTTGCTCTTTGGTTTAGTCACTTAACCACAAACTTATAATTTCGTGATTTAGTAATAAACGTATGAAGTTAAAAAGTTTTCTTTTGTTGGGTTGGTTTGGACTAAAACATATATAATCCATTAGACATACACAATAAAATGTGTTGATTTGGAATGTGTGATGCCAAAAGAATCAGTGGTTTGAGGGCCAACGTTCGATGCGTCGTATTTATGTCACCAAATACTTCATTCAAAGATATAATAATTTGATCTTTTAAATACCATATTTAGTTTTCTAAAATGGGTTGAAATCTATTTAACCTATTTTAATATATATTATATAGAAAGTCTAATCCGCGGTCTCTTTGGCCTATTTTGATATAAATTATGTAAAAAGTGTAATTTACTTTTTGGCTTATTTGGAACTTATTGATTTGACTTATTTAAATTTTATTAGTTTTGACTTATTTTGGGTTTAAGTGGAACAATGGTAAATAATAATAATAATAATAATAATAATAATAATAATAATAATACAACCTAACAAATGTATCTCTTTTCAATATAAACTATTTTAATAAAACCATTACTTAGAGTAAAATTTTAATATACTTTTATCATTAACTATTATATTAACCATATATAAATGTATATACTTTTAAGAGTAAATTACACCGTTCGTCCTTGTGGTTTGCGTTGACCGCAGGGTTTAGTCCTTTTACCAAAAAAGTTGCACCGTCCGTCCTTAACTGAAAAACGTTATGCACCGTTCGTCCCTCCATCCACTGGAGCCCACCAATTCCCACTAACGTTAGTTAAGTCACTTTACCCATGAGGGCATATTCATCATTTCTAAACCCCCTTTTTTCCCGCCCAAAGTAAAACCCTATATACTTAACCCCACCCACACACATAATCCACTTCAACTCCAATCGGATCCACCACCATTTTCAAAACAAAGGGTTTTCTCAAATCAAATCAAAATCATGGTTAGATGTCCTCGTTGCCAAACACTTGCAGTTATGAAAACATCATGGACAAATAGAAACCCAGGTCGAAGGTTTTATGCTTGTTCCTAAATTGTATGTGTTAATGGTTTAACTTTGTAATTGAACAATATAAGTATTTTTTGTTTAATTTTGTTTTACAGGATTTGTTGTTTAATTTCGTTTTACAGGATTGTAACAGATTTGTTGATTGGGTGGACCCATAAATGTGCCATCGTTCAATGGTAGTTATACCTGGTTTATTAAGGTCTTTGAACAACCATCAAGCAATCCTACAAAATATGGAGCAAGAAAGATCAACATTGAAGAAGTATCTTTTGGTTTCATGTATTTTGTTGTTTGTGTCTATTATGTATAACATATTGACCTAGCAGTGTAGTATTTGGGTGTTAAGATATAGATGTATTTTGGGTGTTTAATGTTAGATGTATTTTGGGTCTGTTAGGTAGCACCATTGTAATGAAAACAAGCTTTATAGCATTATTGCAATTTACTGTTATACATATGCAGTCAATGAATCAATGCCACTTTATGAATTTTACTATTGGATTTTCTCACTTTTATGCATATGCAGTCACTTTTATCAATGCAACACTATTTCTACATTGCTGCAGTCAATGAATCAATGCCACTTTGCTGCATTCTTGCAATTTACTGTTATACAGTTTAGTGTTCTACATTACCAGTTTACCACACCTCTATATAAGGGCACATATGGATAATACAAAACCATATCAAACATCTTCCTAATCTATTCATACTTGCTGCAAAGATGAGTTCAGGAAACAAGGGTTCCAACAAGAGAAAAGGTTATATACATCTTCATGTGCCTTTTGCATCTCTTATATGTTAAACATACATATGTTTTATTGGTTTTTTATTTTTATTTTTTATTTTTTTCAGAAGTAATATGCATTTCCAGTGATACATCTCAAAGTACTGATGACACAAGTTCAGGTAACACATGGACAGGGTATTTTCCACCTCAGTATGTAGGACCAAAGGTGGGCTCAAGCTCTTTTCCTGTTGAACCAAGAATAAATGCAAAGGATGATGATAAGCCACTATCCCAAAAACAGATTCAAAAGCTTCTATTTGATGCAAGGCCTAAAGTTCTAGGATTGCCTGCAAAGGCCACTCTTGAATAATTTGGTGTCAAACCTTATGTTGCACCAACTGAAATTGCAGCACCAAAAGGGAAGGGGAAGGGAAAGAAAAGGATGGGTTAGAAGCACTGGTCTTTCATGGTTTATGGTCTTATCAGCAGTTGGTCTTTCATGGTTTATGGTCTTATCTTAGAAGCACTGGTCTTACAGCCTCTTTCATGGTTGCAGTATGTAGTACCACCTAAAATAAGTTAGTGCAGTGCTTTTATGTATGCCTTTTATGTATGCCTTTTATGGTCTTTCATGTGTACTTGAACCTATTTTAAATAAGTTAGTGCAGTGCTTGGTCTTACCTATCATAGTGCAGTACAGTTACCAAATTACCAAAACAATATACCAAAAGAATCTGTACATTTGGGTCAAACAAAATAACATACCAAATTAAAGTCAAACAAAATAAAGTCTAAAGCAACCATACCATTAATCAATCAAGTTTCAAGGCATATAATGCCATAAACATCCAAAACAACTTAATTGACATTGTGCATAAGACATACTAGAAACACAGACATAACAGACATAATCATAACATACACTATCATAACAGACGTACTAGAAACACATACATAACAGACATACTAGAAACACAGACATGACAGATACTTCAACCTAACACAACCACCTTCTTCCTTGGTGCTCTCTTCTTTTTTGCACCATCTTCTATTGCTGGTGCCTTCCCCTTATCTTGACTATCTGCTCTTGTCTTTGATTGTGAACCTATAGGAGTATCAGAATCCAAATCCACCCCTTTGCTTGCATTTTTTCTCTTTTTTGACTTTGGCATTCTTGGTCCAGTACAGGTTCTTTGGTTGTGACCTCTTGACCCACATTTGTCACAAGTTACAGTCTTGTGCCCTCTTGAAAGCTTACCATCCTTAACTATCTTAAAATCCTTTTCAGTCCTTGACCTTTTTCTTTCTTTCCTTGGTCTTCCAACTTGTGGATTATGTTTTGGTGGCAACAGACTAGTTGGAACATTGCACTTGGGCCAATGGACAGGACCTCTGATTGGTTTTATATGAAAAGCATATACTTTCTTCCAAGTCTCTAACCTATAGCATGGATGTACCCAATCCTCTGGTAATACAACCTCTTGATGATTAAGTGACATGTTCCAATTTGTTGCAACAACATGTTTGCAAAGGATGCCTGTCAATTCCCATCTTCTACAAGTGCAGGTTCTAGCAACAACATTTACCACACACGGTCATTCCATGGACCACTTACCTGGTATAACTCACCTCCATTCCATTGAACAGTATACTTGGTAGCTTGATCTGCATTTTCTTTCAAAATCCTTGTAGCAGTTGGTGTGAGTGGTCCATCACACCTTGCAATAACTTTGTTAACATTGACAATCCTGGCCAGTTCTATTATTAGGTATTGTAATCTAAGTACTTACATTGAATGACAATTGAATAGCACATGGAATGTATAATACCTTCTCATGAGATACTCCCTGGCAAAATCCAATGTGGAAATAATAGGCTTGTCTCTTCCCCCTACTAGCTTCCCATTCAAGACTTCACACATGTTGTTCAATAAAACATCTGACTTGGCTCTCTCTGTTTAAGGAGTTTGTTGTTTAGATAATATTAAATCAACATATACTATGAAATCAGTTAAAGTAAGAATATTGTATACCTGAGAAATGTGATCTTGCCCAGTGTTGTGGAGGAATGAGATTCAACCAGTCATAAGCCTCTTTATTGAAAGCTTTCAACTCTTCCATTGCAACTTGAAACTCTGGGACTGTTGTTGCAGTTGCTGCTTTCCATAGCATATCCTTGTATGCAGTACCATTCCACTTCAACTTCATATTCTCATGAATATGTTTCACACAGTATCTATGCTCTGCACATGGAAACAATTTTGCAATTGCTGGTATAATACCCTGCAGTTGGAAACAATTAATTAGTTAAGTAAGTTAAGGAATTAATTAATTAGATTGAAATAAAATTAACTAGTTAAGTTAGTACCTTTTGCCTATCACTTATGAAAGTGAAGTTGGAATTCCTGTACAGATCTAGGTCATCTCCAAGTTGATTAAGAAACCATGTCCATGACTCTGTGTTTTCTGTCTCAACAAGTCCATATGCCAATGGATAGATCCCATTGTTTGGATCAAGACTCACAACTGTCAAAAGTTGTCCTGGGTATGGACCCTTCATGAATGCTCCATCTAATCCAAGGATTTCCCTCATCCCAGCTCTGAATCCAGCTTTCAAAGGCCCCAAACATATATAGATTCTCTTAAAAACTCTTGTTGGCACTTGATGATCTGCTTCAGCTTGAACATGGATTTTGACAGTTGTGTTTGGATTATCTTGTTGCAATTCCAACACATGATCTCTTAGCATCTTATACTGATGTGTGTAATCACCCCTTAATTTCCTTTCAGCTTCTTGCTTAGCTCTAAATGCCTTACTTTCTGAAATACTTAGTTCATGTTTTTTTGTTAGTTGCTCTTGAACAGCTCTAACAGGTATATTAGGGTTTGTTTTCAACTGCTCAACTAATTCCTTTGAGAACCAATTGTAGGTAGCATAAAGGTTATCTCTTTCCTGTAGACATTTATGGACTGACCTGTATGTTTTTACCTCCCAAGATTCAGTCTTTTTGACTTTGGAAACTAACAGAACCCATGGACATTTATTATCATCCAACAGTTTTTGTCTATTAGGTTTACCCCCATTAATGATTCTCTACTTGTTAACTTTTCTTTGTTTTGATTGGGTAGACTGACTTGGCCCTTTTTCACCCTCAGTTGGGCCTTTTTCTTGACTTGGCCCAGTAGCCTGAGTTGGCCCACAATCATTGACTTCACCAGCTGCTAGAGAAGGGATAACACCTTTGCATACTGCCCTCACTCTCTCATTGTCATTCTTTTCCATTCTTATTCTTCTCCTAGTCTCAATTGAATGCTCTTTAATGTACTCCTTCACCTTTTCTCTGTTTGCAAATTTTTGACCCACATAGAAATATGTCTTGTAAATTTTCTGAGTAGCATGTGCTTGTTTTCTTAACTGCTTCAACTTCTTTTTCCTTAACCTACTACCTTCACTGTCACTACCTGATCCACTCTCAAAATAGTCATTTTCTAATTCATTGACATCATCTCCATCGGCTTCATCTTCAGTCACAACTGGTTCCCTTTCTCTACACCCAACAAACTCCACAGTCTCATCAATAGTGTAATTAAAGTCCCTCATGTCAACATCCACCTCATCTGCATTATTATTGTCATCTACGATGAAATCACTGTCTTGGCTATCATCATCTCCTTCACTATCACCCTCTGTTTCACTCTCACTTGCACCCTCAACTTCACTTTCAACACTGTCACTAGGATTACCCATTCCAACCTCAGGATTTGTTTCAAAATTCTCACTAGGATTTTTTTCAACCTCAGGATTTTTTTGAACATTCATTGTTGGTGATATAATGTCCAAGTCAACAAATGGGTCAAACTTAGGATCTTGTGACTCTACATATGGGTCATAAGAAGTGTAAAAATCATTTACAAACTGACTAGGGACTTGAGAAGACTCATCATTAACAACTAGAATACTTTGCCCTTGGTCTTTACCACTGCTTTGACCTATATATTTACCTACACACCCTTCATTGACATCCAAAACTACTTTCTTAGGCACTGGGGTAATCCCTGCCTTTGATGTTATTGGTTCATTTAACTATTCTATTACAAGTTTTTTATGCTTTGGTTGTATGTAAATGTCAGGATTGGTCTTTTCATGCTCAACATATACATCAACTAGCTTAAGACCTTCCATCACATACTTGCCTAATAACTGAACATCTTTGTCACATGCTAAAGGCTCTAGTCCATTGTCTAAATCATAATCAGGTTTCAAGAAATGGTAAAACATCAACCTATGACCATCATGACCTAAGTCTTCTAACATGGAATCAATTTCATGGATTGAAAACTGATCACTGTCTATCAAATCCACAAAAGTAATCTTACCATTCTTGTAAATCCTGTTGGGTGCATTCGTGAAAAAACCACCATGATTGAGCTTGATGGAAAACAGAGTAGAGTTTTTATCTGCAAATAATTAAAGGAATCAATAAGACAAGGGTTTTAGACATTAAAACACCAAACAAAGTATTGCAAACCCAAAAAATGCATACTCTAATGATTAAAAACATACGTCACTTAACACCATTATCAAAAAAATAACTATAAACAGTCACTTACGATACATGCAATATGGATCTCGATCATGAACATCATTTGCTCTAATTTCATACAATGGGACCACCATCTGATACTTTGCTAGGTATTAGTACAAATGTTACTGGGTTTTTCACACTTGATTTGGGGATGAAGATGATTAACTCGTGGGTTAGTGGGAGCAAAAGATTTTAGTTTGGGGGACTGACAAGGTAGATGGGTGTAATAAATGGTATGTACTTGGGAAATGACCGAAATACCCCTTTAAAAAAGTGACTTAACTGACGTTAGTGGGAATTGGTGGGCCCCAGTGGATGGAGGGACGAACGGTGCATAACGTTTCCCAGTTAAGGACGGACGGTGCAACTTTTTTGGTCAAAGGACTAAACCGTGCGGTCAACGCAAACCACAAGGACGAACGGTGTAATTACTTTTAATGACTTTTGATTATAATTAGTTGACGTCTAATATTATGAATAATTATTTTCCATGCATCGTCTTTCGGTTGTCATCGAACCGAAAATTCATTCGTCATTGATATTTTTTTTCTTATTATGTACTTATGCACTTCCAAGAGCCAAAATCTGCAAAAATAATAATAAACATTAATCATTGCCACACAAGCAACAACAACATAAAAAGACTTTTAAACTCATTTAAAATTCTCCGAGTCGTAAACTAGAACTATGGACTAAATTTGTCATACTACTCTAGGTCGCGTGTCGGTGCCATCCAATAATTCTATTTGACTACTGCTTTATACTGCTAATTGCCAAGGTGAGTATTCACAGCCCCTTTTTTACTGCTTTACTTATTTGGGGTGAAATGCATGAACATAAACTTAAATTGTTTTTATCTAAATTAGAACTTTTAATATATTTGAACCCTTTGATTTATATTGAACCCTTTTTGACTTAATTTGAACCTTTTAATATATTTGAAACCCTTGACTTATATTGAACTCTATTTTGACTTTATTTAGACTATTTAATATATTTTGAACCCTTAGACTCTTTGACTTAATTATGAGCTTATGACTTGTTTGGACCTAATGGACCGTACGTCCTTGACCTAAAGTCTCCCCTGTTCGGAGCAACGCAAAGTCTCCCTTGTTCGGAGCAATGCCGAGTCTCCCATGTTCGGAGCAGTCTTAATTGATAGTATATAATAGTTGTTATGATGTACTGTTCGTACATTCGCATTGTTAGTCCCCGATTGGTTTGCCATTCGCACTCCAATTATACGTACCGTTCGTACGGCTCCCTTGTGCGGAGCAGTAGGTAGTATGGATAGCGCTATTAGAGGTCGGCCAACCTCTCGTTCCCCTGTCTACGGAACACATATTATTTATTTGTGGGGCTTTGCCGCATAACTTTATTATATATGAGGCATTAATATGACCCTAGGTACATTGACTACCAGACTTACTACTTGAAATATGGAAATGTATGACAACTTATATGTTACAAGTCTTGTATGGGCGGGACTTGTAACATGGTGAGTTGACAGGACATTTTCAAGGCAGACATACTCAAAAATGTTTTCGTACTATTTAAAGACTTTCTTAAAATTGGATTTTATAATAAGTAAAAGGACTAATATTAAAATGGCTTTTGTAATACATAAAACATGTGTACTCACCAACTATTTTCATAGTTGACCCTTTTTCTCATGCATTTCAGGTGATCGTCAATAAGCATGATTTATGAAGTCTTTTGCATAAAGGAGTCTTCACGTGTCGTCTTTGGTCATTAAGTATAATAAGATGTCTTTTGGAAACTAAGTTATAAGATTTTATTGTCAAAGTCGGCTTGAACAATATTGTAACATTTTATTATTTCCTTAAATTTAAATATGGTATTGTACTATATCTTTTCTGCGATGTATATTGATTATGTTGCACCTCGCGTTTCCGCCTCTGGCGGGGTGTGACACTATTCCCCTAGAGAACGTTATCAATACCCGTGGCTTACCCTAATACTACACTACAACGATTAGGTTCACTGCCTAGGGTGTTATAAAACTTGCTCGAAGAAAAGGAAGTTCCTTTGACCCCGAACGACGCGTGTAGCGTTATCAAGTTTTTGGCGCCGCTGCCGGAGAATAGAATAGCTAGTTAGTAGTCCACCTCGTTTAGGTTTCTTTGCTTGATTCCTATCAAGTAAAATTTTCTCATTTTTAGCTTCCTCGTAGTCTATCCCCCTTCTTCGTGACCTTTGTTCGTAACCCCATCACTTTTCATCATGGAAGGTGATAACCAACCACCAAACAACACTTTACCACCAAACAAATACCCACCGCTTGATCCAGCCTTTGCCAACCAACTTCGAGCTCGTATTGTTAGTGAAATTAGAGAGCTTAGAAAACTAAATAGGTTAATTGAAAATACGCTTGAGGAAGCCCTTAAGGAATCTACTAACCCTGTAGATAGTGATTCAACCTCAAGTGATTCGGATGATGACTTAGAAGATGGAGATTATAAGGTGTTAGAAATTATGGAGGATTGTAAGGAGGAGAAAGAACTTAGGGAGTATTTCGACTCATACCCTAAGGGGAAGAAAACCGCCTATCACTATAACGTAGTTAACTTCCCGAGACCACCCTTCGAGCCTCGCATAAGAAGGGGTAACCCTAAAAACATCAAGATACCGTGTATGATTGGATACTTATATAGGGATCACACCTACCTTGACTATAAGGCTCCCATGAATATAATGTCTAGGCTCTATTACAATTGGATCATGAGCAAAAAGCTAGAACCTATGAGGGACCCCTTTCCCCCTAAGAGAGCAAGTAACTATGTCGGGAGGGCTAAAGGATTGCATGTCTTCGTAGGTAACTTTACATATTGGTTTGTTTTCATGATCTTGGAAAATGTTAAGGGCATCATTGATGGATTTTTTGGGGATGTGATACTTGGGTGACCATTTATAGAGGAGTCTAAGATGGTTTATGATCGAGAGGAAAGAATAATCGAGTTCTCAAATGAAGCCAAGAGTGTTAAATATATAATGCCCCACAAAAATAAGAAATTTGAGGGTATGGACGATTTAGATGTGGACAACATTCCGGCATTTGAAGTAGACTGAAAGAACAAGGTTTACTACACTGCTTGTCTTGAGTTAGGCCCTGAATACATTCGTGATGAGAGAAGGGTTAAGGAGATCGAATGGGCCTCTAAGATTAGGACAACGTAGGGGCACGACTACGAGTCTAGCTACAAGACTCATAAATAAAGAAAAGCGCTTCATGGGAGGCAACCCATGCTTAATTATTTGCTTGTTAGTGTCATATATCTTTTATTGATTGCTTATTCTCATGTTTAAATTTGTAAAAATGCTTTATTTTGTTTTTAACCTCGTCTTAATTGCATATAAAGGTATTTTACATAAAGGATAAGTGTAGGGAGGATTACACATGTTTTCAAAAGAAATGTGAACATGAGAATTGCAATTAATTAAAAGATATATATGTGTGTTTGTTCGAGTCAAATGCTTGTATCGAGTCATAATGGATGTTTTGCAGAAATTTTTCCAGATTCTAAAGATGTAAATTTTCCAGAATTTTTTCCAGAAAATCGCATATCAGTTTTTGTCAGGATAACCTGACGACGTCAGGATCGCAACCTGACGACATCAGGAAGATGTAAAAACAACATATTATTTTTTTTCTCGTTTTCTGAGCTACTTATAAATTTTTGGAATTTTCCAGGTCTTAATTTTCTAGAAATTCTGTAAACATCCACAAGCATTAAAACCTAGTTTAATAGAGTCTTATATATATTATTACCGCCGATTTTACGCGAAGGTTTCGTTTGTTTTCTTCAAGTGTGCAGGTTTAATTTACTAAGAAGAAGATACATAAGATTGGAAGGAGCTATTCACGCATACATTCTTCTTGGAAAGGATTTAACCACCACTTTACACGGATCCTACCGAGCTAATCAGGGGAGTATTAGTTTCTTTCGTTTTTCATTACCTTCTATTATCATAACTTTGATACTCTCGGGGAACATTGGGGACAATGTTCAGTTTAAGTGTAGGGAGGGAAAATAAAACGGGAACTTTGAAACTATGCTTATCCTTGATTATTTGCTTTGTCCAATTGTATTTGTGTAATAAACCATGAGAAAATGTCGGTTAGGGTAATTTTGGCACCAAATTTAAAATTTTTCATGACATATAGGAGTGGGCCATTAGTCTTAACAAAAGCGTCTCACGGATAGGAAGTTATATGACTAGCACAAAAACCCTTTACCACTTAAATTCCACCCAAAATGTGAGGATCGCCCTTAGATTAGTAGGAATTAAAGCATTCATCTTTAATGCTTAGTGTGTGAACCGGTAGTATAATAGATTCTAGAACTTGTTTTGTGATGCATCCCGAGATCGCTAGTAAGACTACACTTGTGTAGTTAGGAATAACTAAATGATAAGAGGCATTAGGATAACCCTTGTTTGATACCCGTAATATAATTACTTCTTCCACATCGGTTGAGTAATTCCCCCACACCCTTTGCGTTGTACTCATCTTTAGTACACGATACCCCTAGTTAACCCCTAAGAGCCTATCCCTTTCGCGGTTCTCGTGATGTTTCGGTTTTCCAGAATATCAATGAAGAGCATTGTTTACACCCCACCCCCAAATGTACACCCAAATCGCCTTAGCCTACCTTGTATGCACTCACTTTTAGTGCATTATTGTCATCACACTAAACCATTAGTTCAATTATCTAGTTGCTTGCATGAGTTGCTAAGTCGAGTCATATCCTTTGTACACAGTTTTGGGACGATTGGGACTCATGGGAAAAGTTAAAGTTTATGAAATGACGGGAAGGGAACATTAAATTCAAATTCCCTTTATTTGCGTAATAAAGTACTCCAAGTGTTTTGATCTTTTCAATTCGGGTCAAATTAGTGTTAGAGTAATAAAAACTCAAGTGTAGGGATGTGCCTATAAATCCCTATCATTTTGATGTTACCGTAGAGGATGGTAGAGTAAAAGTGTATGAAAAAAAAATCGAAAAAAAATAGAAAAAGAGAAAAAGAAAAAAAATAGAGTGTAAAAAAAACAAAAAAACAAAACATACGGGCTACCATCCTACATCTATCTTTAAATTTATGTTTGTTTGTTTCAGTTATCTAGAGTCTTGAGTGTCGAGTCTTGGCTTAGCAACGTCATTCTTCGTATGCTTGTAACATAGAGATTTTTGACTTGCCACCACTAAATAGCCTATCCCACCAAACCCTTTGTTTCCCTACCGTAAGCCTAACATTATAACCCTTTAAAGACCTCTTTGATAGTCTTTCCTAGGTGCTTACGCCAAAGTGATGGAGGTTTGATCTATTCTCAAGCCTATGGTAATCTATGTACTAGGACCGGTTAATGAGTGTTTATCTTCCATTTCCAACTTGTTATATTTCATATACACTCGAGAGATGTGAGTATCCAAACACCCCATGTGAGGTGCTAGTATGTAATTTCCGTGCTTGTTATGACTTTTGCGGGGCTTATATGTGTTGTGGATTGTTTTAAACCAATGTTCCATGACCCCTAACTTGTAAATTAATTGGCTAAAAGCACATTTGCTTGAGGACAAGCAAATACCAAGTGTATGGATATTTGATAAGGTTTTAAAATGTACCTTTTTGAGGGGTCATTTAAGCCCTTATTTGATCACTTTTGTATCCGTTATTACTTAATATCGTTCCTTTTCCCTTTTTAGGTCTCTTGAAGGCAAATTGCTGGAATGGCACTTATTTGGACGAAAAGGCGCGGATATACGAAGAAAATGGCCAAAGTCAAGAATCAAGACACTCAAGCTGCTGAAACACAAGGGGACGGCGTCAGGTGTTATCTGTGACGCCGTCGCATCACTTTTGTGACGGCTCAGTAGCCAAATTGCTTATTTTCTAGTGACGGTGTCAGGCTTTAAAAGAGTAGGTCGTCGCAACTCAGACGGCCTAGATTTGATCCAGACGGCATCAGAGACTGAAGGGGATGGCGTCACAAGCATAAGGTGACGCCGTCGCTAGACTAACGTGGCCAAGACGAAACCCTAATGACGGCGACCCGACGGCGTCACAAATCATAAGGTGACGCCGTCGCGATTGTAATCTTATATATAGAATCCGAATTTTTTAGTTTTTAGTGTGTAGTCTTTTGGAGTAAAAACCTAAACCGAACCAAGGCTGTCTTGTACAGTATTTTAGGGTTCCAAACCCTATCTTACATCAAGATAAGTGTTTTACTTCATTAATTCAATTATGTCTTCAATTATTTGTGTGTATGCTTGCATGTTCTCCATGTCCGGCTAATTTACTTGTGTGTTTGCTTAGGGAATATGAAACTTAACTATTGAATATTGATTGGTTGTCTCTTATCTTAATTGTTAATGATCTAGTAATGCGATAGGTCATTCGTTGTGTAGTTAATGCTTGATTAATCTTTGTGAACCTTAGACTATAACACCTAGAGTAGTTGTAGGCTAAACCATCCAAAGAGTACCTTAGAGTTAGAGTTTATAATTCCTAGAGATTTTGTAGACAAGACCCTTTGGTAGTTTCAAAGAGTTAGGGACAAACGCATACCCTACGACTTTAGACACACAACGCGATTAAGAATAAGGACGTGACAATTCAACCATCAATAGGAGATAATTAAGGAGTAATAAAACCTAAGTAAAATAATCTTTAAACCATCATACGAGCACACAATAATTAGACATAGACTACATACACCTTAGATTAGATAATTAGACAAGTAGAGTAATCGGTAGAAATACCAACCCCCAAATCCAAACCCCGAGATTCGTACCTTTCCTTTTCTTAAAAAGATAAAAAATAATCTTCCTCAACCCCAACCTTAGCGTAGTAACTTCTCACTAGCATTCCTATTCCCCTAGAGAACGATATCAATACCCGTGGCTTACCCTAATACTACACTACAACGATTAGGTTCACTGCCTAGGGTGTTATAAAACTTTCTCGAAGAAAAGGAAGTTCCTTTGACCCCGAACGACGCGTGTAGCGTTATCAGACACTTTCGTGCACTTTTATTGCTAATTGTTGTCTGCAGGAACACTCGACGGTTGCAGCTGATCAGAATTGAGGCGTCAATCCATAGCCGCATGCTCACACATCACGTTCATTTCGAAGAAATCATGATCAAAGCATATCTTTATCAAGTGACTCTAATATTTTCACTCCATGCTTCTGCTATGCTGTTGCAAATATCATGAATCAACAAAAGCTTCCGCAACTCTGATGAGAAGAAATCATGATCCAGAATGTGAGCATGTCGGTCCAAAAGTCACAACTTCACATGATGGCAACGCTACAAAGGATGAGTCAGAGATTTATGATGGCTGATGATCTCAATGCTGGCTCAAAACCTATCATCACGTGGATCATTCAAAGACCTCCACTTAAATTAACAAAACATGCGGAACATGAAGAATCAAATACTACGAGCTATAGAGCAATGAACTCAATCAAGAATCCAAGAACAATCAAAATGTAATATTTGTTTGTATTCAATGTAAATTGAGGTAACCTCCCTTAGGGGGAGATTGTTAGGATTTGGAAAATCCGGTATTTAAAGAGTCGGTCACCTCAAGTATATATATTTTTTAGAAAGCTCGTAGTCGTAGTCATTTAATGTTTAGTAAGTAGTTTGTTAAGAAACACCGTGGAGGACAGACGGGTCTTTACCCGCTGTTTGCCTGATCCACAGCCCGTAGGAGGCGTGTCTTCTAAGAACCTATAAATACCCTTTGCCTAGCAAGGCAAAGGGTTGGAGCTTTCAATATCATTTTTCTTTGTCTCACTAAGTTCCCAACTCTCTTAAATTTCTCTCTCTAGAACTCCTACTATATGTCTACTTTGTGCATTAAATTATGTGTTTATGAAAACCAATATGTTACAAATACTGAAAGAAGAAAATATCTTTGGTCATTCTACTGGAGGTAAGTAATAAATTTAAGTTATTTTTTTCCCCTAAATTTTGCCTTTCGTTTATCAGTTTTAAAATAAACTAAAGTACTTAATAAGTAAAACCATTTTTTCCCTGCCGTTCTTTACACTATTGAATTTCAAAAACGTGGTTTTCCACACTGTCATACATTGTTATGGATAGACTCGAAAGACAAGATACAGACTCCTGAGCAAGTGGAAAACTTCATTTCAGTAGAATTACCTGATAAGGCATCTGATCCGGAAGCTTATAAAGTTGTTGCAGATATGATGATGCATGGGCCATGTGGAATTGTCAAACCAAATGCACCATGTATGCAAGAAGGCGTGTGCACAAAAAAATTCCAAAAAAAATATAATCAGAATACTTACTTTGACAAAAAAAAAAGGAACATGTGCATTATCGCAGAAGAAAAACAACACATTATGTACGAAGAGGAGAGATGCAACTGGACAAAAGTTATGTTGTGCCTTATAACAGGTTGCTTTGTCTTATATTCCATGCCCACATAAATGTTGAATACTGTGGGTGGAGCATGCTAATAAAATATCTATTCAAGCATATCTCAAAAGGTATAGATAGAATTGATGCACGCATTACAAGACCCATTGGCGATACAAGGACTTCATCAAGATGCTCCTAAAATACAAATAGATGAGATTCAGAACTTTATTGATGGGCGTTTTATTTGTCCACATGAGGCATGTTGGAGAATACTTAATTTTCATATACATCATAGGGAACCAGCAGTTCAGATTCTTGCAGTCCACCTCAAAGACATGCAGACGGTTACTTTTCGTGACAAAGAACCATTGGGATCCGTTATCACAGATGATGGTAGAAAATTAACAACATTGACTGAATGGTTTACATATAATGCACTATATGAAGATGGAAGGCATTTAACATATTTAGATTTCCCCTCAGAATATGTTTGGTATGAGACTTCAAAAGAATGGAGGCGCCGGAAACGTAAAACAAAATCTTCAATTAGTCGATTAGTTTACGTCCATCCAGCAGCCGGTGAACTCTTTTACTTTCGTATGCTGCTTGGTCACCAGAAAGGTTGTAAATCGTTCGTGGAAGTCCGCACTGTTAACAGTAGAGTTCTTCCTACATACCGCGCAGCATGCCAAGCTTTGGGCCTCCTTTATGATGATAAAGAATTGGACGTAGCACTAGAAGAAGCAGCATTAACAGCAAGCTCTACAGAACTCTGCACACTCTTTGCTCATATTTTACTTTACTGTGAAGTTGCAGACCCTGTTCAACTCTGGGAAAGACATTGGAATCGGATGGGAGACGACATACCAAGAAGAGCTTCGCAAATGGCTCACATTAGAGATTTGCACATCAACGATGCAGAAAAAAAGGGTTACATTATGTTTGAAATAGAGCTGATTTTAAACAGTTGTTCAAAATCAGTTAAAGAGTTCGGCTTAACATTACCTCCAGCATATCTGTTAGACGAGCTCCAAAACAGGATGTTAATGGAGGAAAAGAATTACAACCGCGAAGAATTGAAAGAAGAAGCAGAAGCTGCTATTGTAAAACTGAACGATGAACAAAAAGCCGTTTACAACCTTATAGTCGATGCATGTCACAACAAAAAACAGTAATTGGTGTTTGTATACGGCCATGGTGGCACAGGGAAAACTTTTTTGTGGAAAACAATAATCAACACATTGCGTTCAGAAGGTAGAATAGTATTGGTCGTTGCATCTTCAGGTATTGCCTCTTTACTTTTACCATCCGGTCGTACAGCACATTCCCGATTCAAACAGCCACTTGAATTAACTGATGAATCAATGTGTAACATTAAAAACAATACTATTATGGCCAAACTATTAGAAGAAACTGAACTTATAGTATGAGATGAGGCACTGATGAATGATTGCCGATGTTTTGAAACATTAGACAGAAGTCTAAAGGATATTTTGAACAACTCAAGTAAGCCATTTGGTGGGAAAACAGTTATGTTGGGTGGTGATTTCAGGCAGACATTACCAGTTAAAAAGAAAGCATCGAAATCCCAAAAAATTGATGCATCAATAGCTAGATCCTATTTATGGCGACATTTCAAGGTGTACAAACTTAAAGTAAACATGAGGCTGTTGCAAACAAATGTCAACGAATATGAAAGAAACACTATACGTGATTTCTCTTCATGATTGATTGATATAGGAGATGGCCAAATTGGGGAACCTGATCAAATGGAACCAAATGATGCTGCATGGGTGAGAATCCCACAAGAATATCAAATCAAAGATGACGAGAATGGTATCCAGAATCTAATTAATTTCATCTATGATGAACGGACACTAAAAGAACCAACAGCACAGGTCTTACAGGAAAAGGCAATCATATGTCCAAAAAACGAAACTGCCGAAAATGTAAACGAAAAGGTGTTATCAATGTTAAAAGGAAATAGTACGGCATACATAAGTTCGGATGAGGCAATCCCGATTGGAAAAGACGGTGATGCCACAAAAATGTTATACCCACCAGAATATCTAAACACTTTTAGATTTCCCGGTTTGCCACCAAATAATCTTCAACTAAAAGTCGGAGCACCAATCATGTTAATACGAAATGTTAATCTAGGAGGTGGTCTTTGCAATGGAACAAGAATGATAGTAAAAAATCTTTAGTCAAAACTCATTGAGGCAGAAATTATCACAGGCACCAGGGTTGGAGAAAAAGTATATATTCCAAGAATTCCGTTGACCCACAAAGATCCTAACTATCCTTTTATTTTTAAAAGGAAACAGTTCCCAGTGAAGCTTTGCTAAGCAATTACGATCAACAAATGCCAAGGACAATCTATAAAGAAGATCGGCATCTACCTCCCAGAGCCAATTCTTGTACATGGGCAACTATATGTTGCATTATCAAGGGCCACATCACCGCACAGATTAAAAATCCTAATTAAACCACACCCTGAACACCCGCCAAATACAACCAATAATATTGTGTACAAAGATCTTTTAAAAAACCTATATGAAAAAGAGGTCTCTATAATAAAAATAGTTGCTCATCATTCCTTTGTTATTATACATATTGTGTCACCTTATCTTAGTCTATTATTATATAACAAGAAACATACATCAGGACTATTTTTTTTAACATTCAGTATTGTTTAATTAATCTCCATTTTATTATATTTATTAAAATACATATACTGAATCCTATACGATTTTTCTATATGCAGGATGACAGAAGCTTACATCAAAGACCTAAAACCAGGGGACAGGAAGAAGATACTGGAAGCAAAAATCTATCGAGCATGGATACATAGAGACCCACCAGATACAACAGACAAAGGTTACCGTGCAATTTTATTAGACAAATAGGTATGTCATACATAGAATATCACAAATAAATAAACAATATATCTATAAAAAGCATCAACTGACAATGTAAAATGAATAGGGTCATGCAATACAAGCAAATATGAATGCAACCGACATCAGTTACTCTACCAGTATTGTCATACCTGGAAAGACATACCTAATATCAGAGTTCGCATGTATTGATACAGGAAACTGGCAGCAAACCCTGGCAAACAGAACATCACTGGCATTTATCAGATTCGCCACGAAATTTGATCCCAACAAGATATCGGATTCCCAGATCACTATTTCGACTTCATTTCTTACAATGAACTGCCTTACCGAGTCATCGATCCAAAAGACAAGAGCAAAAAGCCGCATCCAATCCTAAAAGGTAATGAAAAAAACATCTTTTTTATTACTATACACAACAGAATATGAAATAATTATATATTGTTAATTGAACAGACTATATCAGATGTTACATACGATCAGGGGAAAAGGAAAAAATTGGCAATCCAAACAAAAATCAAGTGATGCATCGCAAAGTCGAAATCCAAAATCTAAAGTAAGTTATTTAACAATATTTATATTGCCTTCTATATAATAAAATTCTTACCAACATTATAATCCTTTTCAGTATTTGATTAAAACAGCCGTAACTCTCTTGAGTTAACACTATGGGGTGACCTCGCTGAGAAATTTAACAAAGACGCCATAGATGCACTTGAAAAACCAATCATCATAGCTGTAACATCATGTAGAGTCTCACGCTACAACAACAACCTGCAGCTTTCATCAACACTAGCAACATATTTCTACATAAATCCAAAGATTCCACAACTTGAGCAACATCGAGCTGAGTAAGTTATAATTTTTTTCCTTATTTAAATAGAACTTCTATATAACTTTATATACTCAAAAACATCCATGGGTATAACAGATATAGAGAATTACACAACCTGAAGCCACCTCTGCAGATTGTTAGACATCGATTTCAAGATAAAGAACATGAAAAAATGCGAAACAGAAATCCTCTCGCCACCCTGATGCAAGAAAATACACAAACTCATGCAGTAAGCGAAAATAAAAATTCCATATGTATTATATTATTTATGTATAAACAATATTTAAAAATTAAACAAAAACATAGGGAGTTCGCTTTACCTGCAACGGAACTATAACAAGTATCAATACATCCCGTGAATGGTACTACAGATCATGCACCAAATGTACCAATAAAGTCAATGATAATGAAGGTGCTTATGAACGCAGGGTTCATGGAACAGTGTCATCCACGACTTACAGGTAAGATTATAGTGAATAACAATCTTCAAATAACTTAAATGATATCAAATAACATATTTTCTACGTGCAGATACAACTTTAAAGCATACATAACAGATAACACGGACACAGTTATGATAACATGCTTTACACCAAAAGCAGATGACATTGTTGGTATCGACTGCAATTCATTAGTTAACTCACTCGAAAATAAAGACCCGAAGGAATTTCCAGAAGCAGTAAAAGCCATTGTTGGAAAAACACATATTTTCCAATTTCATTTCAACACAGGGAGTTCACTATTTCGACAAACAAGATCCGCCACAACAAATTAAAACAAAAGCATCAGGTAAAACTAATAAAAAACACCATCAGATGACATTACACATATCTGAAAAATAGATTACACTTTGTATATAAACATTTTTTTCCTATTTTTGTAACAGGATCAACAACAACAGATCAACCAGAAGACGTTGTTGAACATGCACCAATCACAGCTAACCCGCATACATCTTTATCAGGTAAAAACACTGAAAAAATATTACAACACCTCATGCTAGCATGATTATTTAGAAATAGAACAAGTATTAACCGTTTATTTTTTCCATATTAGTTTCACCAATTCCATCTGACTTAACTGCTACTCAGAATAAGGAACAACTAGATGAAGTACAACCAATACAGACAGAACTTACAGGTAACAAACTTAAAATGAAACACACATACATGTTAAAACTATGTTAATACCCATATTGATTAACCTATTTATTTTTTTGTAACAGGCGATAACACACCACCAACAACAATTAGCAGCCCTAAGACAACATCACAAAAAACAACAGCAAAAACTACCGAACATAAGACTGCCAAGCGACCAATATTCCAAGACAAACCAAGCGACAGCAAGAAAAATAATAAGGAGTAGTTACTTCTTAACTAATGTAATGTATTAGAATAAACTTTGCATATTTTGTAATATGAATGCATCAAACTTACATGGATGCAATAACCTAAGTTATCGAACTTGCATATCTGCATCTTTTGTAAAAGTTTCTTAAATAATGCACTCACTTAATAACACTATCTACAAACACCCTACTATGCAAATACTGAAAGTTTTACCCTCTTAAAGCAATGGCTATGTCACTAAACTATTAAAGCTATCAAGGAATACCAAATGCTCATGGTTACAATGGTTACCGGGTTGAAACCAAAAGGTTCCTGGGAAACTACATTCCGTTTGTAAAGTAGGCCTTTTTATAACTAATTAGAGTTGACATCCAATGGATCACAGAAAAAGACACAAAAGATAAATGAATGATTCAATCCCTTCCCACATACATTAGCCTACTTTCCCATACCATATACTGCAAGTGTAATAAACTTTAACAATCACAAAACTATCATCAATAACATCTATGTATCATAATATATACAGATTAAGAAAATTAAACACACAGCACCACACATTATAAAGCATAAACATAATTTCATATTATCATTAAACAAAACAACATTACAATAACAGACTATTACATCAAAACATTCTACCAAACTTATATTCAGACATAAACTAAAACACATAAACAAAACATCAACATATTATACCCCATAAGCAACCTAATGAGTCACTCCATCATAGACACATGAAGACGCTTCTCAGCCCTCCCTTCACGTGCCAAATCCAAAACAGCTGTTAATCCAGCCAAAATCTTTTCCTCCGTCGCTTGCGCCTTAATCATACATTCAAGACCAACACAAGCCACATCATGAAAAGGACAGAAACGTTCACCCTCTTCAATCATCTCACCCCTTTCTCAATCTTTCTTTTCAAACCGTCACATTTTTCAGTAAGAACCATAATCAAACCCTCATTTTCTGTAAATTCTTGCACAAACAAAAATTTGAAAACATCCTTGAGCTCATCAGAACCACAAGCCTCTTTTAATTGTTGAAAATTTGGAGTACGCGACATTGTTGGAAAAATTATTTGGATCTAAATAATTATGACCTAAAATCGTAAGAAACCTGCTTATATAACAAAAAAAAAGAAAAAACAAAACCAAAAAAAAACACACAAAAAATATCCACAACTTAAGCCCATTTTAAATGGTACCAACCCAAAGACAATAACAAAAGCCCAAACATTTTTCTTATAAAATTACTCACTTCTATCTGTCTATATATATATATATATATATATATATATATATATATATATATATATATATATATATATATATATATATATATACTAGTGCCAAAAACCCGTCCGATGGACGGGTATGACTTGTGGTTTTTATTTTTAGGATTTAGTAGAACAAATATATACTAAAAAGTAATTAAAAGTTAAATGAAACGGTTAAGATCTATAATTGATGTTACCATAATTCATAAGACGGCTAAAAGCAGGTAAGTATATTGATTTTTGGTTTTTATTTTTAGGATTTTTAGTTGAACAAATATATACTAAAAAGTACTTTAAAGTTAAAAGAAACGGTTAATATCTATAATTGATGTTACCATAATCCATAAGACTGCTAAAAGCAGGTAAATATTTTGATTTGTGGTTTTTATTTTTAGGATTTAGTATAACAAATATATACTAAAAAGTAATTAAAAGTTAAATGAAACGGTTAAGAACTATAATTGATGTTACCATAATCTATAAAATGGCTAAACGGAAGTAACTACTTTTTAACATTTTGTTTAAACAATAATAATCAATAACATCTTTTACATTTGATAATATTATTAATATTTATTACTATTATTTTGTTTTTGTTAATTATGTTTATTTAATTATGTTGTTTACCAACATCATCTTAGTTATGTTACACATCTATAGAATTTTGAACATTATGGGTGCATTTGGTATGATGCCATGAATCGTAATCGATATTGGTTTCGGTATAAGAGGGGTCCTTCACCTATGATTGATTCATTCCTCCCTTTTTGAACTCCTATGGAGTATGGACGATATCCATATTTCATTCTCATATAATGTGAGCCCCTCATCTTAACCAAACATTTAGAATCTTTACCACTATCATTCTCTCATTGCCATAGGGGGATACCAAACGCACCATAATATTAGAAGCAATGTATATCGAAATGGAAGGATGTGTCCATTGACATTGTATTACCTTGCGAAGTCACTCTACTTTGAAGTTTGATCCTTGTTGGATTATCATTCTTGCCATTAGGTTCTTGTTAACGTTTGTGTACAGAGGGAAAGAATTGATTCAACATGACTATTTATATATGTTTAACCCTTCGTACATATAACATATGTACATTGATCTCGTGTAAAGTGAGTGGTGAAAATAAACACAATATCAAAGTATCAAATTAATCGTGAAATTCGACAAATCAACCTTTTAGGAAAAGGGTTAACGTGCCAAAGCTCACGAATGTGATAAAAGTGATACCGGGTAAGTGGGAGGACAGTGACAGGAAGGAGAGGGAAAAGAAAATGGCGGGTAAAAGAGGGATTCTGGGTTTTATGGGTTTGGGATTTTTTTTGGGTAAACACAGGTTAAAGGGAAATGGGTTATGGGTGGAAGGTTAAGTGTGGGTTTCAATGGGTTTAAAAGGGTTTTTAAGTTTTATTGTTTTGGTCATTTGGGTATCGGGGAAGGGAAAAATGGAAATTTTTGTTTCGGGTTAGGTTTTTAGGTTTGTTTTCCTACTCTCATACCAAAACATGTCCCGGGCTCTAAAAATGTAGAAAATCCACTCCCGGCTCCGTCCGCAAAGCACTTTTTCTGATTTCGGCTCGGTTTTGCTCGTTTTCGCTCTGTTTTCCATCCTTTTGTACCTGCAAGACATAAAACACACTCCGAGGATATTTTTAACATAATTTGATCGTATTTGGGTGTTTTTAGTCATTTTTTGAGGTCTTAGGCAGGTAAAAACGATGAGTGAATAAGCACTCATCAAATTCCCCCACACTAGGCAATTGCTAGTCCCTAGCAATCTTTTATGAAAATTTAATGGATTTTATCTCTTTACCAAAAGCCATTACTTCTGGAGTAGCCAAATGTTTCAGTTCAAGTAAGAACTATGGTACACTGATAACCATATGATTTTGAGCAAATCACCAGCTTTCAACGGTTTTGATTTGTCTTTACCAGAAGCCGTTTGCTTCTGGACTAGCCAACTCTTAGATAAAATATCTTTGGTGAGTCGATTACCAATTATGGTTTTCCAACTGCCTTTACCACAAGCCATAAACTTGCGGGCTAGCCAACTCTTCACTAATTAAAGATATGGTGAGCTGAACACCATACAATTTTGGGCAAATTGCAAGCCGTCAACGGATTTGAGATATCTTTACCAAGAGCCGTTTGCTCCTTGATTAGCCAATCCTTTTGTTTATTAGACATGGCGGACTGATAACCATAAGCTGAGTAAGTGCAAAACACTTACTCCAAAAAAAAATTTGGCCAAAAATGGGGGAATAGGGTGGTATAATTACATGATAAAATTCGTGAGAATTCCCCCCCACACTAGAAATGAATATTGCCCTCAATATTCAAAGTACCGGCGGTTATGCCGAAACATAGAACGTAAAAGGGAAATACTACGGCCATTATTTGAATTTTTTTTTTTTTAGAAAAACTTATATACAACAGCGGGGGGCAACTCCCCCACACTAGGGTGGTACACACGGGTGAAAACCCATGTTTAACTACTGTTTTTGATTACCGAGTCGCTAGCTTGACTCGACCCCGAATTCATTGGTCCATGGGGGAGCAAGTGGAATAGAAAATCGCCATCGGACTTTCATTCAAATGGTTTAGATAAACATTGAATGTGCTGAAAGTTCCACTCCGATGAGATATAGCCGGCTCAAAAGAATGAGAAATTCCGGGGTCAAAGATGGTATCTTCACTCCCGTAGGAGTTAAGACATGGAGAAGAAATGGGAGGAGAAGGAAAAGTGTTAACGACATGACAACGGGTGGTTTGGGTGGGCAAAATATTAGATTGAGGAACATGGAGCGAATGTTCAGAAATCCTATCCACCACTGTAGCAATGAAGACATCTGTATCGGGCTTAGAAGAGGTTCCATCATCCGGCGGTTTAGCAGGCGGACGAGTGGATGATGGACCTAAGCCATAATCGTCACTCTGAAAACCCGAAGGTATCGAGTCATCCGGAGAAAGAAAGTCGACCTCCTCAATACGAGTATCACTTGACGAATTATCAGAAGACCAATTGTAAAGAAGATTTTCCAATTCGGTAAGGTCGGATTCAAAGTCGAAGTGCACATCACCATCTCCCGGTGGGGAATGATCAATAAGAGCGAGTTCATCGGCGAACTCCTCGAGAAGGTCTAACGTCAAAGTGGGATTGCCACTATTCTTATCTTCGGGTAAAGAAGGAGATGAAACGAGGTACAAGTCACTATCCTCATTCTGAATGTCAAAGATGGGATTATCCGAAACTAGAGTGAATTCATAATCAAAGTCAAACAGAGGATTAGTGAATGTCGTAGCAAAAGGCTTCTCGGACACAACAAGAATATCTTCATCATCCGTCTCAAAATCAGTGTCCATATCAAGATCATCGGGATCAACATCTCTCACTTCTTCCAAGCTGACAAGCTCAGAAGGTATTTCCTCCACATACTCGATGTCTGATACGCTTACGCAGCACGTTCGGGGTCAAGGAAACTTCCTTTTCTTCGAGCAAGTTTTATAACACCCTAGGCAGTGAACCTAATCGTTGTAGTGTAGTAATTAGGGTAAGCCACGGGTATTGATATCGTTCTCTAGGGGAATAGTGTCGTTAAGCTGAAGTGTATGTCGATTTAAGTCTAAAGGTGAGGGATGATTATTTTTGTATTTTTATATTTTATGAATCTCGGTTTTTGAGGGGAGGGTGGAATTAGTTGCTAGTCAACTATCCCAAAAGATACTAACTAAATTAGGGGTCTACCAGTAATGTGAAGCGTATCTACTTATGATGTATTACTCCTTGCTAGCTATCTAATTCTACCTACTGAATTGTCACGTCCTATTGATGGTTGAATTGTCACGTCCTTATTCTTAACGCGTTGTATTTTCTAAGGTCGTAAGGTGTGCTTTCCCTAACTCTTTTAAAGTCACCTTTAAGTGTAGTAAACAAAATCCACTAAGTCATTCATAAACTAACTTTAAGGTTATCTTTGGTTTAGTAAACGAAATCCACCAAGTCATTCATAAACTATCAAAGATTTATCAAGTATTAAACACAACGATAGCCTAGTCGCACTCCTAAGCTAATTACAATTAAGATAAGAGACAACCAATCAAACAAGAGACAGTAGGGTGCAAGAATTATAAACTAAACCAATTAGACTCATTGAAATTGTCACACCCCTAATGATGAAGATAGACACAAGCATCACTAAGAAATCAATAAGATCTAATTAATTATATACAAGTTTCATACAATCATAAGCAAACACTAGATGAATTAGCCAAGCATAATTAATGAAGAGCAAGCAACAATTGTGATAATTGAAGACATACCATAGGATTGGATAATCAAACAAACCATTACACGATGTTTCTAGAGTGTTTGAAACCCTTTAAGTTGCTGGAAAAACACCTACCTAAACCCTGGAATCGGACTTAGGGTTTAGGGCTTACAAAAAGTGATGTTATAATGTTATATTTATAGGCAGATTTTCTATCGGCAAAGAGTGACGGCGTCACACATAAAGAGTGATGGGCTTTTGAATCACCAGACTATAGATTTTCTCGTTCTGGTCGCGTGGGCTTTTGAATCACCTAAATCCGAGTTCGTATGCAAAAGTTATGGCCAAAACAGTATCAGCTACTTCGCGCGCATGTTGTGACTTGATCAGCTTGTGACGGCGTCACCTTATGGTTGTGACGCCGTCCCCTTCAGTTTATGACGTCGTCTGGATCAAATCTAGGGTGTCTGAGTTGTGACGCCCTACTCTTTTAAAACCTGAAGCCGTCACTTGTAAATAAGCAATTTGGCTACTGAGCCGTCACAAAGTGCTCCGACGGCGTCGCAGTTAAGCAGTGACGCCGTCACCTTCAGTTCCAGCAGCCTGAGTGTCTCGATTCTTGACTTTGGCCATTTTCTTCGTATATTCGCGCCTTTTCGTCCAAATAAGTGCCATTCCAGCATTTTGCCTTCAAGAGACCTAAAAAGTGAAAAGGAACGATATTAAGCAATAACGGATATAAAAGTGATCAAATAAAGGCTTAAACGACCCCTCGAAAAGGTACCTTTTAAAACCTTATCAAATATCCCTACACTTGGTATTTGCTTGTCCTCAAGCAAATGTGCTTTTAGCCAATTAATTTATAAGTTAGGGGTCATGAAGCATTGGTTTAAAACAGTCCACAACACATATAAGCCCCGCAAAAGTCATAACAAGCACGGAAATTACATACTAGCACCTCACATGGGGTGTTTGGATACTCACATCTCTCTCGGGTGTATATGAAATATAACAAATTGGAAATGGAAGATAAACACTCATTAACCGGTCCTAGTACATAGATTACCATAGGCTTGAGAATAGATCAAACCTCCATCGCTTTGGCGTAAGCACCTAGGAAAAACTATCAAAGAGGTCTTTTAAAGGGTTGTAATGTTAGGCTTACGGTAGGGAAATAAGGGTTTGGTGGGATAGGCTATTTAGTGGTGGCAAGTCAAAAATCTCTATGTTACAAGCGTACGAAGAATGGCGTTGCTAAGCCAAGACTCGACACTCTAAAACTCTAGGTAACGAAAATAAACAAACATAAATTTAAAGGATAGATGTAGGATGGTAGCCCGTATGTTTTTTTTTTTTTTTTTTTTTTTTTTTTTTTCATACACTTTTACTCTACCATCCTCTACGGTAACATCAAAATGATAGGGATTTTTTAGGCATATCCCTACACTTGAGTTTTTATTACTCTAACACTAATTTGACCCGAATTGAAAAGATCAAAACACTTGGGGTACATTATTATGCAAACAAAGGGAATTTGAATTTAACGTTCCCTTCCCGTCATTTCATAAACTTTAACTTTTCCCATGAATCCCAATCGTCCCAAAACTGTATACAAAGGATATGACTCGACTTAGCAACTCATGCAAGCAACCAGATAATTGAACTAAGGGTTTAGGGTGATAACAAAAATGCACTAAAAGTGAGTGCATAAGGGGTAGGCTAAGGCGAATTGGGTGTATATTTGGGGGTGGGGTGTAAACAATGCTCTTCATTGATATTCCGGAAAAACCGAAACATCACGAGAACCGCGAAAAGGATAGGCTCTGAGGGGTTAACTAGGGGTATCGTGTACTAAAGATGAGTACAACGCAAAGGGTGTGGGGGAATTACTCAACCGATGTGGAAGAAGTAATTATATTACGGGTATCAAACAAGGGTTGTCCTAATGCCTCTTATCATTTAGTTATTCCTAACTACACAAGTGTAGTCTTACTAGCGATCTCGGAATGTATCACAAAACAAGTTCTAGAATCTAATATACTACCGGTTCACAGTCTAAGCATTAAAGATGAATGCTTTTAATTCCTACTAATCTAAGGGCGATCCTCACATTTTGGGTGGAATTTAGGTGGTAAAGGGTTTTTGTGCTAGTCATGCAACTTCCTATCCGTGAGACGCTTTTGTTAAGACTAATGGCCCACTCCTATATGTCATGAAAAATTTTAAATTTGGTGCCAAAATTACCCTAACTGACATTTTCTCTTGGTTTATTACACAAATACAATGGGACAAAGCAAATATTCAAGGATAAGCATAGTTTCAAAGTTCCCATTTTATTTTCCCTCCCTACACTTAAACTGAACATTGTCCCCAATGTTCCCCGAAAGTATCAAAGCTATGATAATGGAACGTAATTAAAAATGAAAGAAACTAGTACTCCCCTGATTAGCTCGGTAGGATCCGTGTGTGAAGTAGTGGTTAAATCCTTCTTCAAGAAGAACGTTAGCGTTAAAAGCTTCTTCTCATCTTATGTATCTTCTTCTTGGTAAATTAAACCTGCACACTTCAAGAAAACAAACAACCCAACGCATCAAACCGAACAAACAAAAATCTCAACAAGATGTAATTTCAGACTTAAATAGGATATAATGCTTGTGGAATGGATGTTTATAGATTTTCTAGAAAATTAAGACCTGGAAAATTCCAAAAATTTATAAGTAGCACAGAAAACGAGAAAAAGTAGTAAGCAGTTTCTACTCCTCCTGACGCCGTCAGGTTGAGACCCTGACGCCGTCAGGTTATCATGACAGAAACTGGTCTGCGATTTTCTGAAAAAAAAATCTGGAAAATTTATATCTTTAAAATCTGGAAAAATTTCCTGCAATAACATCCATTATGACTCGATACAAGCATTTGACTCGAACGAACACACATGTATATCTTTTAAATAATTATAATTCTCATGTTCACGTTTCTTTTAAAAATGTGTGTAATCCTCCCTACAGTTATCCCTTATGTAAAATACCTTTATATGTAATTAAGACGAGGTTAAAGACAAAATAAAGCATTTTTACAAATTCAAACATGAGAGTAAACAATTAATAAAAGATATACGACACACAAATGAAAATGAAAAACAAATACACATGGGTTGCCTCCCAAGAAGCGCTTGTTTTTTTTCGAGTCACGAGCCTGACTCTACCCTTATTTAACGGATAAAGGGGAGGTTTTCCCTACACTTAAGTTTAAGTGCGGGTGATAGTAGCGATACACACCCTTAGGGTGGAAATATGCCACGTGAGGTGAAGGGGGTGTGTGAATGGCTTCCTTCATCCTAAAACTACCCGGACTGTTAGGAATTGGAAAATTTCTTTGTGAAGAGTCGGTCACCCCAAATGTTATCTAGCTTAAGTTAGCTCGTAGACTTGTCGTTAGTTACGTTATTTATCAGTTTATTAGTTAGTTATTAGTTTAGTTTAGCGTAGTGCAACACCGTGGAGGAAGGTCGGGTCTTTACCCACTGTATCCCTGATCCACAGGCCGATAGGAGGTCGTGTATTTGTAACTATAAATACCCCTTCCATCCATGGAAGGGGTGGTGCTTTCAATCTAATATTCAACTTTTGTGAAGTAACTCTCTACCAAGAAACCACCCAACTCTCTAACATTCTCTCTCTAATGGCTAACATGTATTTTGATCTCCCAAGACCACCCGAATCATCAAACACAATAAAATAATGATCCTACAATTGGTATCAAGAGCCAAGGTTTATTGTGTTATAGTGATTTGTGTGGTTTCGTACCATGGTTGTTGTTTGTGGTTTTTTCTTGGTTCATGTTGTTAACCGGTTTTGTGTATTGTTTTGATGGTCAGATTGTTGGTCAAAACTGGAAAAAATCGATTTCAACATTTGTTTTGTGTTAATATTTGTGTCCATAAGTCGTAGTACAATTTGTGGTTATCATTCTTTTATTAACTTTGGCACAAACTTATGTGATTTATTTGTGGTCATATGGTCATAATCTTCAAGGTTCAAACTGGGTCAAAAAAATGAAGTGTCTTTGTCTGCATATGTCATTTTTTCTGGGTTTCATATGAATATCGTCGGAAAGTGGTCGGAAAACTCTAATATTCAAGCTAGCGAGTTGTCTTAACAAGTGTCCAGATTCAATGAATATATCTAGCGACTTGGTAAATTAAGCTAGCGACTTGTTTTTTAACAAGTTAGCGATTTATGACAGCGACTTGTAATGAAAAAAACCTAGCGACTTGTTATTGAACAAGACGTAGCGAGTTGGCTTAGCGACTTGGCTAGCAACTTGGCTAGCGACTTGGCTAGCGACTTGGCTAGCGACTTGGCTAGCGAGTTAGCTAGCAACTTGGCTAGCGAGTTGACTCAAGACCATTGTCACTAGCGACTTGACCATGTGACAGAAAGGTAGATGAAGAAGAATGACATAACACAAGACACGACCACAACATATCTATGACCACAACAAGACCACGACCTAAGATCTTTAGACCTCAAGTCCAATGACCATCATCAGTCAACAATATCTATATGTATAAGGTATTCAGATCCGAACCAAAACCAATCTAAACTCAACCCAATTCGAACCTTACCAATCATACAAACTAGAACCTCATCACAGATCTCATGCATCAAGACTCGAATCACATCAATAGTTAAACATCTCAAGATCTCAGTTTACCTTTCGTTTTACATAATACGAGACCTTTAAAGGTCTATTAAATGAAAAGTACTTCATCACAGATCTAAGCTATTATGTTAATTAACTTATTGATCTCAGATTTGTCTCTCAAAGTATTTCAAGGTTTCATCATGCCTCAAGGGCCTATTACATGAGGAGAGCAAATATTCATCACAGATCGACCATAACGAAAATAAGATTAACAAGTCAATGATCTCTGCTTTGATCCTTTTGTGTTAGGTTCATAGAACACATAGATCTATATAGATCTATACACAAAAGACCTTGTGCCTCATGGATCTAAAACGTTTTTGTAATTAATATACGAATCTTAAAGGAATGATATTAACAAGTATGTTAACCCATGTCCTTTGCTCGGTTGAAACTCAATAACAACTTAAGTTAAAGATCAAACCTACCTGTATTGAGCCTCGTTCATAAGCTGAAATACCATCCCTGTGGCTTAGACAAACCATGCTCAAACCATCCCTGTGGCAAGCGGATATACATGTTCTTGTTCTCGGTATTTTTTTGTTGTTCGTTGAGGGACTCAACATCATGGGTTTGTGTGGTTAATAGTAACTGCTTTCGTTTTGAGAAATTTAAGATAGGTGGGTTTTGATATATTAAACGAAGGGAGGCGGAGGTAAACTGGTAAAGTGAGAAAAATTAGGGTTTGCCTAAGTAACGAGTGTTTAGGGATTTATGAGTGTGTGGTACGTTTTATAACCCCGAAGGTTAGGATTGGTGTGTTATAATATGGATCGTGCAGTGATGGGCTGAAACTTATTGGTGATTAAATTGACTCTTGGGCCTATATTCGAGAGGTGGGCTTTGTCTTGTATTAAATGGGATCATGTGATGGGCCTCATGGTGTGTTAAAGGGATCAGGTGATGTTATGTATTCTCGATCGTGTATGGTCTAAATGGAGTTAGCTATCTTTTCAAATCTCGTGAATACCAAATGTGTGGGAAGATATGATTCATTTATGTGCAAAACAATTTATATAAGGTGAAGTTATAAATCATGTGATATTGTATGAGTTGCATGGGATATATTGATTTACTTTCATGGGCCGTTACCATGAACCGTTATTAAGTTGTCAATGGACCTATTTGCGTCATTCATATCATGAACTTCTTGAGCTAAGTTTGCGTGGGCATATTTTGACATGAGTCATTAATCGGATGAAATTGGATCGGGTTTGAATTGACATGGGCTTGACTTGATAATTTATGATTTTATGAGATTTGAATTTGATGGATTTGTTGAAGAGTTTTGTCGATGAAATTTGCAATAATGAGATTTGTTGATGAATTTTGGTGAAATGCTGAGATTGGTAGTGTTGTGCGGGTTGATACCTTGGTTTATACATTTTCATGGAGGTTATTATGTCACGGCTTGAAGTGTTTATTAGAAAATGTTGACTACGGGGTTGTTTGGACGATATTTCTTATTTGGATTTGAAGTGAAGTTTTCCGGGCGCGTTCACTTATTTCGTCTTCTTTCTTTCTACCCTTTCGCAAAGATGACTTGTTTGAGCATTTTTAGAGTGTGATAAAGACTTGGCTATTTAGTTACGGTTATGCTTCTTTCTCGCTTAATCCACAACGTAACTATCACTCCGGTGTCTCACACAGTTGAGGATAAGTCAAGAGGATTTGTACATTGGGTACACCATTTCTTTTTCACAAGGATGAGTACAAGTTTAAGTAACAAATTTGGGGGTTTCTACTTCATGATCAAGTTTGATATATCGGGTTTACTTCTCCATGTGGTCACTACAATAGCCGACATAATGTGTGAATGATGTGTTTACCAAAAGTATGTATTGGATTGTTGATGATGTTGTGGATGTTGGTCACTGAACCGTTGATGAACCGCTGCATGTTCCCTTAAAACAGATATTCACCGAAACCAAAGTTGTCATAACATATTCAATCTGACATTGTTTATGGTTTTGTCTTGATTTTGTAAAATCCCGCGAAAGAATCTATTTCTCGGTTTAAATTATAGACTTGTAAAATCCCGTGACAATGGAAACATCCTGGTAATTGTAAAGTGCATTTCCGGATCTATCTTACAGTTTATTCTTGGTTTTGTAAAATCCCGCGAAAGAAACGATTTCTCGGTTTAAACTATAGAATTGTAAAATCCCGTATTGATGGATTCATCCTGGAGAAAGGAAAGTGTATTTCGGGATCTTATCTGATGCTGGTGCTACGGTTGCTTCTTCAAAGAAGGGATAAAAGGGGGTACTTTATGAATTGGATGTGTGTTTGAATTTTCGTCATGGCAGTTTGGCTATTACAAGGTTTTACGGGGTTATGTGCTTTTAACCATGGTCGGGATGAAACCATTATCAAAGTTCATTTAAATGTCAAAGAAGGCTAGATTTGAGCAGTTCAGAAGATGTGACAACGGAGTTAATTCACTATTATTTATTTGAGGTTGAAGTAAAATATCACGGGCGAGTGTACTTAGTATCTGAAGATATCGGGGATGGTTGGATGAAGATTCTTCATGATCCTTGTTCGATGCTTATTATCAAAAACGAAGACTTGAAAATCTAGTTATTGTTGGGTGTCTTTTACCTTTTCTTTTACCACTTGGGGGAATTGGGCTCATACAATCACAAAATAACTATCACTTTAAGGATTTACGTTGTAGTGCTCAGTGTCACATTCAATTGTGGATTTTCAAGATGTGATATACGTCTATTACTCGATGGTTGGTTGGTTGAAGAGTATAGAGTACTTAGAGATTCAATTGGGCATGAAGTCTCAGCACCGCTCTTCGTTACATATGTGCAAGTTTAAGTCACGAGTTCGGGGTAGTCTACTTCAGGGTCAAATTCATCATATTGGGTTTTCTCCATCAGCTGTCACGACAAAGAGCCTACTGAATGATAATGGGGCTGATTACATGTTTTGCTAAGAGAGCAGAAAAGAGAGAGATAATGATGTATGAACACAACAGTTCATGCCTCGTACTCTAAAGAAAAGAAAAGTGTACGTGTCAGTGCGCTTTATCTTCTGAAGAAGAGAAATCTTCTAATTAATGACCATTCTCATCAACATGCTTCATGCTTTTTCCATGTGCTTCAGTCATAAAGTGAACCGGGCTACCATTGATTGTTTTCTCATTCCACTTGCTCGATTATAATGAAGATGGCGACATCATGTGCTGATTTTGCGGGAGAGAAGTGTGAATAGAACATTCGGAAAATTTTCACTTATTTAGTCAAGAATGGCATCTCAGTATGCAATTCTTGAGGGGGAGAAGAAGTGTGAATTTTTTGCATTGTTGATTGATATTTGAGAATATAAATGGTCATACGGCTCTAAACTCATGTAAGAACCGAGCCTCTTATTATCGGGTCATCTTCACATGGAGTTTTTCTCTTCTAAGAGCCGTTGGTTGACATCTTCACTCGGATTGATGAGTTTATCAACAAAGTGCTTCCGGTTAATGCCTCCCGTATACATCAACATGATGATTCCGAACAATCTCTCTGTTCTTGTTTGATGTGATTGGTAGTTTGGTGTTACCATCTTGTGTGTTCGTTGCGGCCTGATTGTTGATTTCCTTGATGAACATCTTTCTGTTCTTGTTTGATTGGGAGGGATTTTAGTTAAGGGGATTTGCAAGATGTAAGTTAATTGGGATGCTTTTTGGTGGGATGCTTTTTGGTATGAGTTGAAGATGTTAACTATCTATTCCCCAACTGCACAATCTTGAAGAAGGTTGAGTCTACAGTCTGTTCTACATTTTCTGCTACATGTTAGAAGACTAAAGACGAGTTGCATTTAACGATCTAAAGACTTCTTCTTAATATGGGCATTTATCAAACAGATTGTCGGTTTAGGGGAGAGCACTAATTGGGAGTGTGTTATAAGTCAGATTCAATTCTCAATTAGACTTGCTCATATTCGTTAGCAGTGACTCCTCTAGACGTTGTTATTGACTATTTCGTTTTGGACATCTGACTCAAGTTGATTACTTCGGAGTTAATCATTTATCACTTATTTGAGATTGAAGTTGACTTTCACAAAGGCGTGTTCTTATTCGATAACTTGCTCGGGCTTAAGAATTTGAGTTGAAGACTTGGTTTATCTAGTTACCAGCAGTCGAGGTGGATGGTTGAAGACCTGGTTAACTATCACAATTAGGAGTTACTTTGTTTTACTCAGTGTCACACGCATATGACGGTGTGGATAATCGCAAGAGGTGTTAATGTCTCATACTTTGTTTGGGTAGTGAGTACTTAGAGATTTGCTTGAAGCATAAATTCTCTACACCGTTCTTCTATCATTAGGTGCAAGCTTAAGATACAAATGTGGGGAAGTTGACTTCAGTTTCAAGTATGGTATAGCGGGTTTTCTTCTTCAGTGGTCACAACAATTTGTCTACAGAAGGGTTGATATAAATTGTCAGAGAGAGTCTTCAGCAAGTTGATTCTCACAAAGACTTCAAGCGATCTTCTCAACAAATTTCAAGTATTTGGGCATTCAAAGAGTTGCTGATTCTGAATCATTAAAACCAGAAACGGGGAAGGAGACTCACATCTAAACACAAAGCGAGTAAACTTGATGAACTTAATTCTTCTAAGTGATTGAAGATATCCCGGGAAGACAAATGTTATTACCGCAGAGAAACTCAAGGTTTGACTCATGGCGAGTAAACTTGATGAACTTAACTCTTCTAAGTGATTGAAGATATCCCGGGAAGACATTTGTCATGACCGCAGAGAATCTCAAGGTTTTACTCATCAAGGCTTTTGGTGTTATTATTCCAACTACGCGAGGGAAGTGATGTAATAGAAAGTTTTTGAAGATAAAAGAGGTACAAAAGTGTGTGATGATAGAGATTGTGTACATTGGGGATGCTCAGCTGTCTCACTTGAGGGCTTAATCTGTGATTCAGAGATATAATCACTTATTCCGGTGTTGACATCCGCAGAGATTGTCACCCGCAGAGATAATCAGTGATTCGGCCTGCTTCTTCAATGTTATCGGTTGTTCTCTCTTTGGGCATTCGGGTACTTCGGGTTCTTGAGCTTCATGCACTTTCTTCAGGAGGAGAGAAAAGTATACATCGGGGTTATTCTTTAGCTATTGGACTTAATCTGCTACTTCGATGGTATAAGTTTCTTTGTCTTCGGGTTTGTGTGTTCGGGTTCGTGAGCTCTAGTCTAAGAGACTGACTGCATCAATTCAACTACGTGGGGGAAGTGGTCTCTTGACACCTTTTTGGAATGGATTGCTTCAGACTTCAGTGGTTATGAAATTTGAGAAGATTATTTTATGTATGAGATGATACGTTGCTGTTCTTCTATTGGATGATATAACCTCGAACGGAGAATCTCGATCATCGGTCTTAAATGGAGCAGCGGGATTTATGATTATGGTGTGCATCTCTGTGCACCTGGCTAAGGAAAGCTTGAAATAGAGCTTCGAATCTGCTCATCCAAAGGATTTTCGGTTTGGGGGGAAGCTGCCAGAGTCTCATTTTCAGATGGTTCAACTTCTTTCTACTATGCAAGAGCCCTGGAAGCTTTGGTGGTGAATGTTTAAGAGTTGATGACTTCTATCTTCTACGATGTGCTGCTCGATATCCTTATCTCGGTACTCGTATCATCATCTTCTTTTACTATATCATCTTCTCTATCTTTGTATATATTTATTCAAAAATCAAAATACAAAAATATAAAACCAACAAAAAGAAATAGAAAAATATAAAACCAACAAAAAGAAAATAGAAAATTATAAAACCTTCAAAAACCCATAAAAATCAGAAAATTTCAAAAAAATACCAAAAATATGTTTTTCTATGACATGTCTTCTGGTATCGATAACATCTACGGTCTTAGAAATGTCATTCAATAATGGCACGGGACCTTAGATGAAGTTCGAGCAGGAGGTGTAAATATTCTTTTCTAAACATGTCACAAATCAAATGGCTTACAGTCATTTCAGACTGTAACCCGCGCTTCAAAAATGGCTTACAGTTACTTCAGACTGTGACCCGTGCTTAAATCATGGTTTGCTATTATTTCAAATAGCAACCCGCTCTTCAAGAAAGGAAAGTGCTACGCTAAACCATTTTTCAAATATTTCGTGCACTTATCCTAAAAACAAAACAAGGAAAGTATGTCGAAGGACTGCTGTTCCTACACAAATGTTTTTCCGTCTATAATTCTTCAGAAAAATATTTGTTGTGTTCAAAATGGTGGTAAATGAGTTGCTTGAAAAAATCAATCAGGATCAGAGTTTTCGTATTAATTCGCAAAAACTCAATCGATGACTTCAACACTTTTAATAAATCTTTTCAGAAAATAAGTCATTGATTGAGGGGGAGAATGTTTTCAAATTTATATCATCTAACGGACTTTCTTAATTATCCTACGTGCTTATCTGGAAAAATATAATTGCCTATGTTGAAGGACTAGGTTTCTAGGATATGATTGTTAGGTTTAGATGATTAGAGTTTGAGAAACACATTATTCCCATACCTTACATGATCTGATTGATATGTTGCATTGACTTTTATTAGTCGATTGTTGTTTGGGTGTTGTCGACCACCATATATTTGTATGTGTGTTCACTAACGTATGCAGGTATTTTGGTTATAAGAATGTTCCCGATCCGGATCCCACAGATGAATATGATTGGATGCCGAAAGGAAAGGGTAACGATTTCTTGTGTCGACAAATGAAGAAACGGAGCTTAACTGGACTTCTATGGAGAGTTGGCATATATGCAACGTAAGAGGTCTCACTGCATCAGCAGATGGTTTTCTTCTAAGTGATTGAAGAAACAGAGCTTAATTGGACCTCAGTTGGCATTCAAAATGCAACATAAGAAGAAGTCTCACTGCATCAGCGACGGTTTTTCTTCCAAACCCTACAGCAACAACAGAAGCTTCTCAACCACCTAACGTATCTTTGTGCAGGATACCATTTTTAAACAATTTTGAATAATTTGATTAAATTGTTTTGAAAATGGAAAAATATTGTTTTGAAAATAAATTGGACTAAATTTTGAAAATCACCGGACTTCTTTTTATCAAAACCTAAGTCACTCAATTATCGACTTCGGTCATCGATTGAGGGGGAGAGTGATTTAAAATAAATTATTTTCAAACAATATTGCTTCATAAAAGTCCGGATTGTACAAAATAAGTGGTGATCTAAAGATTTAATGTTATGTCATGGTATGATTTTTTCTTTAGAATCAAGGTCTTTCAAAATGAAATCTTTTCTGTTCTTGTTTGATTGTGAAATTGTTTTGTTTTAATTAAAAGATCTCTTAAAAACTATCATACCTGATACTAACAATCTTTAATGTCTTAAAATGGTCCGTATCTGTCATCTTTCAAAATTGAATCTTGCCACGTCTTTACCCAAATTTTTCTAAATGATTTAAATCAGTTGGGATCACAAATCTCAAATGGTTTGATATTTCTGATCGGGGTAGAGATCGTGTTTTAAATCTCAAATCTGTTTTAAATGGAATTGGTTTTAGTCCTTTAAAGGCACTCCTGCCTCCATGTGCCAAACGATTTCAATATACATAATGCACATGTTGAGGAGGAGGATTTATCCAAAAACCAGATGAGTATTTAAACAAGGCCACATTTTCTCCCATGTTTTCTAAACCTAATTAAATCACTTGGGATCCAAAATCTCAAAGGATTTGATATTTTTGATCGGGGGAGAATTTGTGATTTAATTATGAAATTTGATAAAAGTTGATCGTTTTAATTCAGTTGTGCAGGCTGCTCTCTCATATGTGCTAAACGCTTTCGAATCTCGAAGCACATATTGAGGGGGAGCAAAACCATCGAGGTACAAAAGTTTTTTTAAAAGAGATTATAAAGTACCTTGATTGAGTTTTAAATGGTTTCTTAATAGATTATGTGATCGTGAATGTGCTTCAAACGAACTCTTGCCTCTATGTGATAAAAATGATTTCAAAAATCCTATGCACATATTGAGGGGGAGAATTTTACCATGAAAATCAAATGGCTTTTTCATATGAAAATTGTGATCAAAGAAAATATTTCAAAGTCCTCTTGCCTCCTTGTGCTAAACAATTTCTAAATCATACGCACATGTTGAGGGGGAGGTTTTCTAAATGATCAAAACTATTAGGGTACAAAATGCTTTGATCTCGTATCACAAGTACCTTAATTGTTTTTCCAAATGATTTTTCAATTGGTTTCAAGGAAGAATGAACTGTACCAAAAGACCGACCATTTTACTTTATGCATGGTGTTATAAGGATGGTTAGGTTAGGTATTCGTTCCCACGATCCCGCCAGAGCCGGAGGGATCTACCCAGGGACAATCCACTAGATAGTGTAGAGTCCTTAGGTATGATGAAAAAAGGAGAAAAGTGAGGAATGGGAAGAGTTCAGACTGAGACTGAGCTAGTACTAGAATAAACCCAACAAGGTTCTAGTTATGAAGTCTCGGTAAGCACTGAAGGGGTTGAAGAATGAAAAAGAAATGAATGATAAAAGGGTGAAAAGAAATAGCCCTCCATCAATTCAACCTTAGGGCAGAAACCGGGTTCAATTCATATGCTACTGGTTGTTACTAAGGTAACACTGGTATTGAAGACAAGACATCATGGACCCAGTGATGCACTGCACTAAACTTCCCAAACCACTCAAGTTCCTCTTAAAAGGTCTTGTTTCATTCTCACGGGGAACCGACATAATCTATCGACTTTCTCTTAGAGATGGTTGATATTGAAATAGGAGACCCTCTCCCTAGTCTCCGGCACAGGAACCAAAAATGCACTATTGAGTCTAGAGCCAAGAGATCATCCACAATATCTCGTTAGGACACTAAATTCTTGAAGACTTGCTTTTTCACACAACGTGGAAAGTAAGTATATATTAAGAGTCCTGCGCATTATCCTTGTGGTATTGCCAGAACATCTGAATGGTATGTAAAAGTATTCACGATGAAGATGGAAATCCTTCTAGAGCCAACATCAAACAAGCTCTTGGTGGGTGACATGTGAGATCTTTTCAAAAGATCAAACTTGTGACAACTGGATAGAAACGATGGGGCGATTCACTCGTGAATCAACCTTGGTCCAGGAATGGAATTGACGAATACTTTTGGAAAAACCGTTCGATGTGCAAACCTTCTTTTCTCTAGCACGTCGAATGTGTACTTATGTTTTCAAATTCAAAAAGTATCTCTGATTGAAAAATACTTTTAGAAAAACCGTTCGATGTGCGAATCTCTTCTTTTCGCTAGCACGTCGAATGCGTACTTATTTTCAAATACAAAAAGTGTTTTGATTGAAAATTGATCTTTGTCATAAAACCTTCGTCGTATTGCAAAACTCTTTATTCTAAGCAATACGCGATTGTTCTCAAATCAATTTTTCTTCAATCAGTGAATCTCAATTCGCTGGTTCACTCACTCCGTGTTGTCTTCTTTGAGACGTTCCGGTTTGAGAACAGCTAGAACAGCTGCGAAACCCTGTCAAGGAGATTCTTAGGAATCCTACCTGATCACAGGCAGTTTTTATACTGATCAACGGGGAACAGTGGGCCGTGTACCTCAATTCATCGAAAGTGATCAAAGACACTTTCGTGTGTTTTATTGCTAACTGTTGTTTGCAGGTACATTTGGACGGTTGCAGCTGATCAGAATTGAGGAGTCAATCCAAAGCCGCATGCTCACAGCATCCACACTTAATTTGAAGAAATCATGACTGGTGCATATCTACATAACCTGGTTCTGATATTTCATACTATGCTTCTGCTTCGCTGCTGCAAATATCATGAACCAGTAAGGCTTCCGCTACTCTGATGGAAAGATGTCATGATTCAAAAGTGTGAGCATGTCGGTCCAAATGTCACAACTTCACATGAAGGCAACACTACTATGGATGATCCAGAGAGATTTACTGTGGCTGATGATCTCAAAGAAAGCTCGAAGATCATCAAAGATGTGGATCAGTTCAAAGACCTCCACTGAAAGTACAAATCAATGCGGACTTTGAAGTTGCACTACAAAAGCACAAAGATTGCGGAAATGAAGAATTCAAGTCTACGAGCTCAAGAACAATGTCAAGAATAGAATGCTAGGATTCGAAATGTAAAACATGGGGTGACCTCCCTTAGGGGGAGATTGTTAGGAATTGGAAAATTTCTTTGTGAAGAGTCGGTCACCCCAAATGTTATCTAGCTTAAGTTAGCTCGTAGACTTGTCGTTAGTTACGTTATTTATCAGTTTATTAGTTAGTTATTAGTTTAGTTTAGCGTAGTGCAACACCGTGGAGGAAGGTCGGGTCTTTACCCACTGTATCCCTGATCCACAGGCCGATAGGAGGTCGTGTATTTGTAACTATAAATACCCCTTCCATCCATGGAAGGGGTGGTGCTTTCAATCTAATATTCAACTTTTGTGAAGTAACTCTCTACCAAGAAACCACCCAACTCTCTAACTTTCTCTCTCTAATGGCTAACATGTATTTTGATCTCCCAAGACCACCCGAATCATCAAACACAATAAAATAATGATCCTACACGGACTAAATTGGTTGATGGGTGGGTTGGTTCCTCGTTTATCTAAGGATGGAAGTAAAGATTGAGGTTCCGGTTCATCAACACTAGGAAATTCCCTAGAACTAAGAGTAAGACTGAGACTACAAGTATTCAAACCTATATTCTCCAGTTGCGTTCGGTTCAAATGTTCTACCTCCATTGGGATTTCTAAAGTCTCTTCTACTACTTCCGGGTAAGTCACGTGCGGTGTGTATGCCTTAAATGATGGTGGGGCTTGTGGGGTACCTTGTGGGTCTAGACTTTTCACTTCATCCTCAATTACATCTACATCATCTATTTGCTCGTCATGTAATATTTCCTTAGGTCGTGATGAAACCAATTCTAGTAATTGATCCAACTTATGGTTTAATGCTTGATTGCTTACCATAATGTTTTCATAAATTTGGTCAGTTCTCCTAAGGGCCTCACTAAAAATAGTTTCTAAACACGGAGGTTGTTCACGAAAGTCTATCCTAGGTGAAGGCTCAAACGAAGCATAGGTTTCACTAGATGAGGTATTTTGTGGGCTTGATGGAATGGTGAAATCCTCAAAAGGTTTATGGACTTGGTTACTTTCTTCCCACCATCTTGAATAATCCGCTTTAGTAATATAATAATTTCTTATGAAAAAGCCTAATCGCGGATATAGTGGATTCGCGTTCTCCATAATGGTGAACGGAAGAGTCAATGGACAAGTTTTACAAACAAAGGCACAAAGAAGGGGGATAGACTACAAGGAAGCTAATAAAAAGAAAAAAAATCTCACTTGATAGGAATCTTGTGAGTAGACCTAAATGAGATAGAAATCAAGCCTAAACAATAACTATTCCCCGGCAGCGGCGCCAAAAACTTGATACGCTTACGCAGCGCGTTCGGGGTCAAGGAAACTTCCTTTTCTTCGAGCAAGTTTTATAACACCCTAGGCAGTGAACCTAATCGTTGTAGTGTAGTAATTAGGGTAAGCCACGGGTATTGATATCGTTCTCTAGGAGAATAGTGTCGTTAAGCTGAAGTGTATGTCGATTTAAGTCTAAAGGTGAGGGATGATTATTTTTGTATTTTTATATTTTATGAATCTCGGTTTTTGAGGGGAGGGTGGAATTAGTTGCTAGTCAACTATCCCAAAAGATACTAACTAAATTAGGGGTCTACCAGTAATGTGAAGCGTATCTACTTATGATGTATTACTCCTTGCTAGCTATCTAATTCTACCTACTGAATTGTCACGTCCTATTGATGGTTGAATTGTCACGTCCTTATTCTTAACGCGTTGTGTTTTCTAAGGTCGTAAGGTGTGCTTTCCCTAACTCTTTTAAAGTCACCTTTAAGTGTAGTAAACAAAATCCACTAAGTCATTCATAAACTAACTTTAAGGTTATCTTTGGTTTAGTAAATGAAATCCACCAAGTCATTCATAAACTATCAAAGATTTAGCAAGTATTAAACACAACGATAGCCTAGTCGCACTCCTAAGCTAATTACAATTAAGATAAGAGACAACCAATCAAACAAGAGACAGTAGGGTGCAAGAATTATAAACTAAACCAATTAGACTCATTGAAATTGTCACACCCCTAATGATGAAGATAGACACAAGCATCACTAAGAAATCAATAAGATCTAATTAATTATATACAAGTTTCATACAATCATAAGCAAACACTAGATGAATTAGCCAAGCATAATTAATGAAGAGCAAGCAACAATTGTGATAATTGAAGACATACCATAGGATTGGATAATCAAACAAACCATTACACGATGTTTCTAGAGTGTTTGAAACCCTTTAAGTTGCTGGAAAAACACCTACCTAAACCCTGGAATCGGACTTAGGGTTTAGGGCTTACAAAAAGTGAAGTTATAATGTTATATTTATAGGAAGATTTTCTATCGGCAAAGAGTGACGGCGTCACACATAAAGAGTGATGGCGTCGCAATGACTTTTTTTCACCAGATTTTAGATTTTCTCGTTCTGGTCGCGTGGGCTTTTGAATCACCTAAATCCGAGTTCGTATGCAAAAGTTATGGCCAAAACAGTATCAGCTACTTCGAGCGCATGTTGTGACTTGATCAGCTTGTGACGGCGTCACCTTATGGTTGTGACGCCTTCCCCTTCAGTTTATGACGTCGTCTGGATCAAATCTAGGGTGTCTGAGTTGTGACGCCCTACTCTTTTAAAACTTGAAGCCGTCACTTGTAAATAAGCAATTTGGCTACTAAGCCGTCACAAAGTGCTCCGACGGCGTCGCAGTTAAGCAGTGACGCCGTCACCTTCAGTTCCAGCAGCCTGAGTGTCTCGATTCTTGACTTTGGCCATTTTCTTCGTATATTCGCGCCTTTTCGTCCAAATAAGTGCCATTCCAGCATTTTACCTTCAAGAGACCTAAAAAGTGAAAAGGAACGATATTAAGCAATAACGGATATAAAAGTGATCAAATAAGGGCTTAAACGACCCCTCAAAAAGGTACCTCTTAAAACCTTATCAATGTCTCCACACGATAAGGAATCATCAAACGACGTATAATCATTTTCAAACTCGGAAATAGAAACTTTTGGGGTGGGAGAAGAATCATCATTAAGAGGCTCATCACACATAACCTCGGACTCACTTAGGGTTGGGACAAGGTTCTCAGCACAAGACGGTTTCGTTTCCGGAATAGTGCTAAGATGCTCGTCCCCCATTAAAAGGTTATCCGAAGGTTCTATGGTAGGTAGGCAATATGAGAATGGAGAGTGTACATGTGCGGTACTTTGTGGGCTTGAGATATGCACCTTGTCCTTTTTCGTCTCCCAATCTTCCTCATCCTCGTCATCGAGACGGCAAGCTTCGTTAAATAGAAAATGTTGTTGAGCAGCTTCGTTAATGATTGTACAATAATTCGTACGACCAGGCCTTCGATGGTGATCGAAGGGTATGAGGTGATATGCTTGCGCCAAACTTGTAGTCAATCTGCAATAAGAAATAGTAGACACTTCGTTAAGTGATTGCGCAGGGGTTGGGCCCTGCGAACCACCTCCGGCGTGTGAATAAGTATGTGATATGAGTTATGGATAATATGATTTATGTGAAATAATGTGTTGAGTGAACATACCATTGAAATGACTCGTCCAATCTATTTATAGGTGATGAAAATAGCTTGGAGAGTGTTAGCACACGTTTAGGAGATCATGGGGGCGTCCCCTGATTTATGGTAACCGCTAGGGCTTCATCCCCACTATCTCGGACTTGGCGGGGAAGCTAAGGACATAGTGGGAACGTGGGGGAAGACCAAGTCAAGGTTCTTGTTTGTCTTGGCATCTTCAAGAGAAGACACCGAAGGGCATAGGCCTTCGGCTGGCGAATTCCCAACTGGTAACCATGTCAATGATGAATGGTTTTACGCCACCAATGACTTATAAAGAAAGACTTGGGTCTTCGTAATGCAATTTCAACTGAGGCCGAAGGGGGGTCCTTCGACCTGATCGGAGGGTACGTCATCAAGCCCCCCAGTCGAAAGTGATATGTACGAACCAGAAATATTGCTTACGACTCAGAAATAAAAACGAAACCTCCCCTTCATCACAAAAACGAACGAAGATGAAAAGTCTAGTTAATATTGACCGTAATAAATGCATAGTTAATTATAACTACCCCATTTTCCTCGGTACTAGTAAACATCCTTTCAAAATTTAAAAGAGGTTTGAAATCCGGTATAAAAGGGATAGCACGGACACGTGTAGGGTTGAGATGCAATATTTGTAGGGTATATAAAATGCAAAAATCAGTAAAACCCTAACAAAGTAACTTTCGCCCAAAGTTTTTCACCTACCAAAATTCCTTTCGATCAAGCCTTCGACCAAACAAGGTAAAGCGCTCCTTCTTCTCCTGTATTTCAAATATTTTTTGTGTTTTGTAGAAGGTGTCATGTCAACCAACAAAAAATTTGTGATAAAACAACAAGGTTGCACATTAACCAGGGAGGAGCTTAAAGCGTTCCTCACTGATTATCCCATTCCAAAAGAACACAAAGTAATGCTACCAAGTAAAGATCAAGGGATATTCGATGCCCCTGAAAATTATGTAGGCTTGTATATCCATGCTTTCACCACTTCCAATCTTAGGATACCACTGCATCCTTTAATTTTAGAATTCCTCCGATATTATGAGGTACACATTTCTAGGTTCAACCCTTTTGGCCTAGCCAAGCTGACAACATACATTGTGATGTGTAAAGCCTATGGGTTTGAACCATCCTTGACTGTGCTTAGGGGTTTTTTAAATCTATATCCGGGAGGAGATTGGTTAACTTTGGCCAAAAGGGGTGAAAGGGATGTGCCCATATTGATAGATAGGCCTTTTACGAACATAAGGAACTGGAAAGGCAAGTTCTTTTATATTCAAACTACCATTATCCCTCCTGGATACTCTGCATTGTTAAACCCAGACTTTCAATATGATGAGAAAAGGTTCACTGATCCATTGCCTTATACTGTGAGAAGAAACCCACTGTATCGGCGTTTGGCTCGTTATCCAGCTGACTGCCAGACCTTCCCTGAGCCAATCCTATTCATGGCTGGCATTGCTGAGAGATGGGAAGGGTCTCCGTTGGTACCTGAGATAATTTGTGATGGAGAAAGTATGTATTTTTTAAATTAACATAAGAAACAAAAACTTATCTTGCTGATATTTATCTTATCTTCTTCTTTTTGCAGAGATGTCATTCAGGAACTTTGTCGTGGCTGGAGGTGCCAAAGAGGTTAGTTTTCTTCCAAAGAATCCCCAAGAAACAAGCTATGGAGTGGGCTCCCCGTCGGTGTCTATAAACAAAGACAAGGTGGAAGCCCATCCTGCCGAGCCTGTATCTTCTACTCCTCCACCAAAAGAACCCATAGATGTAGAAGATCAGCTAGTGGAGAATATTGCTGACTCAGACGAACCAGTCTCCGATCAACCGTTGGCCATCGTAGGACCCTCCTGCATAGGTGAGAGGGTTCGAAGCAGGAAAGGTGCTAGTGCCAAGGCTACGAAATCTGATTCAAAGAGAAAGCTTCTTCTGCCTACTCCTCCCTCTCGAACCACCCGGCAAAAGAGTGCCCAGGGTAAGGCTGTGGTATTTCCAGCCATCGAGGGGCCCAGCGGTGATGACTTCCATGGTAAACTTCTTACCTGTGAAATAAAATTAAATACCCAAGATCATATATTAATGAAATTTACTGTTGTTATAGGACTTCCTGATACAAAGGAGCTTCCTTCTCCCCAAGCTTGTCATCAACTTATGAGCCATGTGATCCCCTCCAAGTGGAAAGAGGTGATGAATAGCATGTCTATAGAGAGGCTTTGTGATCTTCATGATAAAAGCTATGTTCGCCAGGGCATGCTTGACAATCAACTCAATGCTAGGACAAGGGAATTGCTCCGCGCTGTCACCAAAGCTCGAGAGGAAATGGATGCTATGCTGAAGGGGGAAAAGGTTAGAGATCAAAAGTATGCTGACTTGGAGAAGAAGTGTGAGGAGGCATTGGAGGATTTTGATAAGAATCCCTTGGTTCAAGATCTTAGAGCTGAGAATGAAAAGCTCAAAGGTCAATTGGCAACGAGTGAGGCTGAGTGCAATAGGTTAACTGTCGAAAGCTCTATGGGTGTTGGTTACAAAGAGCAGATATCTGTTCTTTCATCCAAATGTGGAGGTCTCGAACAGGAGAGGTCAAAGTTGCTGGCCCAAGAGATCAAGCTCCAAGAAAAGGTAGATGGCTTAAACCTCCGTCTGAAGATGCTGAATAAGGACAGAGTGGACCTGGTAACCAAAGTGATCCCCTACATTGCTATGGAACTTTATCATAGCGATGATGTGGGGATTGCGATTGGGAATGTGGTGAATGCTGCCATTTTCCATGGCAAGTGTACCACTTTGGAGGAGGTGGCGAAGACTGGGGAACCAGTAGTGCTGGAGAAAATTCCGTATTACAGGGCAACTCATGAAAAAGAATATGATGATGCAGGTAATCATTTAACTGCTTTAGACTTCCCTTTCCTTGCAGATGTGACGAAGGACCCATCAGCCTCGATTGAGGATCTGCTAGCCAAGAAGCCAAGGAAAGTCCAGCCTCCTTCTTCCTCCAAGAGGACTCCGTCACCCCAGGTTCCATCTCCAGGCTCAGCTGACCCCACTCATTCCAAGGTTTAAAGAAGGCAACCATGTGGTTGTAATTTGATTCCCAGGGTGGTATGTACCCTGTTTAAAACAATTGTCTGTGCTCCGTTCCAGGCTTCGTGCCTGATGAAACAATTTACTTATTGCATGTTGGTAGTAGGCTACGGCCTAAGACAATAGTTTATAATGTTGGATGTTTTAGAGCTATGGCCTATTTTAGACTAGTAAAACTAGTCATAAATCTACAACGAAGCCACTATGGCTCGAATTTTGCTATGTGTGATTCTTCTCTTTTTACTTTTACTTGCGTAAAAATATTTTTTACAACCTAAGGCGTATGGTAGATGCATAGCCTTATTGTGTGTAGTTACTTCACCAAGAATATTAGCAATCGTATAATTTGACTGCTGACAGAGGGTAGCGACCCACTCCGTCTTGATCCTTTGGGCAGCGAAAGGTTTAAAATACCTTAAGGCCATATAGGAAAGTTAATGTGAAGTTGAGATGGATGTTATGCATATGAGCAAGACATGTTATTTAGTCTTTGTACATCCCTTCGACATTCAAACTTATAAAGCGACTTGGTGGGCAAATCTTTGTTGTATTGAACGAAACAAGAGATTTGAGGGAAATGTGTTATTATCATTAAGTGGGTAGGGAGGATTACATCATTTTAAGAAATGAATACTAGACGCCTACCATTAATGCTTCTTTCCCCAAGTGAGAAGAATGCAAATACATTGATTGAAAGCAAATAAAATGTGTCCTTAGACATTGTAAGTTTCATACGTAGAACTTACGAAGAGTAGTGCCATTCCAGGTTCTATCAATAACGTCTCCTGCCAAGGTTTCCAGCTTGTAGGCTCCGTTGCCATACGCTTCCTTAATAACGTAGGGTCCTTCCCATGTAGGTCCCAGTTTACCCTGGTACTCAGCTTTGCTTGCGCTATTGAGTCGGAGGACATATTCCCCTGCTTTGAAGGTCGAAGGCCTAACTCGCTTATTATAGTACCTTTCAATCTTTTGCTTGTGGATAGCCTCTCTAATGGAGGCTATTTCTCTCCGTTCTTCAAGTAGGTTCAAGTTACTACGGAGTCTTTCTTCGTTGTCTACTACTTCGAAGTTCATGACCCTTTCTGTTTCAACACTTACTTCTGAAGGGATGACAGCTTCCGTGCCATATGTCAAGCTGAAAGGCGTTTCTCCATGACTTGACTTTGTATGCGTTCTATGTGCCCAGAGCACTTGAGGTAGTTCATCTACCCAACCGTGATGACAGTATCCCAGCCTTCGTTCTATTCTTTGTATGATGTCTCTGTTGGTAACCTCTACTTGACCATTACCCTGAGGATGGTAAACGGAAGTGAATGATTGTCTGACATTCAGGCCCCTGCAAAATACTGGGAATACCCCTTCGGCAAACTGCTTCTCATTATCTGAAATGAGGATGTGAGGTACTCCGAACCTACAGATAATGTGTTCCCACACAAATTTTTCCATGTGTCTTCCTGTGATGGATGCTAAAGGCTTCGCTTCAACCCATTTAGTGAAGTAATCAATGGCTATGACCAAGAACTTTACTCCTCCAGGAGCAACTGGTAGAGGGCCTACGATATCTATCCCCCATTGACTGAAAGGCCATGCGGATGTTACGGAAGTCATATCTTGCTTTGGTAGCCTTGGGACTCTTGAGTGAATTTGACAAGCTTCGCACTTCTGAATGATGTCGACGGCGTCTCTGTGCATCGAAGGCCAATAATATCCGACCCTCATTACTTTGGAGACAACAGAGCGAGGCCCTGCGTGAAGTCCGCAGGATCCTTCATGCACTTCTTGGATGATGTTGGCAGCTTGCCTTGGCCCTACACAACGGAGCCAAGGGGATAGGAAAGATCTTATGTATAAGTAATTTCCCATGATCCTGTACTGTGGTGCTTTGATGCGCACCTTTCGTGCCAACTTTGCATCCTCCGGCAGTATGCCACCTATCAGATATTCTCTAATTGGAGTCATCCAATTCGAGTCTTCCTCCTGTATAACGTCAGATACCTCCTTTCGGACGATGGACCGATCTGTCAATACTTCGACCAAAACTTCCTTTGTTAAATGGGCAAATGCCATTGATGCCAGTTTTCTAAGTGCATCCGCCTTCTTGTTTTGGCTTCTTCGAACATGCTCTATGTTGTAAGATGTGAACCCTTCGAGCATTTCTTTGGCCTTATCCAGATATTGCTTGATCACAGGTTGTCTCGCCTCGTAGGATCCTTTTATCTGGTTGGCCACCAGTTGTGAGTCAACAAAATAGCCAAGTTTTCTACTTCCATATCTGTGGCCAATCGGAGACCTGCTAACAAGGCTTCATATTCCGCTTCGTTGTTCGTAGCATCGAATTCGAAACGAAGTGCATAGGTGTATTCCTTCCCTTTGGGATCAACGAGCATGAGACCTGCACCAGAACCATCGGAGCTGGAGGCTCCGTCAGTATAAAGTTTCCACCCTTCGATTGTCGTAGCAGGCTCCTTTTCAACAACCTTTTTGTCATGTTTCGTTTCGGAGGGTGTTTCTGCTAAAAAGTCTGCCAATATTTGTCCCTTGACCGAGCTCCTGCCTTTGTATTCAATATCATGTTCTCCTAGCTCGATGGCCCATTTAGCTATCCTTCCAGATTTCTCCGGCTTTGAAAGTATCTGCTTAATTGGCTTGTCGGTAAGTACGGTTATGGGGTGAGCTTGAAAGTACCTTCGAAGGCGTCTCGCAGCATGAACTAAAGCCAAAATTAGCTTCTCCAATGCTGGGTAATTTAGCTCAGCTCCTTGTAGTACTCTACTAACAAAGTATATGGGGATTTGCTTCTTCTCCCTTTCTGCCAATAACACGGCACTGATGCTTTCGAAAGAGGCTGCAATATACATGAACAACACTTCGCCTTTGATTGGGGCTGTAAGTGTTGGTAGAATAGCCATGAATTCCTTGAGCTTTTGAAAGGCTGCTTCTGCATCTATGCTCCATTGGAACGTCTTTTTGTCCGTGCACCCTTTGAGTGTTTTGAAGAACGGCAAAGATCTGTCTGCACCCTTCGACAAGAACCTGCTGAGGGCTTCTAGCTTTCCGTTGAGACTTTGCACCTCCTTTAGGGACTTAGGAGGCTGTAAATCTGTGATGGCCTTGACTTTCGAAGGATTGGCTTTAATACCCTGCTTGGTGATCAGATGTCCCAAGAATTGTCCTTCTTCCACACCAAAGGAACACTTCTTGGGATTTAACTTCATATTGATGGCGCGAAGCTGATCGAAGGTTTCCTTGATGTCAGAGAGCATATCTTCCTCTGATCTACTTTTGATGACCATATCGTCTACGTAGGCTTCTAGATTCCTGCCTATTTGCTTGTGGAAGGCTTTGTCCACCAATCGCTGGTAGGTGGCACCTGCATTTTTCAAACCAAAAGGCATCTTTTTGTAGCAATAAACGCCTTTTCCTGTAAAAAAGGCTGTCTTCTCCTCGTCTTCTTCGGCCATTTGTATCTGATGGTAACCTTTATAAGCGTCTAGGAAACACTTTAGTCGAAACCCTGACAGGGATTCTACCTTCCAATCAATTTCTGGAAGAGGGAAACAGTCCTTCGGACAGGCTTTGTTAATGTCAGTAAAATCTACGCACATTCTCCATCCCCCGTCATGCTTTTTGACCATCACCGGATTGACCACCCAAGTTTGATACTTCACCTCTCTGAGTATGCCTGCTGCCACGAGTTCGTCCACTTCTTTGCATGCAGCGGCATTTCTTTCAGGAGCTAGACTTCTACGCTTTTGTTTAATGGGTTCAATATGCTTGAACTCATTGAGCTTGTGTTCAGTGCCGAAGGGCTATCCATCTATGGTGAGAGTTCTGGGGACCCCCGTCATGTCAGAATAGGTCCATGCGAAGACGTCTGCGTTAGCACGAAGTATCTTTTCCAACTCTGCTTTAAAGGAGGTTGGAAGATACTTTCCGATTACTACTGTGTGATCAGGGTAGAGATCATTTACCACGATGCGTTCTTCAGCGTTAGTGCTACTGAGAACATCTTTCGAAAGTTCCTCCGAAACATGTTTGACCCTCTTGCTTTCTGTCGTAGGCTCCTTCATCTTATAGCTGGAGAAAACCGTTCCAATGCCGAAAGGTGTTTGGAATTTGATCGCGGCATGTATGGTTGAGACAACGATGCCCATCTTCTGCATTGTTGTTCTCCCTATCAATAGGTTGTAGGGAGATTCCGACCTTACGATCGTGAAAGCCAGAGTTTCTGTTCTTTTTAGCCTCCCTTCTCCAATCGTAACCTCTAGAGGGACTTCTCCCAAGGGCCATGAGTGTTCCCCTGAGAACCCTACTAAAGGTACCTTCGAATCTACTCTCTTCGACCTTATTGAGGGTTTGAGCTTTAGGAAACACCGTTCGTAGATAACTTCGCAGGAGCTACCGCAGTCAAGGTAGGCTCTGTTTACTTCTCTATTGGAGATCAAGACTTTGATGACCACGGGGTCATTTGAAAGAACTTTTCCTGTGATTGAAGGGAAAGTGACATCTCCTACTCCGCACAAGGCTTCCTCTGCTTCCTTTCTCTTTGACCTGGAGTCTTCTTTATAAACCATGAGGATGGGAGCTTCGACAGGTGTGGTATCTTTCCCCAACTGTGTGTCGGAGGCTTTTTCTTTGCCTCTCTTTATACCCTTCACCAAATGTCCCAATTGGCCAGACTTCACTGCCTCTTCTATCTGCTTTTTGAGCTCTCGGCAGTGATTGGTGTCGTGACCGTAATCATCATGGAAATAGCAAAACTTGGAAGTGTCCCTGGGCCTCTCTTTGTTTGCCAAGCGAGGAGGAGGATCAAAGGTCTTCGCAGCCTTTTCGGTAGCGAGTATTTCCCTTGGGGATTTGGACAGATTAGACAGGAGGCCGTGGTTGATGTTTTTGTGGTATGGAGTAAATCTGTCCCTACTCTTGTGTTGGTTCCTTGACCCTTCCCACGAAGGATGCTTCGGGGCCTTGTTGTGATTTTCCTTGTTTTCGACCGGAGCCCCGTTGGTGGACACTTCTTTTGCTTCGATCCATGTGTAAGCCTTTTCCACTAATCCTTTATAGGTTGCAGGAAGATCAGTGGAATGGAATTCAACCAAGCTTCTGTTCCGTAGGCCATGTACGAAACCTGAGATGCGCTGGTCTTCGTGCAAGCCCATTATCTGCAAGGTGTCATCAGTGTATCTAGTAATGAAAGCCCTTGTGCTTTCGTTCTCCTTCTGCTTGATGTTGTGCACTGTTAGGTGCGTTCTTGTGAACTTTTTCTGCTGGCTGAAATGTGACCTGAACTTGGCTTTGAGATCATCCAAATTCACAATGCTACCTGGTTTTTGCCCGTTCCACCATATACGAGCAGAGTCTCGTAGGGTGTATGTAAACATGTGACAGGCAACAGGCATTACCCACTTCTGCATTCTAATAGCCCATTCGAACAAGTGTAAAAAGTTATCCGGATCCCCTTTTCCATCATAAGTACCAATATGTGCGGGCATTTTCAACCCATCAGGCAAAGGGTAGTCTTCTATCCATCTTACGAAGGGTGTCGTGGAGCCCATGGGCTCCGAATAGAGGTAGTTATAAGGTGGCATGTATGTAGGGGCAGCATTGTATGGGTTATGATTAGGAGGTATTCCAACAGTGTTTTGATTAACATATTGGGGATAAGCAGTAGGTATATAAGGTGGGTGACTTCCTACAAGATACGAAGGGTATACCATAGGTTATCCATAGAGCATGCTCCCGTATGGTTGAGTAAAGTTGGGGTTGTTAGCCTGCCCGTTAGGTGGGGGATAAACCCCTTGAGGGTAAGATTAAGCCTGAAAAGGAGAGTACATACCATGAGGAGGAAGACTTCCTCCCCTGTTTAATTGAGATGGATCGCCTCCTACGCCAGATGCGTGAGAAGGCTGCAGTGGAACCCCCGTTTCCGTTCTTCCCAGATGAGCCGCCAAGAGTGGTGGCAAATTAACCTCCGTAGCCTCCCTTCGGTGACTCCTTCCATTGGAGCCTTCCATCGTTCCTTCCCTTCTTGTCGGAGCCCGCTCCGGAGCATCTTCGAAACCAACCGACCTTCCGCTAGGCCTTCGACTGCTTGGAGACCCTACCCTTAACACCGAGCGAGTAACCCCCGAAGCCAAGGGCCTAGCCTCTATTTCTAACTCTTCGTCGTACTCATCGCTTGAGTATTCTAACTCCCTACGCATTTCCACATTCCGGTCTTGCCTCCTTTGAGCTCTTAGTAAAGATTCTAATGCTTCGATGTTAGCTTCGACAAACGCCGGACTGATCACCGGTTCAGGGTTAGCTGAGGTTGAAGCATGATTGTTGGGAGTTATTTCAGGGTGAGATCGTGTGGTAAAAGTGGATGCGGTTATATTGGGAAGGTTGCCAGGATCATTGACTGGGATTGGTGTCAAGGTCGAGAAACCCGGAGGGGGTGTATCTTCTCTTCCTTGAGTCATGCCGTAAAGCTAGTGAGAGCGATTGACTGGGTGTAAGTTTGGAATGACGAGACCAATAGTAGCGGGTCCCACGGAAGGCGCCACTGATTGTACAATAATTCGCACGACCAGGCCTTCGATGGTGATCGAAGGGTATGAGGGGTGATATGCTTGCGCCAAACTTGTAGTCAATCTGCAATAAGAAATAGTAGACACTTCGTTAAGTGATTGCGCAGGGGTTGGGCCCTGCGAACCACCTCCGGCGTGTGAATAAGTATGTGATATGAGTTATGGATAATATGATGTATGTGAAATAATGTGTTGAGTGAACATACCATTGAAATGACTCGTCCAATCTATTTATAGGTGATGAAAATAGCTTGGAGAGTGTTAGCACACGTTTAGGAGATCATGGGGGCGTCCCCTGATTTATGGTAACCGCTAGGGCTTCATCCCCACTATCTCGGACTTGGCGGGGAAGCTAAGGACATAGTGGGAACGTGGGGGAAGACCAAGTCAAGGTTCTTGTTTGTCTTGGCATCTTCAAGAGAAGACACCGAAGGGCATAGGCCTTCGGCTGGCGAATTCCCAACTGGTAACCATGTCAATGATGAATGGTTTTACGCCACCAATGACTTATAAAGAAATACTTGGGTCTTCGTAATGCAATTTCAACTGAGGCCGAAGGGGGGTCCTTCGACCTGATCGGAGGGTACGTCATCAGTTAACTAGGAGAAGCTTTTGAGCTGCTCGTTCATCGGCTAGATATCTTTCGTTGCAAGCTGCTTGTTCCTCGGAAAGTTCTTCAAGGATTATACGAGGAAATTGATCAATGACGGGAAGTTGTGGGGGTTGGATGTGGTCAAATCCGGAAGTGTTATAACAAGGATCAGGTCCATAGTAATTTTGATTCCACGATTGACATTGAAAATCATCATGAGGACCCCCACACTTAGCACAATGAGGGTATTGGGGAGAGAAACTTTGATATGATGAATCATTGAAATCTTGATAGTACGGTTGTGGCTCGAATGAATTTTGTGGAGGGTAGTTGAAATCGTTTTGAGGATAATTGAAAGAGTTCGGGTCAGAATCACAGGTGAATGAATTCTCGGCACAAATCGAACAACATCCATTGACAAGATAGTTTCCACACCACTCGCACATACATTTGTAACAACGAAAACCTTGTGGTAACAAGTCTCCATAACCGTAGCAATACTCTTGATCGAACGAAGATATATCGGGTACGGGAGTAGGAATCGAGGGCTCAACAACATCACAAATGTTAGGTAAAACGGTATTTCCCGAAGTTGAAAGTTGACGAAATTCATTTAAGCAATTTTGAACAATGTTCATGAAATCGTCCGAAAAAGGTTTTGAAGATTCCGGAGGTGGGACAAGTGGTGTGCTCTTAGAGCTAGCAATTTCCACCACTTCCGTTTTGGTCTCCGGTTCTTGCTCTTTTCGTTTAACCTTAACCGTAAATCGCGACAGATTTTGATCAATTCTGGACGGTTTGGGCTCAGAAACAATAGAACGAATCTCGGGTTGTGGCGGGTGGTCGGAAAAACTTGGAGAATCATCGAGAGAGTTTTTATCGGATAATTCACACCAATAGCAATAATTGCTCGCACCAACCCTTCCACACCGCTTACATAAACAATCGGGATTGAGACAATAAACTTGATCCTCTTCCATACGTCCTTTGCAATGAAAACAACGACGATAATCGATCGTCGCCATGAGAATTAAACATGTAGAGGGTTAAAGAATTAGAATCAAATGGTTGAGAGGATACGAAGGATAGAATTAAATGGCAAAAGAGGGTAAGAGAAATAGAATTATATGGATAAGAGGAACGAGAAAAATATTTTTGTATTTTTGGATTTTATGAAAAACGGTAACTTCACGAGGAAGGATCTTCAAGTCACTAATCGCAAAAACTTCACGATATTGTCGCAACACACCTCCCCGGCAGCGGCGCCAAAATTTGATCTCGTGTAAAGTGAGTGGTGAAAATAAACACAATATCAAAGTATCAAATTAATCGTGAAATTCGACAAATCAACCTTTTAGGAAAAGGGTTAACGTGCCAAAGCTCACGAATGTGATAAAAGTGATACCAGGTAAGTGGGAGGACAGTGACAGGAAGGAGAGGGAAAAGAAAATGGCGGGTAAAAGAGGGATTCTGGGTTTTATGGGTTTGGGATTTTTTTTGGGTAAACATAGGTTAAAGGGAAATGGGTTATGGGTGGAAGGTTAAGTGTGGGTTTCAATGGGTTTAAAAGGGTTTTTAAGTTTTATTGTTTTGGTCATTTGGGTATCGGGGAAGGGCAAAATGGAAATTTTTGTTTCGGGTTAGGTTTTTAGGTTTGTTTTCCTACTCTCATTCCAAAACATGTCCCGGGCTCTAAAAATGTAGAAAATCCACTCCCGGCTCCGTCCGCAAAGCACTTTTTCTGATTTCGGCTCGGTTTTGCTCGTTTTCGCTCTGTTTTCCATCCTTTTGTACCTGCAAGACATAAAACACACTCCGAGGATATTTTTAACATAATTTGATCGTATTTGGGTGTTTTTAGTCATTTTTTGAGGTCTTAGGCGGGTAAAAACGATGAGTGAATAAGCACTCATCATACATATTGTTGGTGATGGCAAGTATCATATGCAATGTATTTATCAACAATTTTGAGACTAAACAATATTATATAATGGGGTCAATTTTACATTTATGTAACTGATGGATTATTAGAAAGATCTTTTCGGATGGCGTATCTATAAAATAGTTAAGTTGACATATCCATACTCAATACTCATGGTGTTCCTATAAGACCTATATTATCTATACAGCTGTATTGTTTAGTATATTTGATGAATTAAGAAAACAATGGTGAAAGTATACAGAGTCAGCTATTTACTGTCCTAGAAATAAAAACTGCCATTGTTTTAATTATTAAGTAAATAAGCAAATAAATTACTTAGGATCACAAAAGTTTCTAAAATATTTGTTTAGCATAAACTACTATTTCAGCCGCCATTTGATTTTTACTTGAATGCCATATCTTGACCGCAACTTCAGTTCATGTTCATCTGGCATTTTCTATAGAAACCATTAAAAATTAGCACAACAAAGGACAAAAAAATCGAGGTTGACCCATGTAACATATTGGATTTCACAAACACACTAAACCATAATCACTATGGGGCATACAAAATGTTTAGAGAGAGAAAGTTCTAGAGAGTGAAATGGAAGAGAGTTGGGAACTTTAGTGAGAGAAAGAAAAATCTTATTATGAGCTCCAACTCTCTACCTTGGAAGGTAGAGAGTATTTATAGTCTTTACATAAATCGCCACCTATCGGGCTGTGGATCAGGCATACAGTGGGTAAAGACCCGTCCGTCCTCCACGGTGATACTTAAACTAAATACAACTTAACTTATAATAATCTACGACTACGAGCTTTCTAATGACTACATATACTTAAGGTGACCGACTCTTTAATAACTGGATTTACTAAATCCTAACAATCTCCCCCTAAGGGAGGTCACCTCAAACATATACTAAAATTACATTGAATACAAACAGATATTACATTAAAATTGTTCTTGCATTCTTGATGTGGTACTTTACTCCGAAGCTCGTAGTCATTGATTCTTCACATTGCATGTTAGGTTAATCCAAGTGGAGGTCTTTTTACTGATCCACGTGATAATGAGTTTTGAGCCAGTTTTGAGATCATCAGCTGAAAAGAAATCTCTGAGATATCCATTGTGGTGTTGGTATTATGTAATGTTGTGACTTTCGGACCGACATGCTCACATTCTGGATCATGAAATATTCTCATCAGAGTAGCGGAAGCTTTTGTTGATTCATGATATTGGCAGCAGCGTAGCAGAAGCACGGAGTGATAATATCAGAGTCATTGATGCACTAATCATGATTTATTTTGAGATGAATGTGTTAAGTGAGCATGCGGCTATGGATTCACCGCTTCATTCTGATCAGCTGCAAACGTAGGGCGTACCTGCATACAACAGTTAGCAATAAATCGCACGAAAGTGTCTTTGATCACTTTCGTTGAATTGAGGTACATGGCCCATGGTTCCCCGTTGATCAGTACAAGTACTGCCTGTGATCAGGTATGATTTCGAAGAATTTCCTTGACAGGGTTTCGCAGCTGCTCTAGTTGTTCTCAAACCGGAATGTCTCAAAGAAGACAACACGGAGTGAGTGAACCAGCGAATACAGATTCACTAATTGATGAAAAGAGATTTGAAAAACAATCGTGTATCACACAATAGAAATTGTTTTTGCAATACAACGAAGGTTTTAATGAAAATCAATTATCAATCATACACACCTTTTGATTTGAAATATTCGTACATGGTCGAAGTGCTAAAGAAAAGAGTTTTTTAAGCACAAAGACCGGTTTTTCAAAGGTATCCGTCAATCCATAACCTGAACCAAGATTGATTCAAAAGATTGAATCGCCCCATTGTTTCTGTTCAGTTGTCACATGGTTGATCTATTGAATAGAACTCACATGCCACCTACCAGGAGCTTGTTTGATGTTGGCTCCAGAAGGCTTTCCATCTTCATTGTGAATATGTTAGCATATCACTCGGATGTTCTGGCAATACCACAAGGATAATGCGTAGGACTCAAGATATAATCTCTCTTTCCACATTGTGTGAAACAGAGAGTCTTCATTGAAAGTGTCCTAATGAGATTTATTGATGATCTCGTGGCTCTAGACTCAATTTGTGCATATTTGGATCCTGTGTCGGAGACTAGGGAGAGGGTCTCCTTCTTCAATATCAACAATCTCTAAGAGAAAGTCGATAGATTATGTTGGTTCCCCGTGAGAATGAAACAAGACCTTTTAAGAGGAACTTGAGTGGTTTGGGAAGTTGAAGTGCAGTGTGTCACTGGATCCATGACGTCTTGTCTTCAATACCGATGTTACCATGGTAACCACCAGTAGCATATGAATTGAACCCGGTATCTTTTCTCATTCAATTCTTTTTCATTCTTCAACCCCTTCAGTGCTTACCGAGACTTCATAGCTAGAACCTTGTTGGGTTTATTCAAGTACTAGCTCAGTCTCAGTCCGCACTCTTCCCATATCTCATTTTTCTCATTTTTTTTCTCAATATACCTAAGGACTTCTACACTATCTAGTGGATTGTCCCTGGGTAGATCCCTCCGGTTCTGGCGGATCATGGAAACAAATACCTAACCTTATCATCCTTATATCACCATACATAAAGTAAAGTTGGTCGGTCTATTTGGTATTGTTCGTCTGCCATTGGAACCAATTGAAAACCATTTGAAAATCAATCCAGATACTTGTGATATATTATCAAAGCATTTTGTACCTGAATTGTTTTTGATATTTTTAGAACAAGAGCTCCCCCTCAACATGTGCTTCATATATTTGAAATTGTTTTAGCACACGGAGGCAAGAGGAAGAATTAACTTCTTTGATTACCACTTTCTAAAAGATATCAACATCACTTCCCTAATCAAATCAAGTAGATAAAGCATTTTGGGAAGGATGAGGTTTTCATAAACTTGCTCCCCCTCAATATGTGCCTTGAGGTTTGAAAGAATTTTGCACATGCAAGAGGGAACCTGCACATTGAAATAAATTGATCACGTTTCAGATATTTGTGGTTTAAGATAGATGCTCCCCCTCAACATGTGTATGAAAAATTTGAAATCGTTTGGCACATGTGGGAAGGAGAGCTTGTACATCCTTATAAAACCATTTACCGAATTATCAGATTAAATTCAATTTAAATCACAAATTCTCCCCCGATCACAATTATCAAATCATTTGATATTTATGATCTCTGTAGATTTAAATTGATTTTGAAAGATTTTAAGGAGAATTGTGACTTGATTATGAAAGCGTTTTATCTGATAAGGATCGGATTTTAAGACTTTAAACTCCATTGAATAAACATGCATGATTATCTTTTGAAAACAATTGTATGACAAATAACTTTTTGATTTAATTGAAATCATTCTCCCCCTCAATCAATGACATAAGTTGTTGATTGAGAGATAGATATTTTGACAAACTTTTAAGTCCAGATGATTATCAAAAATAGAGTCCGAGTTATTTTTTCAAAACAACTAGTTTTCATTAGATAGTAATGATTAGTTTAAAGAATCAGAGCAAGAGATTTGAAAACCAAGATAAAGTATGGCTCTGTTCTATCTTTGAAAAGCGGGTTACTGCCTGAAATGACAATAAACCATAGTTTCTCTTTCTCCCATTTTTTTTTTTTATTTTTGATTTTTATTTTATTTGATTTTTTTTTTGAAGATTTTTCGAATTTTTCAAATTTTTATGGATTTTGAAAGTTTTATATTTTTCTATTTGATTTTTTTAGGGTTTTATAATTTTGTATTTTGTTTTTTGAAAAAATATTTACAGGGGATAGATGAAGGAAACCTTTTACTCCTCTTCTTCCTCTTAAAGACGTTTGAGTGTTTCTGGTTGTAGGCTCTTAAGACCCAGTCGTGGAAAAATAAACTCAAAACGTTTTCTAGGAAGAGCTTTGGTGAAGATGTCTGCTAACTGGTATTCAGTCCTCACAAAGTAAAGTTCCACTACACCGTTTTCAACTTGCTCCCTGATGAAATGATGTCGAATGTCGATGTGCTTTGCTCTTGAGTGTTGTACGTTGTTGCATGAGAGAGCAATAACACTTTTATTATCACAGTACAATGGGATTTTGTTGAATTCAAAGCCATAGTCAGATAATTGGGATCTCATCCATACGATTTGACCACAACAAGATGACATGGCTATGTATTCCGCCTCTGTAGAGGAAATAGAAGTACTCATTTGCTTCTTTGAAGACCAGCTCACAAGCTTATCACCCAAAAACTGAGCACCTCCAGAAGTACTTCGACGAGTATCTTGACATCCTGCATGATCAGCATCTGCATAGGCTGTTAGTGACATACCGGTGTCTTTCGGGTACCAAAGTCCCATATTGATGGTACCTTGGAGATACCGAATGACCCGTTTAACCGCTTCAAGGTGCTTTTTAGTAGGCTTAGCCTGGTATCTGGCACACATGCACACAGCGAACAAGATGTCTGGTCTACTAGATGTGAGGTACATCAGGGATCCAATCATACTACGATATTTCGTTTGATCTACCATGATCCCTGAGTGGTCCTCATCAAGTTTAGTACGCTCTATCATGGGAGTGTCAACAGGGTCACTTAAATCAAATCCAAATTTCTTTAAAATCTCATTTGCATATTTAGATTGATTTATGAAAATGCCTCCGGGACTTTGTGAAATTTGTAATCCCAAGAAAAATGACATTTGTCCCATCATTGACATTTGAAATTTAGAACCCATTTCATTTGAAAAACGGTCACACTCATTGGGGTCAGTCGAGGCAAAGATGATATCATCAACATAAATTTGAACATGAATTAAATGTTTGCCTGACTTCCTGGTAAACAATGTTGGATCAACTGCTCCGTTGCTGAATCCGGTAGATAGAAGAAACTTTGATAGCGTATCATACCATGCCCTTGGAGCTTGCTTTAAACCATACGGAGCCTTCTTCAAACGATACACGTGAGTAGGATGCTCTGGATTCACAAAGCCTTCTGGTTGGCTGACGTAGACGACTTCTTTAAGATCTCCGTTCAGAAATGCTGTTTTAACATCCATATGATAGACTACCATGTTCTTACTAACAGCATTAGCCACAAAGATTCTGATTGCCTCGATACGAGCAACTGGAGCAAATGATTCTTCAAAGTCAATACCCTCCTCTTGACGGTATCCTTTGGCAACCAATCGAGCCTTGTTTTTTAAGACATCACCATGCTCATCAAGTTTCACTTTGAAGATCCATTTTAGAGCAATGATCATAGCACAATCTGGAGTAGGTACTAATTCCCATACATCAAGTCGATCAAACTCATGAATTTCTTCTTGCATGGCATTGAACCAGCTGTCTTCATTCATGGAGGTTTTAACATCTTTTGGTTCGATCTTAGAGAGTACGGAGTTGAAGAAGCACCATAAGGCATCGGTTGCAAGTTGTTTCCGTGTTGATACTGGACGAGAGGGATTTCCAATGATGTTGTCTAATGGATGATCGTGAGTCCATTTTCTAAGGTGTTCATGTGGCAGTTGTTGAGGGACTGAGGTAGCAGAGTCGATGTCTCCTGAAGAAGATGGTTCTGATGATGATTCAGGATCAAATATGTTTTCAAATGGAGCATCTTCAGGAGTAGCAAAGGGATTAACTTCATCATTCATGCCAGACACAGTTCCATGATGTACATTCGAAGATTGATGATTTGTTGATGAGACTGAGTTATCAGCAGCAGGCGCTTCTTGACTTAATGATATTGAGACTGAAGGATTGACTTCATTCTCAGGGATATGAGCAGCCTCTGTTGTGGGAATTGACAGTTCATCAGCACTTGGCTCATAGAGTTCATCAAACATCAGATCAAACAGTTTCTTCAAATCATCTTTAGTTGGAGGTACATATGGAATAGCTGGAGAGGAATTTGGTACAAGGGATGAACCAATGGGACTTTTTTGAAGTGCGGGTCCAGAACTGGGTTGTCCAGGAGCCATTTGACCGGTCAGCTCATCGAACGTAACGTGAATTGTTTCTATGATATTTTGGGTTCTCTTGTTGTAGATTCGGTAACCCTTCTTGTTTGGTGCATACCCAACAAAAACTCCAATATCTGCCTTTGCTCTTAATTTACCTAAATCTTGACTGTCATTTGTTGGATAGCACAAAGCACCAAACACACGAAGGTAGGAGAGATCAGGTTTTCATTTATGAACAAGTTCATATGGAGTTTTTCCATGAGAGGTGTGTATAAGGGAACGATTTTGGGTGTAGCATGCAGTGGCAATGGCTTCAGCCCATAGAAACATTGGAACCTTCGAATAAATAAGCATTGTTCTTGCGGCTTCTACAAGAGTTCGATTTCGTCTTTCAACTACACCGTTCTGTTGAGGAGTTCGTGGAACACTTCTTTGATGACTGATTCCAACACTTTCATAAAACTGAATTAAGTCTTTGTTGACAAACTCTGTGCCATTGTCTATTCGAACAATACTGACCGTATTGTTGAGTCGAACCTGAAGCTGTTTGATTAGTTTGATGATGACATCTGGAGTTTCATCCTTTGTCCTCAAAAACTTTACCCAAGTAAATCGAGAGTAGTCATCAACAACTACTAGAATGTATTTCTTCCCATTTATCGTTTGCACTCTCATTGGTCCGCACAGATCCATATGAAGGGTATGAAGAACTTCCATTACAGAATTTGTGGGTTTTGGTTTGTGGGCATATTTCGTGCTTTTACCCAATTGGCAAGCTGAACAAAGATGATCTTTTTCATATTTTAATTTGGGTAAGCCTCTGACAAGATCCTTTCTGGAAAGGTTGTTTATGGTGCCGAAGTTCAAGTGATTGAGACGACGATGCCATAACCAAAGACTTTGTTTTAGAAGCCTTTGATAGTAAGCATATTGGAGAGGACTTCATCGTGTCATCGATAGATATGGTGTATAGGTTAGAACCTCGAGTTCCTCTTAATAATTCTACACCATCAAGTTCTCTAACGAAGCAAGTATGTTTTCTAAAAGCCACTTCTAGATCAGAATCACAGAATAGACCAACAGAGAACAGATTGTGACCAAGACCTTCCACATAATATACCCTGGAAATCACACTTTTACCAACCACATAATCTCCATAACCCATAATAGCTCCAAAATGGTCGTTCCCGAATCTAACTGTCCCGATGAATTTACTCACGAAGTTCATGAGCCGCGACCGGTCTCCAGTCATATGCTTGGAACAGCCTGAGTCCAGGTACCACAGAACGATTTGAACGATCTGCAGTTGAACACAGACAAGAATGGATAACTGGATATTTGGGATCCCCATGCAAGAATAGGTTCCATTTGGTTAGTAACAGTGATTGGAACACCCACATCAGAAATAGTAACATTCATATCAGAAATTGAATCAATGGAGTTATTATGAATAGATGCAGTACTAGTGTCCGTATTTGCCCTATTTAAAGTATGTTCACTTCTTAAGGGAATAGTTCTACCAGTAGGCATCCATTTTCTAGTGGGCATTGTCTGATTAACCTTATGGCTAACAGGTATCCATTGATAACCTATCTTACTAAATGTTCTTCCTGTGGGCTTCCACTATTTTCTAACTTTCTTTAGCCTTTGCCTTTTTGCCTTCTTAGCATGATATTTTGCTTTAACAATGTTAACTGGAGATTTGACAGCTTTAGACAAAACATTCACACCACATTCATGAATAGTAACAGAATTCAAGCAGACATCATTACAAGGTTTGCAAATAGTATCAGAATTTGAATTAATTACAGTACGCCTATGGCAAATACTAGAACCAACACGATTCGTTTTATTCGGCTCAAACTTAAAGTTCCTAGGTTGGTCTTCTACTCTCTTCCAATGCACATTCTTAGCTTGCGAGGTCCTATCATTCCTTGTATTGTCTTGAGACTTTGACCTGCTTGCTTTAATGTCACTGATTACTCCTGTAGATGGAATGGGAACATTAGTTGGTTTTGCTACTCTTTGCATCTCCTATTTAGATGTGCTGGGATCTGAACTACATGCAGGCACACTAAGGTTCACTTTCTTAACATTGGGCATTGAATGGATTTCATGCTTGGCACTAGGCATAGAACAAGGAATCAAAGGATTAACTCTCTCACCTAAGGACTTAGGGCATATTGTGATTAAGCATTCTAGAAGTTCTTGGGATCGTTTGGCATATAAGCATGCATGCCCAATTGCATTATCAAGTGGTTTCTCTAACTTATCCTCTTCGACAATCTCACGGAGACATTCTAGACAATCCTTAAGGTATGAGAAATATGTTTGAATTGCAAGTTTGTTATTCCTAAGATGAGGGGGAACATATTTTACAGACAAAGCATATCTATTACAAGAGTGAACCTTTGATACATCATTCTCCCCATTGGTCATTGGCATTTTCCCTTTTACCTGGCTCTTCAGATTCTCAATTTCCTTTTGCAATGAAGCTATTTGTTCGTTATTTTTGTTGCGAGTGACTTTTATTGATTCAAATAACTCATTGAAATGACGTTTAACCTTTTCATTTTCTTCTAGAAAACTTTCGTTTTCCTTTTGTAATGCATTTACTAAGTTTTGAAGATGAAACGTTTGAGAATTCTGAGAATCTAAAGGATGAGGCATTTGGGAGCCTGTCACATTGTTCTTTTGACCCTTTAATTGAGAGATTTGGGCTTTCAACTTTCTGATCGTGTTACAGTGAGCTTGAATCTGTTCATCACATTTGTTAATTTGAAAAACTGCATCAAACTCTGGAACATCTGAGGATGTCTTGATATTTGAGGTTTTGACATTTTCTTTAAGATGTTGATATTTTAGTTGTAAGTTAAAATGCTCAACCTCTAGTTTAGAAAAATGTTTAACCAGATTGTCGTGATCATCCAGTTCAATTTTCTCATTTAGTTTTTAATTAGTCTTTTCAAGCTCAACGACACGATCATGGGAGACTTTTAGGGCAACAGATAATTCATGAAATTGAGAAGCATTAATGGAACAATTCGTAGCAGTATAAAACACATCTTGAGCAATACATTCAGAAATAAGATTCTCATTCAAGGTATGCAAGTTCTTCCTCTCAATCTCATTATATTTTAAAGCTCGCTCATAGTCCCTAACCTCAACTATCATTGCATCAAATTCCTTTTCCATTCCTTTAATATCTGAATCTATCCCCTTTTTAAGACTCTCAAAATGATCTTTTAGTATTTTAAAGAAAGGCATGACCTCAGTTAGATAGCATTCTTTTGTTTGCTCAAAACCCCTTTCCCCTTCAGTTATCCCAGTGGGTGTGATCCTTTTCTTACAAGTTTTCTCAAAATCGACAAATAGTTGAAGAATAACATATTGGCTGATTAAGGTCTTGCTTTTAGTGGCAATAGTTCTAGGAACTAAATGCATTGGTGTATTTGGAGGATACACAGTCGCTGCAGGCATTTTCCTAAGGGGAGGGTTTGTTTCAACAAGATTTTCAGCTTTTTGCTTATCTAAGTCCTTTTTCCAGAAAACTTGTTCAGGTGTTAACAACGTTTGAGGCTTAAATTTGTTTAAGGAGATCCAGTTTTCCTTCTTGTAATCATGGGGTTTGATCGTGATGTTATTCTTTTTGCATTCAGGATCTTCTAGCTTCTTATTCATTTTCACCCTAGATGCATCATCTAAATTTCTATCTTCCTCAGTGCACTCAACGCAACTAGGTTTCTGTCTAGGTTTAAGAATCTCATTGCCATCATAAATTACATTTTGAGCCGCCTTAGCTAACTTACTGTACTCAGGGTTGGGTTTATCTATAATGGGAACACTATGCTTATCGCTTAAAACTATATGCTTAGTGACCATGTGAGCAGTCTGAATGGTATTCCCTTGTACGTACAACTTCTTTTCAAGCTTGTTATTTAAAGTTTTTAGATTAGAAAAATCATTCAAAAGTTTTGATTCCTTAGCATGAAATTCCTGCTTAAGCACTTTAAAATTTTCTTGAAGTTCTTGTTTTTGCTTAGCAGTTTTTGAAAGCTTTTCTTGTAAGGAGTTTAACTCTTGTTTTAACACTTCTTCTCTAAAATTACTTTTTCTAATAATTGTACGCATTTGGTTATCCAACTCCTGCTCACGAGTAGTTAGTTCAAACTTAGCACGCTGTTCATAAATGGCAGCACGTTCTTTATAGGCATTAAGTTCAGAGATAACAGAATCATCAGAGGCACATGTAGTGTATTCATCACAAACATAGTCATCATTGACTGCAGAAGATGCATCACTTAATACGACCTTACTTTCACTTTGTTTCACATATTGATCATATGGGACAACATTGATATTACCCATATTTTCAATATTTGATTCAATAGTTTCAGTTGATTGTACTTTGTCATGCATCTTTTGCACATCAGCATCATCGTATAGTTTTAATACCTCAGAAATGAGTTTGTCTTTGGATGGACCAGCTTGTGGTGATGAAGAGACTTTAGGAGAGACCATTGGAGAAATGCTAGCCATGAAGATGGTTTGTGCAGTAGGTTCATCATCAACGTCAGAGTCGTATGCATCACAATCAGCGACTTGAAAGGCATTCTGATGATTATGGCCTATCTCCTGAATTGGTTGCTCATCCACATCTGCATCATATGTCTTAGCATTTCCCTCAGCCAAGAACAACAACTCCTCTTCATCCAAAGTTGCACCATTATCCTGAGCTTGGACAAGCAACATCTTATCCCTGAAGTACTCGGCATTCTGAGGGCGTTTTGGCGATGTAGCAGTTCCTCGCAATGTGTCCCTCACCTCCACAGTTGTAACACTTGATCGGCTTAACTTGTCCTTGATTTCCAATCCTTCCTCTATTCTGATTTTCCACATACCCTCCTGCTACTCCACCTCTTCTTTGTTCATATTGTCTTCCTTGAGCTGGTTGTACTATAACCTTTCCATCTCTGACTAAAGCATGGTTGTGTAGATTGGATGCAGTCCTGATTTCATTGTTAGTGTGAAGTTTGTTGGTATGTGGAGAGAAGGTTAAGTTTTGTTTAACCATATAAGCCAGCTTATTGATAAAGTGTTCCATGACAGCATTGGCATCAGGCTGTTTGAAGTATGGATCTTGAATGACTTGAGATGCTTTGGTAGTGGTTCCATCATTGGTGAAAAATGCAGTTGAATCATTTGATGAACTTGTTTCTCCCTGATTGGTTTTGAACTGCTCCAGAATCCTTTTTTCAAACATAGCATGTCTCTCATTTTGGAGAAGGAAGGCATATAGTTGCTCATAGTTTGTATTCTTCAATCCTTTAGTGAGCTTCACATAGGTGACAAACTTGTGCCATTCGGGATTCATGTTGTTCACAAACTTTGAGTTCAGCTGAATGTTTGGCATAGTCATTCTGATGTTCCTCATATCATTAACAAGCTTGTGGAATCTCACGTAATACTCATAGACACTCTCATCTGGTTTCATCTTGAAGTGTTCAAATTCATCATAGAGTTGTGATTCTCTGTCTTCCAAAGTTAATTCAGAACCTGAGAAAAGCATCTTGACATTATCCTACACTGCCTTGGCTTCGGTGTTGTGATTGATCAGCTTGTAGATATCCTTTGGAAGACCTTGAAGTATGATGTTAGAAGCCCTGATATCAGCATCGAATCTCTTTTTCTCCTTATCATTATGCTCATCATATGTCTTTGGTCTGTCTATTCCATATATCATTGTTCCATCTGCAGTTGTATCAATTAAGTCTCTAGTAGTCTCAACCCGATAAGGTCCTTCATCAATTGACTTGAGAATGTTGACCCCATTTTCCTTTCCAAGACAGTACAGTCTGATTCTTTGAGCCCATGAATCATAATCAGTTTTGTCAAGCATAGGTGGACTAGTATCTGACCCTGCTGCTTGAACGTCCTCAGCTACGGAAGAAACAATAGTAGGAACGATGTTTGCCATGATTACAAGTTCTACGGGATTTTACAATTCTTTGATTAAACCGGAAAATTTATTCTTTCACGGGATTTTACTAAACCAAAAGAACAACCGTAAGAATGTATCACTAAGAAGTGACAAGTAGCAAAACACACAACTCGCTTAGTTATCAACTCGCTAAACAACCAACTCGCTCAAGGAGACAACTCGCTTAAGGAATCAACTCGCTAAATAGCTAAGTCGCATTAGCATCAACTCACAACACTGTCAACACGCTTAATGGAACAAGTCGCTAAATAGCCAACTCGCTTTAGTATCAACTCGCAAGACACACAACTCGCTTAGAACCCAAGTCGCATGAAAATCAACTCGCTAAATATCCAAGTCGCATATACTAACTCGCATACAGAAACAAAGCAACTCGCTTAGAAGAAAAACAAGTCCGAGACTCAACTCGCTTCGTCCTATCTTCACAAATCACCACTTTATCAATCAAAAACAACCAAACCACAATGATTTAAGCCTTCCAATTCAAAACATAAACACATATGATGATCCTAAACACAAAAGTACAAGCAAAATTCAAACTTTAACACTAGAATTTGTCCAAATGAATCCAACTCTTCTAAACACTTAATACCCCAAAAACCTTATGAAATCCACCAAAACAAAGAGCATAAAAGATGAGTGATCAAACCATGGCTCTTGATACCATTTGTAACATATTGGATTTCACAAACACACTAAACCATAATCACTATGGGGCGTACAAAATGTTTAGAGAGAGAAAGTTCTAGAGAGAGAAATGGAAGAGAGTTGGGAACTTTAGTGAGAGAAAGAAAAATCTTATTATGAGCTCCAACTCTCTACCTTGGAAGGTAGAGAGTATTTATAGTCTTTACATAAATCGCCACCTATCGGGCTGTGGATCAGGCATACAGTGGGTAAAGACCCGTCCGTCCTCCACGGTGATACTTAAACTAAATACAACTTAACTTATAATAATCTACGACTACGAGCTTTCTAATGATTACATATACTTGAAGTGACCGACTCTTTAATAACTGGATTTACATATATTTAGTTATGAGCAGATCTTTTGAGGATATGTATTTTGACCTTATGTTACCAATGTCAAACAGTTAATCTAAAAATTGCTAAAAAAGGAACAGCCAAACGGGTCTAATAGTTACTCTAATTTATTTCATAAGAATTATAAGAAACTTGATTTAATAGAATTTCTATTATAAACTTCAAAACACGGAGTTATTATAGGAAAAAAATAAAAAATAAATAAAAAATTACCGAGATAAAATTTATGGCACTACAGTACGTCTGAGACAAATGGGACTTTCGTGCCCCAGCCTCTTCAAATGAAAATTGGTAACATATTCCCCTCCTTTGTGTCTACGTGAAGCTTTATCTTCGGCTACCAGATTATCTTCAATATCAACTATACTCGATCAACCTTCAAATGCCACTTGAATCAAACACATTTCCGATTATCAAAATCCTATGCAATATCTAAGGATGAGACAACAATGTCAATAACCGGTTCCACATGACTTCTACCCTTTGAAACTCGATTCTTATATATGGAGCTGCTAGTCTTTGACCAATTACGACTTTATTACAATATCTTGAAAGTACCAAGCACGTTTCAGTTGACTAACTGTTTGACCCGACTCAGTTGATCAAACATGATTTATATCTAATAAAGACGTAAGAATTTAGTCTTTGAACTTTTAAACATACTGTGGTAGTTTCAAGATTTTGAACCGTCATATTATTAATAAGTTTATCCCAAGTTTTCTATTTCAGCAAGGCGATCAGTTTTCAATAAAAAAATAATTTAACCAAACCGTTAGGCCAATAAGTTAACGTATTCTATCCCAATACTGGTGAATACAACATACATGTAGGTTGCAAGAGACTGTATAAGAAGCTCTTTAACTCACCTCTTGTCGTTCAAAAACGTGATAATTATCTCATCACAGGTCCAATATTTAAATTTTGTTTCATGTCCAAACCTGAATTCATACAACAAAATGGTCAGTCATATGAGCAAATACTTTGTAAATCTTGTAAGTTGTACATATGATATTTACCTCTAAGCATTGTTGCAAAGATTGAAGGCACCATCAACACCGAAATTGTCGCAACTGACTTTACGGTACTCTACAGATAAGTATGCAAATAATCATATATCATCAACCATCTAATAAGCTAAAATTATCACAACTTAAATGACCATTACGCCAATTGACTAAGAATTATGGTATTCTTCTTGATTATCCATATAGAGTTAAAATAAAAAGATGGAAATAATGTTGAATTTGTTGAATACAATTTGAGTTTGTACTATTTGGTTGCAAGGCGAAAAGGAATAACATGTTAAGAAGTAGCCAACTTCGTCACTATGTCACTTGACAAGGTAACTATAAATTTATTCAATGCAATGTTTCTTCAGTGGTAGTACTTATATATGCTAAAGGAATGATTAGTCAGATAATTAAAATTAAACAAAGTTGAAGTCAAGCCATTTTATAATCCCAGCATGAGTTTTATGAATATCAGGTTGGGAGTGTACCCGTCACATGTAAGAGGAGGCCATTAATTCCCCTTGAATATGAAACACCAAGGTTAATAAAATACCATTTTATTTTCTCAATCTAGCGGCCGATTTCATAACTTCCTCAAAACTGAGATGAATTTGCTTTTTGTAGGATTAAAATATTGATAATGGAAGTAGCATATATGAGGGTTGACTCGATAGGAAGTGCAGGATTCAAGATCTCGATAGCAAAACTTGTTGGTTTGATCAAGTAACTTTATGACTATTTTCTTTATATTTAAAGAAAATTTATCTTTATGCATTAAGTTCTTAGTGGATTCCCGTATTTCAGTGATGGCGATGTGCGGGTCAATTCGGTGATGATGATAATTGTAAGTGTGAAAGGAATATTGAAGGTTAGTTAACACAAATGTGTCGATTACTACTATTCATTTTGAAAATGTTTTTGTTGAGTTGGTCAAAAAAGTTAATCTGCTGGTATTTTGCATATTTGTCAGATAGAAGATGACGAAACCAAGTTAGGAAAGTTTGTAGTTGAGCTCATGCAATATCTATGATTTACCAGATCGACAGAGGAAGATTCAAGCATAGTTAGCAAAACTTAGCCTATTGTCCATATTGGACTATTTTAAGATGCCATACCAAACACCCGACATGGGTAACCACAAAATGAAAGTAAGAACAAAACCTCTATCAGATGTAAGGTGTGCCTGTCCATTTTTTATTACCTCATTTTCAGTCAGTCTCTTATTCCATATCAAATTGCAAGAGGAAGGCACAACTATAGCCCATGTTTGTCTCTTATTCCATATCAAATTGCAAGAGGAAGGCACAACTATAGCCCATGGCTTATAAAAAAGTCAATGATTACGTATAATGGTAACATATAAAATCATATTTTCAAATCAGCAGAATGTATTAGGAAAAAATGCTATTCACATTTATGGTGACCCTTTATGTCATTCCACGCAATAGAATCACCCCAAATTCTTTCGTGCCACCACTGTCATGAAGGACTAATCAAGTATACTTGGTATACTGGAATCAGGTGTCTAAACATACTCAAAGTTCCTAATTTATAGTGTTGTAGACCATAACCTCCATTAGTAGCAATCTAATAATACAGTGGTGGTAATCAAAGATATCCATATACCTTATTACTATAATATTTCCTATCCATTCAGGGAGACCTCTTTTAAATTCTAACATTTTTAAGCATGCCGTGTAAATCTGAATAAAAGATAATAAGTATTTCCTGATTTATGATTAAGTAACCTGACTATCTGTAAAAAAAATGCAGTTTACTATCTAAAATAACCTTTGAGAGGAAGTGCAAGAACTTTCTGTTTGCCTGAGCATAAATATAAGACATACGATTGATAAGAAGGTTTCAGGAAAGAATGACCTTCAGTAGCTAGGTTGGCCACCACCTTCACTGCATGCAGACGTACATTAGGATCTTCTGAGTCTAGCAAAGACAAAATCTTTTGCAATCCCACTATACAATAGGATCAAGAGAGCAAAGTTAGAGCAATATAAGCCAGTTTTTTAAACAACATGTGCGAATTATGCATATTGTGTTCATGAAGATTTGTTATTGGCGTTCTAAATCCATTGCCTTGATCATCAAGTTGTAAGTATCTTGGTTGAAAAACCAAAATAATGAAATAAAATAGAATCCCAAATGTTGCACTCAATAGAATGTAGAATATAATTGATTTCTATCTTTTTTTCTTTAGTAGAATTACTGCCAACAAAATATGTTGAAGTCTTTAAAAAGGGATAGATAGAAATGTCTTAGTTTTCTATTGAACAATTATTTTGTTGCAACGGTTACTCATTAAAAGTTACATGGCGAAATTAAACCTAAGACACTCACCTAAACCAATTGCTTCAGAACTCTTCAGAATTCGGAGCCTTTTTCATGTGCCGATAAACATTCTGCATGCATACATTAACTTAATATTGATTCATAAAGGGCCAATAAATGTAAAAAATATGACCAAAAACAGAATGCATAGTTCTTACTCCCAAGGTACATCACCAAGAAGCATCCAACCACCATCTTTGTCCACATAAGTAACGACATATTATGAATCGCGTAATAAGTCCTTATGTTTCGTCTCACTCTGCTTTTCATTCCTAGCAGCCCTTTGAGATTCATATTTACCTAAAACATAGCAACACCAGGCATAGCTGACTGTTAAGTTTTACGATATAAGAAATTATAGGTTAAATTTTGATCTATGATCTAAAAACTAAAAGATTCTAGGTTACATTTTCATTTGAAAGGTAATAAGTTTGCCTTATCTAATACAAAGATTGTATATTTAGGAAGTAGTAATGATAAGTAAAATGGAACAGAATATGCATAAAACACTTTATAACCTATTGTGAAACATTTGAACATCTCCTCAAGTGCAGACGTCAATCCTTGATATCCATAATACGTGCTCAAGTCAACTTTCTTTAGATACGTTGTACCATCCATACTAACTTTCACAAAAAGGGAACGGACAGAAACAATTGTGTTATTCCTAAATGAAGACCTTATAGGAGGCCAACCCACAACATGTTCCCTGCCGCACACGAAAAAAAGGGCAATCCTTTTTCTAATAATGAGGTTATACTTTTTGTCAAATAATTGTCATTCTTTATAACTTACTTGGGAGTAGGGACATTGTTTCTGTTATTTGCCACATTCGAGTGGTTTTGTATGGTGTCATTAGCAACATAAGTCGTCAACCAATTTTTTCACTTGGGTTTACACTCCAGTAAGATCAGGACTGGTTTCTATAGTGAGAGAAGAAACTATTCTCGGTCTAAACCGTTCTGATGGGATGCACCATAGTTGATTTCTGGCTGGCATCTAAAGTATGTGTGAATGAAATATGAAAGCAAGAATCCATTGCCATCATTTTCACAAGTTCGATGTCAGTGTAGGCCTTTATTCCAGCATAACATTCCTTGATCTGTTTTATCAAAGTAGCCACCTTCTAAACACATGCTTCCAACGTTTTCTCTCACGGGGATTTAACACGCTGCAATATATCATGAATAAAATTTGGTTTCCACCTTCCAAATGCTTGCACATTTTCATTTCTATGTGCAGTGGTCCAATGAGAAGACACGTAGGTTGAAGGAACTTGGACTTAGATCTCGGAGGGTAAGAACAACTGCTGCAGTTGGGCGATCATTTGGACGAACTAAGATCATCCTCTTCACCAAATTCTTGGCGTTTTCTTATATCAATGGCCATGGATAGCTCATCATATCAGGTTAAGCTTTCAGTACTTTCTCAAATAAGTCACTCTCTTTGTCTATATATTTACATGTTGAATCAAAGTTAGATTTTGTGGCACATAATAAAAAAAACTTAAAGCTGCAACAAAACTGATAACCAGATGATATAAACTGTAACACCCCAACCCGACAAGGGTAAAGATATCACAAATAAGGTTTCATATCAGAACCTTAAGTACTATACAATAGCGGAAGCCTTTACAAAACTTACAAAAGAAAATATAAATAACTTAATAATCAAAATAAATCTAAGATCCCTATTTCAAATCTTGCTCTCAGCTCTACTCTCAACCCAGATCAGCTATCCCATAAGCTCATCTTGAATGCTTAATACCTGCCGCAGGAAAAGAAAATGCGGCTGAGCTTACAAAGCCCAGTGAACAGATATAACGAAACAAAAGCTAAACAAAACAAATATACAAATAACGAAATCACAACGGAATGAGAATACTGAATCATTGAGGATTCTGCGGAAGCACAACTATACAGAGATCCGAAAGAACAACTAACAGATAAGAGACAACACATAGCACCTTAATGACACCAACGCAAACCCATCAAAATAACCAGACACTTAACACATCAAGAAAATAGAGTACATATAAGCCAACGAAAAGTCTAAGGCTAACGGAAACAATTACCAGAAAATAAACATGGCATTCATACAAATCAATAAATCTACATTTGACGCACTTAATTCAATATTGCAGCAGCGGAAATAGCAGTCAAATCATGGCAGTCACACATACAGATAAAAACACAGTAGACAAACTATAACTAAATAGACAAAGACATAACATAGCCATTAGCAATTATCAGAACAAATATCATAAGCTAAACCAGTTCTCAGATCAAGTCTTAACATCAGCAGGGTTTAACATGGCAGGTCAAATCATAAAACAGATAAATACCCTAATGTATAGGCAAAGTTCACCAGATTAACGGAAACTTTTGTACTTATCAACTTTCAAGATACTTGTTTTCACACTTGCACATTCATCTCACAGATAAACGAATTCACATAACGATAAACTAACATAACATCAGATGACAGCATATGAATCATGTTTCAACATATTAATCATAACCTAGCATAATAGACGGTAGTCACATAAACATACAAAAGCATAAACACATATAATAACATATAATAAGCTTAGCCCATAATCATAAACACTTGAACATACCGAATCATAATCAGAATACTTAACATAGAAATAACATATAAAGATTTAGTTAACTACCACGAGCCCAGAACATATCATATCAGAAATATCTTTCTTCTTCAGAAGGTAACCTCATAAACTAATTGGAGTAGCTAACTCCCAGAATTTTGTGAAGACGCGTATTGCACACGACATCATTCACCAGAAATCATATCAGATAACAAATCAGATCTAGGATGCATCCATACGCCCCACAGACAGATATTGGTCATATAACATAACTTGAGCTCATAACAGATAACAGATAAGGGACGTGGCAGAACATCACTCTACTGCCCTAGAGTCATGTCAGAGGTGCATCACTGACACGGATATGGAACCCCCATGACTAGTGAAATATTTGGCTCGGGTGTCAAACTAACTTAGGTCAAACAGATTGTCATAAATGACACAGATCATAATTCATCATAAAGTCAACAGATATATATATCAGAAGTTTCATATCATAAAGTCCAAATCAGATATTTCATGGTTCACTAAATAGAAGTTTCAGATAAACAACGGATCAAACAAATCAGAAAGGGTTCATATCAAATGTTCATAATCAAATATTCATATCATATAGTTCAAAATTAGATGTTTCATAATTCAGAAATCAGAGTTCAGATAAGCAACAGCTCAAACAAACAGAATGGGTTCATAGCAAAGGCTTAGGAAACCCTAATATAAAAGCTAACGAAAAGAAAACGTTATAAGGAACCTTTACTGAAAAGGTCAGAATATCTGTACCTTAATGCAAATGAGAGGAAAGCAAACGAATGAGTGAATCACGAAGATATAACGTCGCGTCTCCTTCAATGAATCTACACGGATATGATTTATTTAATACTTATTAGCATCATTAAAGTTATAACGGATTTATCGCATTCACATTCTTATAGTTGTAAGTATATTCTTATTCTTAGTGACGGACGGAACTACAACATTTTAGGGCTTCAATCATTAATTAGCCAAACTTATGGTTTACAAATGATAAATGATAAACTTAAAGGTTTAATATGATAACATCTTATTTGAGGGCTTATATAATCATCATTCAAAGTATAGGGTTTATAAATGTCAAAACAGATTTTAGGACTCTCTTTCAAAACAGTTTACACCAACTTCTATACCTTACGTGATTGACCAAGACTCACATGTCATTATTCGCACACAAACTTAATGAGACCACACATACAATACTTTTTAATTCATGACACTTGATTTCTTGCATAAAATCATAACTCACGCATGTTTACAACATACTTAATACTAGCTCGTTATACGCTTAATCATTTGTTATTAATGACCTCACGACTTACTATTTTTTTACATGAAATAACGAATTACACACTTAGCTTTCAAACCCTAATCGACTCTTATTTATGTTCTAGGGTTTTCCCCCATCTTTTAATATCATATTACTGCGCATTTACTTTACACGTCACGTCTTTTAATGACTCATTACTTGTTCCCAGATTCTTGTTATATTTGATCATCTAAGTCATGCGTTACGCACCCTTGATAGATCGACACCAACTAAACCCAACGCCCCCTTTCGTTTTAACCACCCTTTTATTTCAACAAGCACAAGGCTTACACATAATGTCATGTAGCCATAGCACTAAATCTCACATAGCCTAGTTTATTATTTATGTAACACGTTTTCTTAGTACACAAGCATGTGCATGGACCAATTTTAAGGTACCTTTTATTGCCATATAATACACGTTCGCTTCCTGTTTTATACAACCATGACACTAGGTTTTTCTATGCTTAAGTTAAGCATTCTATGTGACATGATTTAGGGTCTCAACACATACGCATGGTGACACAAAGCCACGACCAGATCTCAAAACCAAAGAGGAACGTCGAGATGGTGTTTACCAAGCAGATTCCGGACCAGTTTCATTACATCTAGTAGACCCATATGAGTTTAGTTTCATGACTTTATGTTACTTAATATGAGGTACTTATATCCTTGTTTTAACATTAATTGAGACATAGTTTTAGAGCTCAATAATCACACGTATGGAGGACAACATTACACGAGCAAAACCAGAAATTTAAAAGTGGCGACATGACCCAGAAGTACCTTAGCAACGTGATACAAGAAGAGAAGAAGTAGGATCGAAACCAACCGAATCCTTCCTTATGAGCCCTAGGTTATCACGACACCACAGCAGCTCCAACTCTCAATACACCCAAGCAGCCCTTGTGTGATTAAAGCAACCTTACAAGAAGCCATCGAGACCCTTTCTTGGAGCCCTTTAGGTCGACAGAAATAAATGGAGGTGGAGGGAGTTTTGCCGTAAGTTTTCTTTGGGTGAGTTAGGGTTTCACTTTTGAGGTTTTTGTGTTGTATAAGTATGTATACCGATCGGAAATATGGGTGGGCTTTTGAGTGTGGATCTCGGCTCACAAAACAAACTGGACTCGATGGGCTTAAGTGACATTCGGCTTACAAAATAACGAGGCCCAAACGGTTTATGGTGAACAATCGGATCACAACACAATGAGGCCCAAGGCTCGGCTTGCAAAAGGAACGACCCAAAGCTCAGGTTGGGTATGCGGTTTACACAAAAACAAACGGCCCATAATAGTTATACGCGTGACTTTTATTTTCGTCGTAAGATGTCGATTACTTAAATATACTCGTTAGGTTTTTCAAACAAATATAAGTTAGGTTCTAAATTTTAAATTGATGAGCGTTAATTATATTTTTCGTATTTTAATATCTTGATTATTTTAAGGGTAAAATAGTCTTGTAGCACTTTTCGTATTTTTAGGGTTTTACACAAACACTACTTATAAACCTTTTTTTAATATTCAGTTTCTTCTAAAAAAATCATTGTATTAAATAAATTCTAGTATAAAGAAAGCATCCATTACCATCATTTTCACATGTTACATGAAGTTTGCTACCTGCTTGTAAAAGGTACTTCTACATCTACTGCTACTACACCTTTTTTTTACTTTTTACAGATAAAAACATTTAGCCATTTGTATTTTCTCTTTCGTTCTTACTATATTCACCTGCCTACTATATTAAAAATGTAAATACTGTTTGAAAGGCAAGAAAGATTTAATGTTTAGGAGGAGTCGACCAACCTTGTGAGGTCACACATATGTGTCTATTTACACGTAGATGGTAGATCAAGTATGTTAGTTCGATGCAAAATGGCCGAACAACGTCTCCTACTTCTTGGTTACTAAACCTGTAATGATACATCAGTGTATTGTAAAAAGATGTTTCATTTGTTGAACATTAGACATCATTTGTAATCAAGTATTTACCGTATCCCAATTTCAATCAAAAGCAACGATCAAAAACTCGCATTCAGGTCTAATTTCAATTATACTTGTTTCTGGTTCAGAAAAAAATGTTCCGAAAAATAGGCCGGTTGGGTCTATCACATTAAAATTACCTTGAAAAAGCTAGTTTTGTCAAACCTGATTTAATTACAAAAGCAGTGAACAATGTGTTAAAATTACCTTGAAGTAGCTATTTTTGAGAACAGTGTGTTAAGGCAGTAAACCTTCTGCCTTTCTTCTACAAAAGCATAATATTGTGTGATACCTTTAAGAGTAAGCTCGTCCATTATATTAACAACATATGGTTTTTTCAGGTATCTGTCTTTAAAATATTTGACAGTAACAGGGAATGTGGCTGAAAACATCAGAATTCGCCAGTTTTCAGGAAGGAAACTGATTAGATGCTCGACAGAAGGCTGAAACTCTGGGGACAACAGCTTATCAGCATGCAATATAAGTCAATAAAAATACATATAGAATATGCATAACTAAACATTTACAACTACAAAAACAAATTTCCTTAGTATATTCAAATACCTTGTGTCGGCATTCTGGTGTCTCTGAAACAAATATAATGCAATATCTTGGACTGAAAACACAAAACAACATGCATGTTAGCAAAGTGGCTCACCCATACTTCATAGACATTGTAGTTTCCCTCGATAACAACTTGAATCCCAGCTCCCTGCCATTAGCAAAGAGGATCAACCTCTTATTTTATTTTACTGGTTTTTAATGTATGATAAGAACTGAACATGTACCTGGTATAATATTTGAATTCCATCAATATACCTACAAATTTTATGAGTATTAAGAAACATGTTCTACGAAGCAATTCTCGCAAGTAACTGAACACACAGATTACTCGTTCATATAAATACCCTTATTCGTAAAAAAGTGACCAACCTGAGTCTTCCCAAGACGACAATCAAGGTCGACTTCATAATCCTTGTGCACCAACAGTTTCCTTTGCACTGGTGGACCTTTCACATAAACAAAACGAAAAGGAAATATAAAAGTTGGATGGAGAGGATAAGAAGAGTACACTTGGCATGTATGTATCAAGTACATAAGTGAATAAAATAACAAACAAGAAAAAAATACATAAAAAAAGAAGCACCTTTTTTCCCTCTTATGTGCACTTCAACCATAGTTTCTACAGTATGGCTATCAAGGAATGCAGTAGTAACAGGAATGTTATGGATGCCTTTAAGCCACCGTAGGCTCAAATCATAGGCAGCTCACTAAGACTTCATAACGTTCCTTAAGTGATTGTTTCTTCGTAGCTAAAGGCTTAAGAAATTAGAAAAACAAACATTATGGCTACATGGGGTAATTTTATATTTAATTTTCTGCTTTATACATGCTCATTTGTTGGTGCCCAATTTTGTATTTTTGTTCACCTTTAGCATTTGGTGTTCATAGAAGGCTGCTCGCAAGTAAGCACAATGTACCCTTTTCTTTTCTTGGAGCTGTGAGATTGTTGCAAATCAGTCTCGAGTAAAGATGCAAACGAATTTCCCTAGATTAACGATTCAAATCAATGAGAAAGATTTACATTAACCAAGAAGAATATCACAAGAATACCTCTTTATCATATAGCATATCCTCAAAATTGAATGTGCATTCCACCAATCTGTGTCTTTTTAAACATGTAAATCTGTTAAGAGCACAAAACACAAAACTATTAACATGTGAAACAATACGAAACTCGACCTAAAAGTAGGGTGTCTCTTATATGAAACAAATAATATAGCTGGTGTTACAATGTTGAATTCATTATATAAAAATTTGTAAATAAAAAACTGATTACAGCAAGTTGATAAGAGCATAAAATTTACCACTCTACTATGATAACCAAGTACACTAAAGGTAAAAATTAAGATAAAAGCGTGAAAAACTTACTTGAACGCACATTCAAAACAACTTTCGATAGTATACCCAGCAGCCAGGCCTGATAAAAAAATCTATGTTATTTTAAATCAGGACCGTTAAAATAGTAACAGATTTGGGGCATGTTATATCTTTAGTGGTTTAAGAGAAAAATATATTTTTATGTAAAAACGTAACACGCCAAACAGGTTGAAAGCTAGATTGATTTATCAAAGGAAGTTATGTTTGCAATGAAATATATTTGGTAATCACATTTTTTTCATAAAATAAAAATACAGAATAAATGAGCAATAGCAATACCTAGTCTTTGAAGGGATGTGGACTGTTCTTTATATCTACGATACAAAAAATACAACTCTTGTTGTTCGCCACTGAATGTTCGGTACCCAAAACAAGTTAATATACCTTTCCAATTAGCTGGGAGCAAGCCTTCTTTTGCAGCAGCCTGGAAAAAAAATCAGTATCCAATTTCACCTCTAAATATTTAATTTAAACATGTTATCAGTTATGCTGCTGTGAGTTACGTACAATATGACATTGTTGAATATACCCTCTTAGTTGGTGAGCGGCCATATATACCATCATGTCTGCTTTTGAGTGTTAGCTCCATACCTACATACATCATTAGTGAAATCTATTACATTTAATAGAGGCATACACATTAAAGAAGATATGCTGAACTAAAACTCAGCAAGCGAAGTACCACAAAGTTGCCAGATCTGTATAGACATCGTTTGACGGTCCCTTCACAACACAGAGAGAATTTTTGCTTACAATAACCCCTTGTTTTTCAGTTAATTGTTCTCGTGCCACCTTCAGAGCCTGCAAAACATGTCTAATTTATATATAAATTGCCATAATAAATAAGTTTTAGCAAATATTTCTATTTTCAAGCACCGAATATGTACATGTCTTTTTCAAGCACCAAATATTTCTGTTACAATATGGTTGACCGTGTCTTTTTCATTTGTTAACATCAAGATGATTGTTAGTACGGAGTAAAAGTTTAGTTGTTACAAGCTAATTGAATGCCTTCTACAAAAAAAAGGTCCCAAATGCCTTATGTATATGTATATGTATATGCATATGCACATACATATGTACATGTACATGTACATACATATGTATATGTATATGTATATGTATATGTATATTTACATACATATGTATATTTAACAATAAAGATATAACAACATTCAAACGTGTGTCTATACCGAATCATCACAAAATCCGCTACCCACATCCACTCCCGAATACAAATACATGTTTACAAGCGCGTCTTTGATATAAATGGCTCGAATAATATCTCCATTCTCATACTCTATAGTGTTTGTCGGGAAGACAAATAACGTTCTTGCTCCTCTTTTCACCCCAAATACTGTTGGTGCCCATGTGTCCATTCCAACATTAAGCACCTTCATAATTCTCTACATAAAAAAAGGTTTGGCCATAATAATTTAGGTGACAATATTGAAGTGCCTGTTGAAAGAGTTCGGAAAAGAAGAATACCTCAGCCATCCAGCGCCCCTTTAACCAAAAGGTTAAAATACCGACATCATGTAATTGGAGTCTTTTTATCATTTTATATTTCTGAGATTCAAATGATCTCCCATGATTTTCTACAATAATAAAACACCAGATCAAAACATAGATATAATATATAGATTACATTACAACATATTCCAAAGCCATGATATTTGATGCTTCACCTTGGCTATGTCTATTGGTCCTTCTTCATAAAAGGGACTTGGGTTCGTTTTTCTTAATTTTTGGCATATTTGCACGTTGTCTATCTTTCTTGAAATGCGCTGTTATAAATTTGGCATCCAAACTTTACGAAATTTGCTTATTATGACATGTAAGGATAGATTCTTTTGATTGGTTTGGCAATTGGATAAACAAAATATAGTTTTCTTCCAATGTTACCATTGGACCAGGAGTTCAAGTATTTTCCTTAACTGCAATACCAACAACAAAATTAACTCAACTTATACTCTTTACTTCAATATTCATAGAAATCAACAATTTCACTTGCCTTGGAGCACATATACTTTTTTACCACTGTTTGTATACGTTCAGTTAGAACACTTTGCCGTCCGTCACTAACACCTGTAACATCAACAGATTGCGTAGGATAAGTATAACTGAAACAACTATTTACATTTAGCATTCATATAAAAATTAACAACTACACTTGCCTTGAATCGTAGAATGCACCCGTCCATTGTTGTTATCTGAGGCAGCATAATTCTTTTCCAGCCTTAGATTACCAGTTGTAGAGAAAACACATCAAAGACGGTAAGTAACTGAATAAGATTTGGCCTTAAATCTAGGGACTTTATTAGTACCTTTAAGAAAGACTAAAGTACTTTCAACCTAAACCATCTTGTCAAATTGGCTAAATTTTACCACCTCTAGTGACCGATATAGATGCAGTAACGAATAATGAATGCACACAAGAGCTGAAACAGCCACATGCGTCTCGATATTCAAAACATATGGTTTCCAAAACACAACTATCCATTATATTATCACTCAAGATACGTGATCATGCATAGTTTGATAGGCAGTAGGATATTCATAGCATATAATATTACTCAAGTAAAGTGAAAATTCAAAAGGATTCTATCATATAAAAGCATACCACTAACACCGTTTTCTATTATTTAACATGACATCATGGTCACTGGAATGGAATCTATGAACTTCGCCATCATCATCATCATACCTTGTGTTGGATCAATGTTTTTTTAACCGAGTTCCATGGAAATTATGATGAGCATGAATGCATGATGGCGGCTCATGATTTTTTAATGAATATCTGTTTGTTTTTTGTTTGGATTAGGTTAAAGTTTATAATTATAAATCTATAATTAAGGAAATGATATGTGCTATGTGGATTAGCAAAAATCATTAATTGCAGAGGTTTATAGATATGGTGTTGCAAAATTTAAAACAAAAAAAGGTGTTGATCTAGTGGTTATCAAATGTGTTAATGCTACAAACCACTCAAGTTCAATTCTCATAAATGACATTTTTAAATTTAATTCATCCGAATTTTTATGCTTCTGAAACCGAATTTTATTTAAAAAAAAATGATATCATATATCCGAATTTTATAAATTTAAAATTATAAAAACACTAAAATCAAATCAAATTTAAAAAAAAATGTCGTATTCAATGAAAATGCCACATGTCATTTAAAAAAATAAAAAAAAATGCCACATAAATACAATGATTATTGTAAAATATTATGGGCTTATGTATATTCATCCTAATCTTGATTAACAAGTTAGGTTTTTCCTATAAATACCTCCTATTGTAACATTATGAATACATCTCAATAATAAGAATTCTCTTCATCTCTCATTCTTGTGTTCTTGTTCATTACATTTACAATACGTTATCAGCACGATAGTTCTTTATTCGAAGAGAACAATGAGAGACGTGAAAGGCAGAGAAAGAATACTCTATCAAGACTCGTGTTTTCAAATTAGCATCTTAATTATACGAATGGTCAGTCTTCATTCCTAGTTAATTAAATATTAATACTATTCTATTACTTGTTCGTATTTGAGTTTTTGTTGAACTTAAAACTTGTGACACATCATGAATTAATCATGACTAACCGGATATTTATGGATCTGAAAGTAGATGTAAATTCTTGAAATCATAACGAGATTGAAACGACTAAAATATATTTAAAAGAGGTTGCTTATTTTTATTTAGTTTTTAATTGATTAGTGAATAAAAATCAAAACATCACGACAAACATAAACAAAAGTGTTATGATCTCGTTTGTTTTATATTGATAGTCTTGCAGATTTGTGAACTATATTTTTTAAAATATGTTTTAACTCTACTGCTTAATTATGTTATCATCTAAGATTGTATGTTTTCCTATACATACGATATGATTTTATCACTTCATTGTGTAAAAAAAAGGAAAAAGAAAAAAAAGATAGAACTTCAAGTTCTAATATGATTTGATGGTTTGATCAATTGGATCAATAACATAATCTCATGTTATGTTAAGAAAAGAAAAAAAATAATAAAAGAGAACCTCAAGTTCTACTATGATCTCTTCGAAAGAGACGTTTTGAAAAAAAAATAAAATAAAATAAAACTCCCTTAAAAATTTAAGGTTGAGATTCATTTGATTGTAAAAGATTTGAGAGACACAATCAAAGATTGAAAAAAAATCGCCTCTTTTTTAGAGTGCGCTACAACAATGGTATACCTTCATGTTATGATCTCCTTAAGTGGATTAAAAAAAAGAATACCATAACCTCATGTTATGAATGAAAAAAATAATTAGAACCTCATGTTCTAATTTGATTCAGTCAATAGAATCAATGGCATACCTTCATGTTATGTTAAATATATATATATATATATATATATATATATATATATATATATATATATATATATATATATATATATATATATATATATATATATATATAGTTGGAACCTCAAGATCGAGCATGATCCTTTTATAAAGATCAATATCATAACATCATGGTATGTTAAAAATTATTAGAACCTCAAGTTCTAATTTGATTCAGTTAATAGAATCATTAGCATAACTTCATGTTATGTTAGGAAAAAAAGTGATAAAACTTCGAGTTTTATTATGATTCTTTCAATAGAATCAATAACATAATCTCGTGTTATGTTTAAAATAAAAAGAAAAATAGAACTTCAAGTTCTATTATGATTCCCTCAAAAGAATCAAAAGATATCATAACCTCATGTTATGAGTATTATAGAACCTCAAGTTCTATTATGATTATAAAATGAAAATACAATAACCTCAAGTTATTGTCAAAATGTTCAAATATGATTCTATCAAGTGAATCACGATAACATAACCTCAAGTTATGATTATTTTTGTTTAAAGCCTAATGTGCTTTGATGATTCCCTAAAGTGAATCATAATACCATAACCTCACGTTATGTTTAAAAAAAAAAGAGTATGAACCTCAAGTTCTACTACGATGAACATAATAATAATGCAATAACCTCAAGTTATTCTTTTTAATGTTGAATCATGATTATCATGAAAGAGTCAATATACCATAACATTGTGTTATGATATTCAATTAAAAAAAAAGGATAAGAACTCAGGTTCTATCATGATTCTATCAAATACATAACCTCAAGTTATGATTAGAATGTTCTATGATGATTCTCTCAAAAGAATCAAATAACATAATCTCATTATGTTAAAGAAAGAAGCTAGAACATTATTCAATCCAGTGAATCAAATAACATAATCTTATTATGTTAAAAACAAATGTATATATAGAACCTCAAGTTCTATTGTTGTTAATTTTATTTTGTACCGTTTATTTTATTTTATGTTCTTTCTATTTACAAACCTAACACAATCTTTAACTTCATGTCAATACTCTTATATATTTTTTAGATGTGTTAATGTGGAGTGTGGACTTTTTATGTTAAGATTTAACTGTAAATTTTTTTTATGAAAACCTTGTCTTCTTCGTGAGGACCTTAAAAGGGAATACTTAACGATGAAAAATTCGTTAAATTACGGTAAAATCTCAAGGATACATTACCACACAAAATCAAGTAATATTCCCAAAAATCTCGCTATGATTGTATGCACTTCAAGCTGCATTAAAAAAAAAGAATAAGCGAGTTCGGTATCACAATTTCAGTGTTATATCTGAATTAAAAAGAAAATATATAACGGTGAAAGATCCGTTAAATGCACGTCAAAATCTAAAAGAAAGATTTGACCATCATAAGCAAGAGATTCTTGCAAATGCGAGCACATTTTTCGCAATATTAAGTAGTACATCTGAATGATGAAAAGAAATGTGATGAGATGATTAATGCCTCGAATATACTCAGATATCGAGAACGATGCTTTGATATAAAAGAAATGGGAATGTTTGAACAAACACGATAAACCCGTTTACTAAATTTGCTCCATATTGTCGTGTTAAAAGAAACCGGTTGGCAACCTCAAGTTGCAACATAAAGATCTCCATTCCCTCAAGTGAATGAGATAAAATAATCAATATGAGATCCGCATTCCCTCATGTGAATGTGATAATGTAACGATAAGATCGTTTATCATGGTAAATGCTATGGTCGAGGTAGTATGACAATGACAAACCACTAGTAGTGGCGAAAATACAATAAGAAAGAAAAAAAATGCTATTTATGAATGTGATGTATATGAAATACAAGTGTGTCAAAGATATTACACACTATATTCATAGATTTAAAAATCTGTGATAGCGCATTTTGCTCCACGAAAGCATTATGAAATTGTCATGAGAAAAGAAGTTAAGTATTATAAATACATTATATTCTTTTATATCTTCCTCGACATGCAAAGATTAGTAAAAGCTAATCACTGCCATAAACTTAAGTTTATGAGCAATAATAATTATAGTATTTTTGGCATGACTGGTTATACCATCCCGAGTCGTTAATGATGCGAAAACTATAATAGAAAGATTCTTCAATCTTATGTGTTTTTCTCTCAAAGAAAGTTGATTATTCAACCATCAACTATATTGGGGACTCAATCTCTCAATATTCTGGAAAGAAAACTAATGGATGCATGTAGGCATACACATCCATTGGATGAACCATTTAGAGTTTAAAATCGATGCATCGTCTAAATGGTAATCAAAATCGCAACTTCAAGTTTGCATGATTAATAGCTCGACCAAATAAAATGCGAGCATAACATTCCAGAGTCAGTATTTCATTGTGAATATGTGATGAATTACTTTTAAATCATCCAATGATAATGAGAGAAAAACTATTTGTTATTGTATGGGGCCATACTAAAATTAGCATCATGCCAACATGTTATAAAGCCTCCATTTATAATTGGTTTTGGTTAGAAACCAAGTATCTCCCATTAAATTTCTTTCGTGCAATACATGCTCAAATTATTCCACCTAAATGCACATATGGGATATAGAAGAAGGATAATTCCTTCAGGAGGAGAGAAGAAGTAGCTAAAAAATCGGAATGAATTATCATATTCTATTGATCCTCAAAAAGAAATTTTATGAATTTAGATTCAATGAATAATCTAAAAGCCATACATATACATTGGCCAAAAATAAAATTTCAGCTACTCATGCTCCAAGTTATACTTTGTTCCTCAAGGACATTGTTTGTTATGACATGCCTCAAGCATGATAGACTAATCGATTCCAAATAAAATCCTCGGTGAAAAATATGGAGCATGAAAATAAGATGGTTAATCGAGGTATAAAAGACCCCGTGATAGTCTCATAAAGAGAAACTAGACATGAAGGTTTCAAACGAACCTCAAATAGCTAATGAGATCTCAATAATTCTATGATGTCTAAAATCATATGGAATCGAAACAAAAACGACGTCGATAAATTTGTTTACATACAATATAGCGCTTGCTATTATGCATAATGAGGATCATAAATTAAATGTTATTAAATGAAACGTTTGGCCAACGTGAAAAGACGCAATCTCATGAAAATACGAGAAGTCTTGGGACATGAAGTCCGTACACATAAATGTGTAAAAACTATCGGATATACATCGGTCTTTGTGTGAAACCAAAATAAGAGTTCTAAAGTTATCTGCTTTAAGACATGAATTGTTGAATAAATATATTCACAAAATTGATTATTAAGAGGCAAATTGTCTCGAGGTGGATGTAAATATCTTATTGATATTTTATGAGGCAAATAATCTATAAGTGTTTAATTCACTCTAAGTGAGTTTTAGATAAAGCTCCCATATTCTAAGAAGGATCTATAATGCTTTAAGCCCTCAAGCATGTCTAGCAACTTCAACTTTTAGAAGCAATTAATAAAGTTATCAAGAACTTTATTTGATAAAGTTGAATGAATCCGTATATAGATCAAAATGATTTTGGACGCATATTATGTAAATTGCTTCTAGAAATAATTAGTCCTCAAGTACCATACACAAGTACAATTGAGGTTTGGATGCCAATTTTGTAATTAATATGCGTCACGAGAGTGTATTTTTCTCTTTTAATATTTGTACATGCATTGTATACTTTCCAACCAATTGATTTGATATTGGGTTGGAAGATACACATATATTTTGTCATTTTTGCAGGACTTATTCGTAACATCATCAATTTGATGGACTTCATTGTAAAGTTGTTGCCAACAAAAGTATACGAGCAACTCGTTTAGAAGATTAGCACGCGATGCTTGAAATATATACATTATTGAGGAGGAGGAGCATTATACGCACTGCACACTTTTCCTTCATCAAGTTTTTTTTATCCCATTGGGTTTTTCTTGATAAGGTTTTTGATGAGGCAGTGTATGAAGTATAATGAACGATGAATATCCAAGGAGGAGTATTGTAAAATATTATGGGCTTATGGGCTTATGTATATTCATCCTAATCTTGATTAACAAGTTAGGTTTTTCCTATAAATACCTCCTATTGTAATATTATGAATACATCTCAATAATAAGAATTCTCTTCATCTCTCATTCTTGTGTTCTTGTTCATTACATTTACAATAGACATGGAAATATGACATGGCATTATGGGATGCCAAGTGACATTTTATGTGGCATGCCTCCTCTTATATATAATGTATATATATATATATATATATATATATATATATATATATATATATATATATATATATATATATATATATATATATATATATATATAGTGTATCTTTATTTTGAAAACCCTGTTAAGTGCGAGAACTGCGAGAACTCCATCTGAACCGTTAGATAATTAAATCAATGGATGAAAATCATTGTGGCACTTTGGTGAATAAAATAAAAGACAAATACATTTAATAAATTGAATTTGGGCATTTGGGTAATTTTACTTGGCTCAATTTCTCTAAACCGTCTTACATTTAATCAAGATCTGATCATTATCTCTCTCATAAAAAAAACCTAGAGCCACTCTCATCTCTCTCTTCCCTCAACAACCGCCGCCTCCTTCCTCCTCTATATTCGGTTTTCTTCTCCTTCAACCAAACTGTCACACCCCCAAATTACCTGTTTTGCAGCGGAATGGAATTCCTGGGGATTGACTGTCATAGCATGACAATCACAGTTATATTGAACGACCTAAAGTGTCGTTTGGAAAACACATCGTTTGATTTAATAAAATAATCAGAGTTACAAAGATAGGTCCCAAATGAAAGTTACTAAGCACGGAAAATAAGTTTAGTACAAGTCAAACGATGTTTTTAAAGTGTATCAATCCCATGTGAGACGCGTCGTCACCGCGACTCTATGATATGTCCACATGCATGCCATGAAGTATGCCTTAGATACCTGAGATAAAACATGCTTAAAAAGGTCAACACAAAGGTTGAGTGAAATCCATAGGTTTAATTAATTCGTTTGAACACAATATTCGTAGTGTGAGTTAAATTGTTTCACACTCATCGTTGAAAACAAAATCGTATTTATTTCACTAAGTTCATGACACCAAAGCGTAAACATCGCACCAATAAAAATTGGTAATCATCGTTTCATCGCCGCCCTAATAGGTAAACTTGCCAATTTACCTTACTGGTTCAAATATAGTGCGCTCGATTTCCCCTAACTGGGTCAATAAGAGCGGGAGTGTTAATTCCAATAGGCCTATTCACAATATTCGCGCTCACTCGCAAGTGACTAATGGTTCATGATGTAGGGACTTCGAACATGGCAAATACTTAGTGACAATAAAACATTCGGATATAGCATGTAGTTCAAAGCATTTGTGTTCGATTTAAAATGTAGCATGTATCTCCCCCAAGAGTTTGTAAAACAGTTAAAAGAGTAAAAGTGGGGCTATGAACTCACCTGTTGCAATGATTACGATGACAAAAGTGGATACACTGAAATATAGCGTGAATCTCGAAAATGACCTATTATGAATGATATGATACGTAATGAGTTATGATGCAATGTTATGCATGCATTTCGTATGTTATTTATACCATTTGCGAGTTTTGGAAAATAATACTTATCGTCGAAAAATACTCTTTTGACGTCTTGACCATTCTTAAATTACTTTACAAGTATTTACGTCAAAATGTCATCCTACAATAGTTTATTAATGATTTATTGTGAAATTTTAACTTTTCGCCGTAAAATCATGTCGTCGGAATTTTCATAAAAGTGACAAAAATGGCTTCGAAAAACTAGTCGTAAAATGGTGTACGTCGAACGTTAGGAAACGAACTCAACGGTTTTGGAAAGTTTGTATCAAAATCTAGAAGTTTCAGTACAGGAGTTTTCGTCATAGAGGTCTCGAGCATAAAGATAATAAAGGTTAAAGATGGTGATTTTTGTCCAAATGTTGTGTAAAAATGAGTTTCGGCAAAGTTTAAGCAACCGTAAATAATTTATTACAACTCCGCTATACAAACGGTTGGTCGTTTTGGAAAATATGATTGGTGATCTCGATTTTATTAGAAGACATCTCGTTACAAAAAGTTCCACATCATTGTTAAAAACAGCCTTCAACATGGTCGTTTTGGTTACCGTAACACTTGTCTCGTAAAAAGAATATAGTTTTTCTAAAAATAATAGTTACGGCAATTTTATGAAAACGTGTATATCTTAGTCGTTTCAAATCCGTTTTCTACGTATTATATGTCCTTAGCTTCGTATCAAAGTATACTAATATATTTTTGATAAGTCGAAATAATTTGTAAAGCTTAGGACTCGTTTTTGACTCGTACAAACCAAAATTAGGTTGCTGAATTTTCTGAAAATATATATTTCGTCGTCAAACTTGAAAAATTCATAACTTCTTCGTTATAACTCCGTTTTAATCCGTTCAAGCGGCCACGGATTCGTTTTAAAGTATATTTTCTAAATATCAAGGCCAAAAATTCGTGCCTACTGTCGGATTTTCCAGAAAAACAAAATAAGAACAGACCACTTTATATACTTGTCGAAAATAGTTTTTCTCGTACTAAACCTATTCCAATCCCTTCAAATCAACTCCAAAGCTATTCTAATCCTACCATACACCTTCTTAGGGTGTCATGGGTTCCTAAACATCATCAATACCAATATATAACAAGGGAATAATTATAGGATGACCTTTATATATATAACTTAAAAATCATGTAAAAATGGTATAAATCAACATAAGTCTTGCATGCTTGCTCCAAATATGAAGAAATAAATATGAAATGAAGATGAAATATGTAAAATGATAGTAATATGCTTACAAGTAAACTTGATGAGGTGCAAAGAACAAAGGTTTAACCTAAACACCCTAGGTTTTTATTTCAAAACCTTATTAAGAGTGTGATCTAGATTGTTAATACTCTTGAGCTTGAAAAAAATTTTGATCCCTTCTTTCACCTATGTGTTGCCGGTTTGGAAGGAAGAAAAACCAAGAGAGAAATGTTTGTACTACTTGTGAATTATTATGAGGTGAATGATAAGTGAATGAGATAAGACTTAGCTAGTGTATGAATCTATACAAGACTAAAAATCTACCAACTATAAGATACATCCCCCCCTAGGCCGGTTTTGGGGGGATTGTGTCTAATATATGTTTTTTTTTTTTTTCTTTTCTCTTATGCATATGTATAAAATGTGTATATAAAGTGTAAGTAAAAGGGATTTAAGTAAGGATAGTTTGTAACTTGTGTATTTAAAGTAGTTTTAGCATCAAATAAATTTTAATTGACCAAAGTAAAATATATTAAGATCATAAAAATTGTAAAAATATATTTCTTGCATAATTTGAGTGATAATATAATTATCGTGTAGTTTTTAAGAAAAACGCCGTAATAATATAAATTTAACGATTTATATACAAAATAAATTTAAAACACTAGGTAAACTCAAAATATTGTTTTTATAAACTAAATGTAAGTATAAAAATATATCGGGATCATTTTTGGAAGTAACGGATTAACGTTAAAAATAATAACTCACGCGATAACGTTTATTTAATATAAAATTTACGCGGTTAATGTGAAATGCAATGTCATGAATGAACTATCATGATGCAAATGATGCTAATGAAATGTAGACTAAACTTAGTCCATATGAAATGTTCGTGATGATATGATCATGAATTCGCCGCTAAACCATAAAGGTTACGCGAATTTGGAACACGTAAACCTAGTTTACGATAAATGTTGAAATTGTAAGGCATGAATTGTTTTGAGAAATGACCTGGAAGTACGGGTTGTCACATTCGCCCATCCAAAAAGGAATTCAGTCCCTGAATTCAGTTCGTGTTGGTCTATCGAATTTTTGAGTTTGTGATGAATAACGAGGAGAAAAGACATGGAGAAGTGTCGTTACGGTTATCGATGATTGAGAGCGTATAAAACATCGTAGTAGAGAAAAATTTTGGGTGAGTATCTCCGATGAGTAACACTTTGACTTTGTAATATATGAAGATTTTGCTTGCACTAAGATTTATAAATAACTGCTCCCAACATAACATGATCCCTCCAGAATTAGACATAGTTAGCTAGGCTATGTATAATTAAGGAACGATGATGTGACGTTCGGTTTAGTTGTTATAACTCTCAATGTTTACAAGGATTTAAACCGTGTCGTTAAAATGGTCGATAAAGTAAAAAGAAGTAAAATTCTCGTAAGTAATAACAAGTCGGAAAGAAAATAAGTACGATAGATGAGAATATTTTACAACGAGTGGTTTAGCAAAAGTAGTACATCTTATGTCATAAGATCCGAATATGATGGAAGACATAAACTTAGTACAACATAGTACATAAGGAAAATTAAGACTGTTAGTTTCCAAACTTCTTCAGTCTTCCGCGTTGTTGTGACCATGACGAGCTTCTCCTCCTCCTAACATGTATGCATTCCCATGAGCACCTTCAACTGGTTGACCTTGGTTTTGAGGACATTGATTCCGATAGTGTCCTTGTTCCCCACATCCGAAGCATGTGACTACGGCTTTACCTTTACAATCCCTGGCTAAATGTCCCGGTTTTTGGCACTTGTGGCACTTGGCAGGGCAAGGACCCGAGTGGTGAAAATTACATCGATTACATAGTGGGTGTGTTCCAGCATAACCTCTGCCTCCCATTGGTGCAGCGGCATAAACCATTCCAGCTTCTTGCCTTCTATTTTGTTGTTGATGATGGTTAGTGTTACGGTTTTGGTTGTTGTTGTTATAACCTCCTTGGTCGTTTTCCCATTTTCTTTTGTTGTTGTTGATTTGGTTATCGTCGTTGTTGTTGTTGTTTTGGTTATTGTTGTAATTGAAGCGGTTGTTGGGGTTGTTGTTGTTGTTTCGGTTGGTGTTGGTGTATTTACCTCTCTTCACCACCTGTGCCATAAGCTTCTGAGTCACTCTAATAGATTCCTCGATTGTTTGTGGATCAAACGAAGTCACATCTCCTTGAATAACCTCGGGAAGTCCCCTGATGAAAGCCTCTAGTAACTTCTCGTTATCCGAAACCATAGATGGGCATAACGCAGCCAATTCTTGGAATCTCCGAATGTAAGTGTCAATATCGTACCCAATAGTTACTAGTTCATAGAATTTTGTCTCCAACTTTTTCACTTCCGTACGAGGACAAAACTTCTTTGTCACCAAACCCTTGAATTGCTCCCAAGTAAGCTTGAAAGCATTCTCCATTCCAATCGGCTGAGCATATGAGTTCCACCACGACAATGCTCCATCCAGTAGTGTACTTGTAGCAAACTTGACCTTACTATCATCCGGGCAATTACACAGCAAAAACACGGACTCCAATTTCTCGAACCATCGCACCATGGCAGTGGCTCCTTCAGTACCTCTAAACTTAGTGGGATCTCCACTTTTGAAATCCTTGTACGAACAATTTTTAACTCCGGATCCTCCTGCATTTCCTGTAGCAGCAGCAAGCCTTGCGGCTTCAGCAGCAGCCGCGGCCTCAGCAGCAGCAGCAGCCACCGTTTCCCTTTCAATCCTTAAAGCATCTGCTACACTATCCCTTACCAACTTTTGAATAGCCGCTTGAGTCATTTCAGGTGTAGCTTTCTTCGGTGCCATATCTTCTTCAAAACAAGAGGAAATGTGAGACTTAGCAAAATCTCATGTTAAAAATATGCGCTCTAAAGAGAGGTGATAAGAAATGATACGTTTGAGGTTATTTTTCAAAATGATCGACGGTTTCCGAAAAGATGGGTTATGAGGTGTTGTAAGTGCTTCAAATGTATGATGGTTTTGTGATTTAATGTGTGAATAACGTGTAACTCGACATGTTAGTGGTGATATAAAGGAATGAGAGTGACTTCGCCCTACTTAAAGGTTTATCTCGGCATTCGACGTTATCGGTGATGAATCAGCTGATATTAAAATTGTGATAGAAAATGACAAGGCATTCTCCACATTAGAGTATGAAGAAAGAATAATGGAATGGGAATTTAAAGGCATCCATGTGACAATCGATGTGAAATGAAAGTGAATAACTCGAAAAATGTACGCATAAACCGCATGTAAAGTGAACATGCACTTATGATGAAATGATGAGATGCTATGATGATGTAGTTATAGTCTAGGGTCAATGATGCAACCTAGTTCTCTATAACCGAAGCTCTGATGCCAATCTGTCACACCCCCAAATTACCTGTTTTGCAGCGGAATGGAATTCCTGGGGATTGACTGTCATAGCATCACAATCACAGTTATATTGAACGACCTAAAGTGTCGTTTGGAAAACACATCGTTTGATTTAATAAAATAATCAGAGTTACAAAGATAGGTCCCAAATGAAAGTTACTAAGCACGGAAAATAAGTTTAGTACAAGTCAAACGATGTTTTTAAAGTGTATCAATCCCATGTGAGACGCGTCGTCACCGCGACTCTATGATATGTCCACATGCATGCCATGAAGTATGCCTTAGATACCTGAGATAAAACATGCTTAAAAAGGTCAACACAAAGGTTGAGTGAAATCCATAGGTTTAATTAATTCGTTTGAACACAATATTCGTAGTGTGAGTTAAATTGTTTCACACTCATCGTTGAAAACAAAATCGTATTTATTTCACTAAGTTCATGACACCAAAGCGTAAACATCGCACCAATAAAAATTGGTAATCATCGTTTCATCGCCGCCCTAATAGGTAAACTTGCCAATTTACCTTACTGGTTCAAATATAGTGCGCTCGATTTCCCCTAACTGGGTCAATAAGAGCGGGAGTGTTAATTCCAATAGGCCTATTCACAATATTCGCGCTCACTCGCAAGTGACTAATGGTTCATGATGTAGGGACTTCGAACATGGCAAATACTTAGTGACAATAAAACATTCGGATATAGCATGTAGTTCAAAGCATTTGTGTTCGATTTAAAATGTAGCATGTATCTCCCCCAAGAGTTTGTAAAACAGTTAAAAGAGTAAAAGTGGGGCTATGAACTCACCTGTTGCAATGATTACGATGACAAAAGTGGATACACTGAAATATAGCGTGAATCTCGAAAATGACCTATTATGAATGATATGATACGTAATGAGTTATGATGCAATGTTATGCATGCATTTCGTATGTTATTTATACCATTTGCGAGTTTTGGAAAATAATACTTATCGTCGAAAAATACTCTTTTGACGTCTTGACCATTCTTAAGTTACTTTACAAGTATTTACGTCAAAATGTCATCCTACAATAGTTTATTAATGATTTATTGTGAAATTTTAACTTTTCGCCGTAAAATCATGTCGTCGGAATTTTCATAAAAGTGACAAAAATGGCTTCGAAAAACTAGTCGTAAAATGGTGTACGTCGAACGTTAGGAAACGAACTCAACGGTTTTGGAAAGTTTGTATCAAAATCTAGAAGTTTCAGTACAGGAGTTTTCGTCATAGAGGTCTCGAGCATAAAGATAATAAAGGTTAAAGATGGTGATTTTTGTCCAAATGTTGTGTAAAAATGAGTTTCGGCAAAGTTTAAGCAACCGTAAATAATTTATTACAACTCCGCTATACAAACGGTTGGTCGTTTTGGAAAATATGATTGGTGATCTCGATTTTATTAGAAGACATCTCGTTACAAAAAGTTCCACATCATTGTTAAAAACAGCCTTCAACATGGTCGTTTTGGTTACCGTAACACTTGTCTCGTAAAAAGAATATAGTTTTTCTAAAAATAATAGTTACGGCAATTTTATGAAAACGTGTATATCTTAGTCGTTTCAAATCCGTTTTCTACGTATTATATGTCCTTAGCTTCGTATCAAAGTATACTAATATATTTTTGATAAGTCGAAATAATTTGTAAAGCTTAGGACTCGTTTTTGACTCGTACAAACCAAAATTAGGTTGCTGAATTTTCTGAAAATATATATTTCGTCGTCAAACTTGAAAAATTCATAACTTCTTCGTTATAACTCCGTTTTAATCCGTTCAAGCGGCCACGGATTCGTTTTAAAGTATATTTTCTAAATATCAAGGCCAAAAATTCGTGCCTACTGTCGGATTTTCCAGAAAAACAAAATAAGAACAGACCACTTTATATACTTGTCGAAAATAGTTTTTCTCGTACTAAACCTATTCCAATCCCTTCAAATCAACTCCAAAGCTATTCTAATCCTACCATACACCTTCTTAGGGTGTCATGGGTTCCTAAACATCATCAATACCAATATATAACAAGGGAATAATTATAGGATGACCTTTATATATATAACTTAAAAATCATGTAAAAATGGTATAAATCAACATAAGTCTTGCATGCTTGCTCCAAATATGAAGAAATAAATATGAAATGAAGATGAAATATGTAAAATGATAGTAATATGCTTACAAGTAAACTTGATGAGGTGCAAAGAACAAAGGTTTAACCTAAACACCCTAGGTTTTTATTTCAAAACCTTATTAAGAGTGTGATCTAGATTGTTAATACTCTTGAGCTTGAAAAAAATTTTGATCCCTTCTTTCACCTATGTGTTGCCGGTTTGGAAGGAAGAAAAACCAAGAGAGAAATGTTTGTACTACTTGTGAATTATTATGAGGTGAATGATAAGTGAATGAGATAAGACTTAGCTAGTGTATGAATCTATACAAGACTAAAAATCTACCAACTATAAGATACATCCCCCCCTAGGCCGGTTTTGGGGGGATTGTGTCTAATATATGTTTTTTTTTTTTTTTTCTTTTCTCTTATGCATATGTATAAAATGTGTATATAAAGTGTAAGTAAAAGGGATTTAAGTAAGGATAGTTTGTAACTTGTGTATTTAAAGTAGTTTTAGCATCAAATAAATTTTAATTGACCAAAGTAAAATATATTAAGATCATAAAAATTGTAAAAATATATTTCTTGCATAATTTGAGTGATAATATAATTATCGTGTAGTTTTTAAGAAAAACGCCGTAATAATATAAATTTAACGATTTATATACAAAATAAATTTAAAACACTAGGTAAACTCAAAATATTGTTTTTATAAACTAAATGTAAGTATAAAAATATATCGGGATCATTTTTGGAAGTAACGGATTAACGTTAAAAATAATAACTCACGCGATAACGTTTATTTAATATAAAATTTACGCGGTTAATGTGAAATGCAATGTCATGAATGAACTATCATGATGCAAATGATGCTAATGAAATGTAGACTAAACTTAGTCCATATGAAATGTTCGTGATGATATGATCATGAATTCGCCGCTAAACCATAAAGGTTACGCGAATTTGGAACACGTAAACCTAGTTTACGATAAATGTTGAAATTGTAAGGCATGAATTGTTTTGAGAAATGACCTGGAAGTACGGGTTGTCACACAAACCCTCGTCTCTTTGCCTCACTCAAGTCTTCAAATCTTCTTGTTGTTAAAAACCCAACAAACATCTCCACAAACGGTGCCGAATCTCAGCCACGAGGAGAAGAAAACCAAAAACCTCCTGGGAATAATCCGCTGCCGCCGTTTGGGTATCTTGTTGCCATCGGGTATGAGTTTTTTTTTTCCTTTCTAGATCTATATATTTTTTAAGTTTTGAAAGTTTTTTTTAATGAATTCATTTATTGTATTTATAGATCTCTGTTTTGTTTTGATTTTTTGACATACTTTTCAGATCTTCCGCTGCTACCTCGCCGGAATCCTCCTCGCCGGTATCTTGAGACCCATCTTATTCATGCTGCAAGGCAAGGGCATACCTCCACTGCTAAATACCTCATCGAACATGGTGCTAATCCTTCATTATCGAGTGAATTAGGAGCCACTGCTCTGCATCATGTTGCTGGAATAGGTGAGTTGTTTTATGTTATATCAAGTCAATGTTATCTATCTATTGAAACAATAAATTGCAAATATATGTAACCCATGTGAGTGATGAATTGAAACACATTATTTTTATATATTCGTAGTGATGTTATATTATTTTTGGGACACATTATGAATTAGTTTATAAGACTATAATATTGTGTGGATTACTGGATTTGTGTTTTTAAGACTATATTACATGTTTGTACAGAAACTATTGCTTGATAAGATCATTTTGTAGATAGAGTAATTGTTGATTTATCAGTTTGATTAGGGATTTGATAAGGATATGGCGAATGAATTATAAATTACAATAACTATTGCTTGATAAGATGATATATTTAACTTAAATTGTTGTACATGGTTGTACATGTTTAACTTAAATTGCATTAAGTGTTCATCTATATAGTCGGTTTGCTTAAATTGATATAACCAAATGACGCCTATGTTTTTTTGTAGGTGGTGTAAAATAAAATCAATTAGAGAAAAAGTTTGATTTGAAAAAGAAAAAGTTTGATTTCAAAAAGATATTGCTTGCCATCAAGATAGTGCTTGCCATCAAGATAAAAGTAGCTCATAAGCTTTTGTTATATCTGTAAATATATTTGCAATATTGTCTTTTAGTTTGGACTATTTTAATATCAATTTTTTGTTTATGAGTATACAACACAATGACATACGACCTTATTATTTTGAATCCAGTTTAAAAGTTTAATAGCACACACTTATGTATGTCAGTATTTAGGATTTATACTTTAAGTTTGATATAAAATCAACAAAAGAGTTATACATATATGTTTACGTATAAAACACACATGTTTACGTATAAAACATAGATGTTTACGTTTAAAACATATATGTTTACGTATTAAAACATATATGTTTACGTATAAAACATATATGTTTTGTGTTTGCTATATAAAATATATATTTTTTGTGTTTGGATTATATATGTTTTGCATATATAAAAAAAATTGTCTCATGTTTATTTGTGTTTGTTAGTTTAAGATTGTCTATGTGTGTTTTTTTTTTTAAATGAGAGTCACTCTAAACATGTATGCTAAAAACATATATGTTTTACAGCATGTATGTTATAAAAACATGTATGTTCTAAAAAAAAACTTGTGTTATTAAACATACTTTGCTTTTAAAAATTTATGTTTTTTATTTTTTTTATGTTTAATAGTTTATTAGTTAGTTAACTGTTGGTATGACTTTATTCTATCTTCATTTATATCTAATAGTTTCAATACAATTATAAAACATGTATGCTTCATAACAATTATGGTTCAAAACATGCATGTTTCAAAACATTTATGTTTGACAACAAGTCTGTTCTCAAAACATACACGTTCTCATGAACATGTATGTTTTGATAGTTGATGACGTATAGTCTGGTATCGGGTTATAAACCCGACCACAACCCAATACTAACAAGCCCGGTACGACCTGGGCCATTTTCAATAACGGTTTGGGCTCACGAAAGCCCAAGCCCAAATCTATTTATGGATTAGATATATGATATCTTCTAAAATAAGAAGATAATCATTCCCAACCGACTTTGGCGGGATACGCCGAGGGTTGGGGAACACGGAACCAACAAGGATTCCGTGCGTATATAAGGGGAATCATATCCCTCGTTTAAGGTACGATCTCATAACCCTAAAACTCCTTAAACCCTAAACCGATTACTCACTCTCACGCCGGAGGATAATCGTGGGAGACAATCCCACGGTAAGCCTAACGGTGTTTCTTGTCTCTTAGTGCGCAGGTCTCAAGCAGCAATTCTCAATTGGTACGAGAACCGGAGCTCCAAATCAGGAACGTCCAACTTTTGTATCAACAAGTTGCGCCATCCGTGGGACCCTACACTAAGAATCGACACTAGAATGACAAAACACGGCAATCAGCGATCGCAGTCAGATCTCATGGGGAAAAAGTCGCAGAGTGGACTAACCCCTAAGCAGACCTCTGGGACAACCAGCGCTGCTAAAAATAAGGGGTCAGGTCAAGACTTGATCTTCCCTCTGGTAGAACCGCACTCGGGAATAACCCAAGTCACTACAACCACCACGAGTGGAGTAGACCCACTGCGCACTCGGGAACAACCCGTCTTTACTACTCCCTTCCAACCGGTGCTAGAAACTGACTTGACAAAGGTACCAGAGGCACCAGGTCGGGATAAGAACGCAGCGGTAGAAACAAACGCACTCACTCTCGAGGGAGTCTCGCCAGAATTAGCACCAGAAGCTTTCGTGTCCCAAAACTACGAAGCATTGACTGCCCTCATGCAAGAGGAAGAGAAGAATAGATCAGGGCGGAACCTAAAAGCCCGACTCAACTTCGATTCGGAATACGATACTTCTCCACTGCGCCACCAGAAGGAAAAGCGCAGAGGAAGCGGTCATAAACCCCCTGTATTCAACAGAATCGGGAGGAGGATCGAGGGTGATGAGACATCTCACTCGCAACACTTGAGTGATAGTGATAGAGAAGAACGGCGTACCAGTGTCTACGCCAGACTGGGTAGCCGTAGAGTACATGATAGACTGGGGCGAAAATATTCCCCAAGTGAAAGCCCTTCAGATCCAGACTATGAGTCAGATTCTGAGGATGGCCGGCGCAAGCGCCGTAAGAAGGTAAATTCATCTTCTGACAACTCCTCGGACAACGAGGACAGTGATACAGGGCATTGGAAATCCAGGAGCAGAGGCGATAGCCAAGAGGAAGACATGTCTCTCCCATGGCGCCGTCAGAAAGTGGATGCGTTCACTAGACGCATTAGTGATTTCTCGGAGAACAAGAAAAGGCGCATGCCTGCAAATGTTAAAACCTATGATGGGACAGGTGATCCTGACGATCACCTAAAAATTTTTGAATCAGCCGCGACCATCGAAAACTGGCCACAACCAGTTTGGTGCCACATGTTTAATTCCACACTAGTGGGAAGCGCGCGGAACTGGTTCAACAAACTCCCACGAAGGAGCGTGAATGGTTTTGAGGAGTTGAGAAAGGCGTTCCGCCTAAATTTTACTCAACGCAAAAAGTGTGCTAAAAATCCTGTCGAACTCGCCAGGGTAAAACAGAACCAGGGAGAATCCACGAGCGCATTCATGGAACGCTTCAAAGATGAATGCATGCAGGTTAAAGCATGCCCTGAAGTCTTAAAGATCTCGGGCTTCATGAATGGGATTAATAACCCAGAACTCATCAAGAGGTTAAACGACAAGATCCCTGAGACCTTTGATGAACTCATGAAGCGCTCTCGGTCTTTTGTCCAGGGAGAAGCCGCTGCGGCAGATAGCAAAAAGAACCATTCTAATTACCGGTCACAGGAACAACCTGGGAGACAATCCAACGACCGAGGTAACAACCGTAACAGGAGCTACCGCAGCCAGAGGAGCGGCAGAGACAGGGATAATGACAGGTATACTCCCCTGATCAAAACCCCAAAGGAAATACTCGCAGCGGAAGGTGCGAACTTCCCAAGACCACCGCAGATGCGTACACCAGAAGATCGGCGCACTGGGAATGGATACTGTGACTACCATGCGCAAAAGGGTCACACCACTAACGAGTGTGTCCAGCTGCGCCAACTCATCGACAAGATGGTCAAGGGGGGCAGGCTGGACCACTTAGTTAAAAACATTAAAGAGGGAAGAGATAAGCAAAAGAATGAAAGCAAGAAGGAGACACCCAAAGATAAGGCCGACACAATCTATATGATACAGACGTGGCAACGAACCACCAGACAGAAGGTCAGCCAAGAGTTTTCCCGAAGAAGTGAAATCTCTTTCCCTACTTTAACTGCGGACAACGCAGCATCGGAGCCCCTTACCATTGAAATTAGTGCGGGTGGTCACGACATACACCGCATGTACATCGATGGTGGGGCATCGGCAAATATTATGTATGAGCATTGCTTTAAAAGACTACGACCTGAAATACGTAGTCAGTTAAATCTGGTCAACACCGCACTCACCGGTTTCACAGGTGAGAAGATATGGCCTATGGGCCAACTGCGATTGCTAGTCAGCGTTGGCAACGCAGAGCACTCTACGACAACCTGGATGGATTTCATGGTGATCAAATCCCCTTCATCATATAATGGCATTACTGGGAGACCCGGGATATCAGCCATGCGCGCGGTGCCGTCAACAGCGCACGGGATGCTTAAATTCCCAGTTGAAGGGGGCATTGTCACTCTTTACAATGCCACGGTGCCAAACAGAGAATGTAACACGGTTACATGCGAAGTGGAACCAATCCCGAAGCAGTGCGCGGCCAAAATCCCCAACTTTAAGGTCGCAATTCACCCAGAATATCCAGACCAGGAGATAACCATTGGAGGGTCATTGTCGGACAACGGCAAAGCGGCTGTGTGCGCGCTCCTACAAAAGAACGTGGATATTTTCGCATGGGAGCCCAAACACATGACTGGAGTACCACGCTCGATCACAGAGCATAAACTTAGAATCCGACAAGGATACTTACCGATACGCCAGAAGAAGCGTGGCCAAGCTCCAGAGAGGGCGCAGGCAATTCTGGCAGAGGTACAGAAATTAGTTAAAGCGGGAATTATGCGTGAAGTCTATTACCACGACTGGCTCTCTAATCCAGTAATGGTCAAAAAAAGCGACGGTAGCTGGCGAATGTGTGTAGACTTCACCGACCTTAATAAAGCATGCCCACAGGACTGCTATCCATTACCAGAGATAGATTGGAAAATAGAGTCCTTGTGTGGATACCCGTTGAAGTGTTTTCTCGACGCGTACAAGGGATATCACCAGATACAAATGGCTCAAGAAGACGAGGAAAAGACAGCGTTCCACACAAGCCAAGGCGTTTACTGTTATACAAAAATGCCGTTTGGCTTGAAGAATGCGGGTGCCACCTATCAGCGGTTGGTAGACAATGCCTTCGAAAAACAGGTGGGCCGCAACCTGGAAGTCTATGTGGATGACCTGGTCATTAAAAGCCATACTGAAAAGGAACTGGTGCGCGACATAGAAGAAACATTCAAAACTCTACGCGAGATTAACATGAAGCTAAATCCTAAGAAATGCACCTTCGGTGCTACCGAAGGCATGTTCTTAGGGTACCTGATAGAACCTGATGGCATAAAACCTTGTCCAGAAAAGACAAAGGCGGTAATAGAACTTCCCTCACCACGCACGCTGAAGGAAGTCCAATCCCTCAATGGAAAACTGGCCGGCCTCAACAGGTTCCTATCTAAATCAGCAGAAAAGTCATTGCCTCTTTTCAAAACATTCAAGAAGTGTATAAAAAAGGGTGACTTTCGGTGGACAACGGAGGCGGAAGAAGCTTTCACCACACTCAAACAGCACCTAGCAACGCTCCCAACACTCGTGGCACCCCGACCAGGGGAAGAGCTGATCATGTATTTATCAGCAACTCATGGAGCAGTCAGCGCAGTGCTACTAACAGATAGGGACTCGGTGCAAACCCCTATCTATTTTGTCAGCAAAGCTCTCAAGAAGACGGAGATGAACTATAGTGCCATGGAAAAATTGGTCTTGGCATTAGTGTTTGCCGCCAAGAGACTGCGCCGGTACTTCCAAGCGCACCCGATAGCGGTAATCACAGATCAAGCCATCAAGCAGATCATCTCCAAACCCGATGCGTCAGGACGACTCCAGAAGTGGAGTGTGTTGCTAGGCGAACATAACATCTCTTACAGACCACGTACAGCAATAAAAGGACAAGTTCTGGCGGACTTCATCATCGAGAAGCCAGATACTGACGAGGTACCTACACCAAGCGAGAAAGCACTACAAGATCCATGGATTTTGTTTACAGACGGGTCCTCATGCGTGGATGGCTCAGGAGCTGGCCTTATTCTCACAAACCCAGAGGGAATGGAATTCACTTACGCACTGCGTTTTGAATTTACCTCGACAAACAATGAGGCAGAATATGAAGCCCTGATCGCTGGACTACGCATTGCAGCTCGAATGGGTGTACGTAACTTGGAAGCAAATGTGGACTCCCGACTAGTGGCCAACCATGTGTTGGGTGAATACGTGGCCAAAGAAGAAAATATGATTCAGTATCTTGAGAAGACTAAAGCACTGATCAAAGGCTTTGACAGATTTACTATCAAGCAAGTCCCTAGAGGAGAAAATCGCAAAGCAGATGCACTGAGCAAGATAGCCTCGACAAGCTTCGCACACTTATCAAAGCAAGTGCTGGTGGAAACACTGAAAAGCAAGTCAATATCGGAGATGGAAGTCTCCGCAATCATAGAGGAGGATGGTCCTACATGGATGACACCAATTGCAGAATTCTTAAGCAAAGGGACATTACCCCAAGAACAGACAGAAGCTCGCAGAATACGGCGCACAGCGCAGAGATTCGAATTGCGCGACAACATATTGTATCGACGTTCTTTCCTCCAACCATGGCTTCGATGCGTCGGCCCCGTACAAGCAAATTATGTGCTGCGAGAAATCCATGAGGGTTCATGTAGCATGCACGCAGGACCACGGTCCGTTGTAGCACGCGCCATGCGATCGGGATACTACTGGCCAACCATGCATAAAGATGCGCGGGATTTGATAAGGAAGTGCAATGATTGCCAAGTCCACAGACCCGTACAGCGCAAACCACAGCATGAGTTAACACCAATCACGGCGCCGTGGCCATTCTACAAATGGGGCATTGATATCGCCGGTCCTTTTCCAATAGCAGCAGGCGGTCTCAAGTTTCTCATAGTAGCTATAGACTACTTCACCAAGTGGATCGAGGCAAAAGCAGTGGCGACAATTACTGGCAACCAGGTAAAACGCTTTGTCTGGGACAACATTGTATGCCGCTTCGGATTACCTGGTGAAATCATCTCGGACAACGGGAAACAATTCTGCGACAACCCCTTCAAAGATTGGTGCGAAAAGTTAAACATCACCCAACACTTTGCGTCGGTTACGCACCCACAAACCAATGGTTTAGTCGAGCGCGCAAACCGAAGCCTGGGTGAAGGAATCAAAGCACGCTTGGACAAGCACAAAGGAAGGTGGGTCGAAGAACTTTCACATGTACTATGGGCGCACCGCACCACAGTTAAAACCAGCACAGGGGATACCCCCTTCTCTCTTGTATACGGGACAGAAGCCGTTATACCAACTGAGATCGGCATGCCAACTATCCGCACTGCGGAGATTAATGTGACTACAAACGACGACGAAAGACGTGTCGACTTGGACCTACTGGAAGAAAGACGCGAACGCGCGGCTATACGGGAGGCAAGGTCGAAGTCAAAAATGAAAGGATACTATGATGCCAAGGTACGCAGTGTTTCATTCAGACCAGGTGACTTTGTCTACCGCGCCAATGAGGCAAGCCGCGCTGAAGATACAGGTAAGCTCGGACCAAAGTGGGAAGGACCTTATGAGGTTACTGAAGCAACGGGCACAGGCACATATCGGCTACGAGGTTTGGATGGCCGTGACCTACCGCGCACATGGAATATCAGCAACCTCAAGAGGTGCTACCTATAAAAATAGCTACGGCACAGCGCGCAGACGCTCCGCACTTTCAGTGCTCAATAAACATTCATGTACTCAGTTTTTATTTTTCATATTTACTGTTTCTTTGTTATTTCTTGATACACTTGCAAGTATTAATAAAAACGTCGCGGTTTCTAGCTAACTCCGCGACACATTTTAAGTTGTTATCTCCATATACTGTATGTCTTAACAATTTTTTATTTCTTGCCCACGATGGCGTGCATGCACTACAAATAAACCCACGATGGTAAAAGGATAAGTTGACCTACTAACTAACTTGTTGAGTAAGAGGGTTGCAAACCCATCAATACTGGATCACGCATCCTTGTTAAACACCTTGTTCTCAAGACGTTGGAATAAGATATGTGCGCACCCCACGACGGGTGCGCAGCAATGCACACGTGCACGTTTAACAACTTAGGAACCAAGACACTTGCTTCCTTAATGTGATATTTACAGTACGCTGTATATCATAACATACACGATTATGATAAAGTACTTAGAATTCTTTCTCAAGTATACTATGACTTCCAAACATGATTATGGATTTCCTATATTCGCCTTACACGTTTGTTTCTTCGACAACGAATACATCTTTCACGTAAAGACAAACAGATATGTATACAGTACTACTATCCACACGCAACAAACAACAAAAGGAATTTTTATTCATAACTACGAGTTCGTACAAAAGATAGTCAACATGACAGTTACCAGCTGCTACAACGCTTAAGGGAAGAAGTACCAGCGTGACTCGTTACATCTTTGGCTTCACTAATACCTTTCAACACATTTGCATCCTGACGCGCCACAGTGGCCACACTCACTGGCACCCCGTCAGACCTTGGCAAGTGTGCTGCACCAAGTCCACACAAGATGGCTTTACCTGCAATACCTTCTTTTTTAGCAAGACGAGTCGCATGCGCCTCCAAGACTTCCTTTAAAGGAATCTCCTTCTCCAACGCAAATGGATCCTGACTATCCCTAGGACGCGCAAAGACAGGTATTTGCAGCTGCGACTCATGGGGTTTCAAGTAATAATCTGGCTGTGTTTCGGCACCCTCGGTACGATGACGCGCCAACATCAACCCCGCCATAATCACATTTATTGGATAATCTTGATCGCGCTCAAGCTCCGAAATCATTGGAAGCTCCAGGTCTTTCATTTTCTGCATAGCTGCGACCAAGTTATCATATGACTCAGCATCATACCCAGGTACCTTATCCAACGGCGCCTTCAACAATTCTGACTCGTGGAGCTTTTCCATTGCTTCTGATTTTCCACGCTCCAGAGCGCATTGCACCACCTCCCCGAAGGCATTAACCACCTCTGATGATTCCAGAGTACTCAGAGCAGCCAGGCGGAGACCGTGGCCTATGAGCCACCTGCGCTCCGCTATCATGGACATAAGATGCGGATACAACTCCTCGTCGTACTCAATGCTTAGCTTACGCAGCTTTGCCTCCTGTACCTCCAAGGACCAGCTCACAGTATTCCCAAGCTCCCCCAACTGCGCAAATAAACTTTCTTTACCCTGATCTAGGTGTTTCAGTGCCCAGCAGCACGCAGACTTATACTTGGCAGCATCCGCACGCTCTTGGTTTATTTGGCACATTAGCGCCATCTTGTCCTCAGCCTGTTTTTGAGCATATGTGCTCAGGACCTTGGCCTCTGCATGGGCGCTATCTAGTTGTGCCCGGGTACTTGCCAGTTGCGCCTCCAGCAAAGAAATAGTTTGGTCCTTTTGGGAGTCTTGGTTTTCTCCATCAGATACTCGCTCTTTCAGCTTCACAATCAGCGAAGCCTGGTGAGCGGAAACTTGAACCAATTCTTCAACTAATTGCCCCAGAGGCACATTTGCATCGGACTGGTCTTCCTTATCCTGGCTCTGCGGCTCAGAATGCGCTGAGCGTGTCGGACTAGCCTTAGGAGGTGACTCTATGACCTGCTCCATCCTGCGAATGATCACCAGTGCAACATTAGAATCACAAATAGCACATTCACCAACTAACAGAAGGTTATACATGTATGGTTTTACTTACTTTGGCTCCGCATCATCGGCAGATGGGTGCGACGACGCTTCATCAGTGGAGGACAACTCCACAGTTTGAATCACGGGACGCTTCTTCCTTGACGGGCCCGCACCATGATCTCGTCGGGTCCTTTTGCGACTAAGCGCCGCTTCTTCTTCTTCTTCCTCTTCAGGATGAGCTACAGCTACGAGCGATGATTGCGCTACCACCGGAGTCACCTCAGGATTGGGACGGCTTTGCAAAGGCGTTGCCTCCACCGCAACGGAGGAACTGGTCCCTGTATCCCCTGCGGCCAGTTCCATGACACGTCCTGCAGTTGCAGCTAATATGGGCTCCTCGTCATCCCTCAACGGTCGTACTCCTGTCCTCACGGCTGCGGGCTTTGCTAGCTGTACAACTGTAAACAGATCCATCTCTGCGCAAGACAAAAACACATATACACACCAGTTATATTATGCGCAACATGTACGGAAGATTGTTCTTACAATATTTACACACTGAAGTACGGAGGAACAAGTACCCACCCTGGCCATTGGCGTCTACGAAAATAGGGATCTCATCTTCAGGACCATAATAATTACGGCTGATTCCCATGTGCACCAAAAATCCCTCAGGATATGCACTGATGGGGATGCGGTTTGCATTTATCAGTTCCGCATCCTCGACGTTATACGACCCAGGCACTGGGTACTCATCCCTCTGTAGCGATCCCTTGGTATAAAAATCATAATTCCAAGGAAAACATGTATCATCTACCCAGAAGAAGTATTCCCTCCAATTCCTAAGCGCATCTAACTTATCTGTGTAGCACTGTAATCTACCCGCGCGTTTTGAAAAAGAAACCCACCCATGCGCCCATGTGGTGTGATAAAAAGCGCGGAATAAGTGGATGGTAGGGTTAATCCCCAACAGACGGCAATTTACCTCGAAATTGGTAATTTTAGCCGCGCCAATACAATGCAGCTGCGATATGTGTAACGTATAATAGTTTAACACATCGCACAGAAAGCGTGATAGGGGCACACGTTGATTCGCAAATTCGAATAACCGTGTGTATACACCCACTTTCCCTTCGGGGAAATCCGCAATCGTGGCTCGCGCATCCGGAACCGCTGGATGCACGTCCCGGGGTATAAAATAATCTGAGGAAAATTCCATCAGATCGATCAAATTAAGGTCGGAGGTAAAGTCAGACAACTGTTTAACCATGATGTTATACTTTTTTGCTATATCGCACGCGCGATTACCTCTGTGGTTGGTTACTTTTGGGATAACGACTCTTGAAATGCTTTAGAAATGGCGGATGGTGTTTTTACTGTGAGAAATTCGGTGAAAATGACTCGCCAAGTTATATACTTCTTCTCTCCCACACGATGGGCGACACGTGGATTCCACTAGTCTTCATTGTGTGGTCGAGATGGCTTGATGTGACAACGGAGCAGTAACTTTCCCCCGATTAACGAGGCATTACCTATTCACTTGGATGTCTAGATACATTGCACCTACGGGTAGGTGTATGGCTTCTTGGATACGTTTCGTACGTTACTTGTTTTTTGGACTACGGTCATTAGTCTAGCATCCGCAGTTACGCACTGCGCATACTAGACTGGGGGGACATGATGACGTATAGTCTGGTATCGGGTTATAAACCCGACCACAACCCAATACTAACAAGCCCGGTACGACCTGGGCCATTTTCAATAACGGTTTGGGCTCACGAAAGCCCAAGCCCAAATCTATTTATGGATTAGATATATGATATCTTCTAAAATAAGAAGATAATCATTCCCAACCGACTTTGGCGGGATACGCCGAGGGTTGGGGAACACGGAACCAACAAGGATTCCGTGCGTATATAAGGGGAATCATATCCCTCGTTTAAGGTACGATCTCATAACCCTAAAACTCCTTAAACCCTAAACCGATTACTCACTCTCACGCCGGAGGATAATCGTGGGAGACAATCCCACGGTAAGCCTAACGGTGTTTCTTGTCTCTTAGTGCGCAGGTCTCAAGCAGCAATTCTCAATTGGTACGAGAACCGGAGCTCCAAATCAGGAACGTCCAACTTTTGTATCAACAATAGTTGTTTATGATTAAATATGTTTGATATACACAAGATTGTGCATATGCGTTATGATCGTTATGATTAATTTTTGTTTTTTATTTGTTGGAGGTTTAATTGTTTTTGTGCATGCTTGTTTCAGATTGATGAAGATGATGATATCATTAAAGACTATGGAGTGGATTAATACAAATATACATGGAGATAATTTGCGACTTTTGAAGATATATGATTATTGCATATGTGTTTTTTGTACTTGTAATTAAATGAAATGTAACATTTATGTATATGAATCTTGTTTTTTCCTTTATAATGGTTTATGTTTTTTAATTTATGCTTCAAACTTCAAAAAAAAAATAATAATGCTAGCAAAAAACATACATGTACTTCACTAAAAACATACATGCAACTCATTTAAAAAACATACATGCACGTGCTTTAAAACAAACATGTATCTCATTAAAAAAACAAAAAAAAAACACAAAAAAAAACACAAAAAACATGCATGCACCTGTAAGATTATGAAACCATGTATAAAAAAAAAATAAAAAATAAAATAAAATAAAAAATCTGAAAATTAAGGAATGCTTAAAATCGGGATTTAATAAAAAAAATAAAAAATAATATAAAAAATTGTATTTTACTATAATACCCTTTTGGATTAATAATAATTTTTAATATTTAAAAAAATCTCATTGGTTTAGAAGGGTTCTCATAGTTCTCGCACATAACAGGGTTCTCAAAATAAAGGTCTCATATATATATATATATATATATATATATATATATATATATATATATATATATATATATATATACACACACACACACACACATATACATTATAAAACCAAAAACACGTAATCTATAAAGCAACACACTCCCGCAGCAACGAGCGGGTTAACCTGCTCGTGTCATTCAAATTTCAAAAGCATATTAATTTTTTGCTACATTATTCCTTAAATTAAATTAAGGGTGCGTTTGGTATGCTGTCATGAATGACAATGGGTATGAGTTAGATAGTAGTGGTGGGTCTCTCACCAATGAAAGATCCATACCTAGCCCTCTTGATATATATGGAGTATGAATTATATCTATCATTCATTACTATGATGGGACCCCCTCATGTTAAACAAACATTTTTAATCACTTTCATAGTCATTGTCTTATTCCTATACTCGAATACCAAACGCACCCTTAAAAGTCATACGTTAAAAATCGTTTGTGATAGGGACATGCAATGCTTGATCCATATTAACAAGACCGATGCATTATCCTGATTTTTGAGTTATACTCGATTAAATAGTTGTTTTCTAGCTTGCCATTTGAACCATGTCTCGTCTCCAAAATACATTTACCTCTTTATCTATTTCACGACATGGTTTATGATTAAACCATTTTCAACTTAATCCAATTTAAATTGATACAATCTTTAACACCATGATTATCATCAAGTTAGATTAAAATAAAACTCACACGTATAAACTTATAATAATCTTTTGAACCAAACCAACTCTTTTTAGATAAGATCCTTTCTCATGCATGTTAGAGTTTAAACCATGTTAACCATTACGTGCTTCATGTTATTCCCAAGTTAAGGGTTGGGCGTTGCCCTACTAACGCCCGTTATTTCATTTTATTTTTTTTCATTTCTGCCCCTAAATGAGGGGTTGTTTTTGTAAATTGTTGATGAGTTAAGGTTTAACTTGGGAATGTTATGATTGCGGGTGTTTTTTTGGTGAGTTAAAGTGAAATGTTAAAGCTGATGTGGCGCAGACGTGGCACGATGTTAAACCATAACTCAAGTTATGGTTGAAAGTGCTCTTAGAACCGTGACTAAAAAATAACATTTGTTTCAAACTTGACTTAACTTTGTGGCATATCGCTAAAATTAGATTTTTTTTTTGAGTGAAATGACGAGATTATCCTCACTTTAAAATGCAAATTATCACTTGTGTCATTGACTGCAAAAAACACTATCTTTCATGCAAATTACACAACATTCGCCTTTTAATCTCATTAAAGTTTCATCGAACAAATTATACCAGTAAACGTATTTATTGATCCTCTTTTATTTGATGTCGATTTTGTTATTTTTGTTAATGTGCTTTTGTTTTCCTTTAATAGTTTTTCGCAAAATATCATATTCGTAATAGAAGATTTTTCGTTTTATAACTTATCTATACTACTTATAATACATCTTGTACATTTTCTCCTATTAATTTTTTTAAGATTTTCTAATTTAAAACTTTTAAGCAAATACAAGTAAAAAAGCATAAGTTACAACTATTTGAAGCACAAATAAAACTGAAAAAACACTATTCAACATATACAATTAATACACTATTTAATTTACCCCTTCACCAAAATATACAACCATTTAACCACAATGTATAATCTAATTAAGCTATTAAGCCAAACACTTAAAAATAAAGCCATTAGGCTGCCCGCAGTTGTCGGTCGACCGATTCGGTCGCCATTGCGCCGACCGAGTCGCCGCCATTGCTGCATGAGGGTCGAACTGGGTCGGTCGTTCCAAAATTGATGAAGGGTTCATCCCTTCGACCAATAACTCACTCGACTAAAAAACATACATTATTGAAAAAACATTTTTAACCTTGTAAGATTTCTTTTTTTTTTGTTAGGCTACCTACTGGAACAAAGATCTACCTAGAATCGAAAACGAAAAGAAAACTAAACAAGATCTCCATTATTATTATTTCTAAATTAATTGTTAAAAAAAGTATGGCCGCATAACATCACATTACCAGAAAATTCAGTCACATGCTACCCGCCGCCGCATCGCACGGGTACCCTACTAGTAAAATAAGAAAAAGAAAAATGATATATTACAAATTATATATATTAACTAAAAGGCGGGGAATGATTCTCCACACGCCATGTGTCCCAAACAAGTGTGAACACATTTAATGCCAACTTTCAAGTTGGCAAAAATAGTCCCTGAGGTTTAGGTGTCGTTGCAAAGTAAGTCCAAGTTGGCAAAAATAGTCCCTAAGATTTCAGTGTCGCTGCAAAGTAAGTCCTTTATAGCAATTTGGCAAAAATAGTCCATATCCAAATTCACGGCTACAAAACCAATCTCGCTGCAACGCGCGGGTTTCCACACTCGTTAATTACGAAGTATTATTGAAATATTACGAACTTAATTAATGTTCTCTCTATCTTGACACAATTACACTCCTTTATGGCACAATTTATCTCTCCTTATTAATTAAGGTATATATTCTTTATACCCATATTCTTCTTAATTTTTTCAATTCGAATTGATTACAAAGTTATTACGAATTTATTGTGAAATTCATTTACGAATTTTAAAGTTTTTTTTATCTTTATTTATTATTATTTTTTATTTTATTTTTATTTTTTTAAATAGATATCCACACACTTTATAAAATATATAGGGTAATAACGAAAATTATACCTCATATCCCATTCTGACGGGATTAGGTTTTTTGTTGTTGGTAATAACTATAATTATTAAAAAACCTTATATCAAAAAATTTAAAAATTAATTTTTTTTTTTCATTTGAAATGAATTTTGCTATATATATAAATTTAAAAAAAAAAATTGATTAGTCACTTTTGAGGTTTAAAAAATCATTTCGTAATAAATTTCAATTTTGATTTGTACTAAATCAAAAGCATATAATTGGAAATAAAAGAGGCAAACTATAATGTAAGAATGTATAAAGGTTGTGTTATATATAATGAAAGGGGGTGATACTCACACCACATCTTTTGATGCATGCATCAAAAAATGTAATGTAGATATCAATTCACATAATGAAAGTGTAGTCTTAATAGGGGTTAGGTTGTAGGATAGTAATGTATTTTTTTTAATATATTGATTTGGTACATGAATTTTTATAAAGTATTTCAATCTAAATACTTTGATGGCGTGTCATACATGAAAGTGTGACACGTAGCACCATTTATAACGTGACACATCATAAAAATACAGATTAAAACATTTTATGAAAATTCATTATATTTATATAACTTTTTTAAAATTCATGTGTCAAACCGATTCATTTAAAAAAATACATTGCTATTCTATAATCTACACCCGTATTAATATAATGAAAAATAACAAAATAAGAGCAATAAATAGAGCATTTACTACCCAAGACATAACGTAGACTACATAAACATCCGCCAAAACAGAAACCACTTCAAAATCACCACCACCATCACCGGAAACCTTCCGGCGATTCACAATTCTCACTTTCTCCGTCATCAAAGGTATAATTTCCTTCACTTTCCGATCTAATTTTTCCCTAATTTCATTCCAATACAAAAATCCCCAATTCTTATGCCCTAATTTGCTCTAATTTGTTCCGATCGTGTTAATTTTATGTTACTGTTTGTTTTTTTACGGTTAGATTATGTTATGTTATAGTTAGGGTTTGTGATTGAAGTTGATTGGTTATGGATCTGATTTTATTGACTTTAGTTATAATTGCTTAGGGACTCTTTGATATTTATATGGTGTTTTAAATGATTAGGAATGTTATATTATTAGTCATGCATTGTGAGTAAGAAATCTGTTACGTTGTGCCGAGTTTAAGCGATTGATCGGATGCGTGTGAGTGAGTTGTGATGCGCGTAAGTTACTGATGCATGCATGTTTACTAGTGTTGGTATGTTTTTTGTTAAGTTATGCGGTGAATTTATTTGGTTGATAAGATATATTAAAAGGTGTCGACCTTTTTAAGATGTCTCAATTTACTTGTCCGCTACTAAAAACATATAGGAAAGTTTGATCGAGTTTACCATGTTCCCCTTGCTTGAAATTAATTAGTTAAGGTTAAAACTGTCATTCTGCTAAAAAGTAAGAAAAAGAAAGCAATAATACGAGTAATCATGTTTTTCTTAAACTGTGTGTTATTTGTTGGGGGACGATTATTGTGGGACGGAGGGAGTAGTAGTTTGGAAGTTCGTGATTAAAAAGAGGGTGTGAGGCATAAAATAGGATTGTATTTTGCTTCATGTCCCACTTGAATACGTGAACTAAAAAAGTAAAAAGGGTCCCACTAAATGTTACCGTATAAATTTTCAGAAAGTGTTCCAAAATGTGACATAAGTCACTGTTTTTTATGTGACACGTCATCAAACTTTTTATGTGACACGTCATCAAACTGTGCATATTTTAGCACTTTTATAAAGTTTGTAACACTTTGTCGGACACTTTTTAGTTCACGTACTTGGGTGGTACATGAAGCAAGGTATATTGTTATTTTATGGCTTAAACGCTACAAAAATGTGTTTTATGTTACATCGTATCTACTTTAAGCGAACAATTGCATACTTGTAATGGACCTAAGTTACTGTTGAATGCATATTTACTCATCAATATGCTGTTCTTGTGATTCTTTAGGTTTGGATTAAAAGGGTTAGTTATATCTTATGTGGTTATCCATTGAAGTTATGTTTACGTATGATATTATGTATTCTCTTTTTTAATTTTTGTAAAATCTGTGTTGCAGATTCTGGTTTCATTTAGCTAGCGAAAGACTGAGTTTGTCTGTGTTACTACTGAAAAATGATGAATGGGGAGAGGGTTGCCAATATTGCCCTAGCAGGTTTTGTTCCTTTTTTTTTCAATTAAAAGATCTCCAACTCGTCATGGATTATTGGATATGGGGGATTCTTCTAACTATAGCGTATTGGGTTTACAGGACTAACGTTAGCACCACTAGTTATGAAGGTTGACCCAAATATAAATGTCATCTTGACTGCATGCCTCGCTGTTTTTGTGGGTTGTTACCGCTCTGTTAAATCAACACCTCCTACTGTAAGTATACATCAACCATTTTTGAAACTGTCCAGATCTTGTATCTATTTTGTTTGTGAATATTTATCTTTCCTGTATTTTTTTTCACAGGAGACAATGTCTAAGGCACACGCCATGCGTTTCCCTCTAGTTGGCAGTGCGATGTTGCTGTCTTTGTTCCTTCTCTTTAAGTTCCTGTCAAAGGACTTGGTTAATGCTGTTCTGACATCCTACTTCTTTGTGCTTGGCATCCTCGCACTTTCGTATGTCCTTTTTGTATGAATTGTTTTACTATGGTTGTCATTAGAGGTGCAAATCTCGTATGGGTCGATTTGGGTTATGGTATATTTTGAACCGGTAATTAAAAAGTATATGACTAAATATAAGTTGGATTGAAAATTGTCGAAAAGTGTATGTTAAACGTGTAAAGCTTTCTAAATCAATATATTAAAAACTTAAACTTTTGTTGGAAATAATTTATGTATGTAATCATGACGTTAGTCATTTATGAAATAGTTAAATATTTGGCAAAGAGTTTTGGGTCAAACCCAACCCGACCCATACCAAAATCACCAGTTTTGTCCTGTCACACAACCCAATTAGCATCACCAGTTAGCTATTCCTGTCACATCATCAGTTAGCATTGACTAAATCAGTATAGCTAATCTTACTTATCACACTCCTTTACCGGCTTATTTTAATCTTTTATCATAGGGCGACACTCTTGCCTGCAATTAGGCGGTTTCTACCTACCAAGTGGAACGAGGATGTTATATCTTGGCATTTCCCTTATTTTCGGTGTAAGCATTCTTTACACAATAGCTCGTTTACCTAGTTTATAGGTTTTCAATGTTATTCATATGTAATGTAAGAAACACATCATTTGGTGGCGCCAACATTACATTTCTTTCGAGAGTTTGCAAGACACGTGTTTTTTACAAGTCAGGGCAAAATTGCTGGTGGAGTTCTATTTTAACTTTTTTTTGCTCTTGCAAAGCATTGTTAACAGAGAAATTGTTAGGCTTCTTAAGTGTATTTCTGCTGTTATCTGTTTACGATATCTTTGACTTCACAATGTTATTTCTGTTTCCATTATGTTTATTATTTAAACGTCTCTTTTACAGCTTATGCGCCTTTGGATGTTGAATTCACAAGGTCTCAAGTTGTTGCTGCTATTCCTGGGACCTTCTTTTGTGTGTGGTATGTTGCAGAGAAGCATTGGCTGGCTAACAACATATTGGGACTTGCATTCTGCATTCAGGTTTGATCATATCTCTAATCTGATTTACCATAGTTAAGATGTCATATAAATTGTATGCAATTCTCTTGGTATGGAATGTTTATATCAAGCACGCATAATTCTATCGATTTATGCGGCATAGCTGGCACCAATATTCTAAAATTGTCTTAATATGGTGCTCTTTACATCTTGCTTATGATTGCCAGCTTTCCGGAGTTGCATAATACACTAAATTATGTTGGAAAGTGTGAAACATATGAAAGAGAATTTATCTTTGTTATTCATTTTGTATCCAGTGTATAGAATGCTTTTTCGAGGTATTCCCCCCTGTTTGATAACAAGACAGATAAACCTCTTATCCAAACCAGCGGGTAGCCTCAGTTGAATAAATAGAACTACAATCCATTTTAAAATTGCAAACTATCATATATGCTAAGATTTTGCTCTTTGTTTTGTTTTTCTTCTGGATATTAGACGTATCATTCTTTATTTGATGCTAACTTAATATCATATATTTTCCACATTTTACAGGGAATTGAAATGCTTTCTCTTGGCTCATTCAAAACTGGTGGCATTCTATTAGTAAGGATTTCTTTTTGGTCTTTCCAGTTGTCCTGTTCCTTCTATTTTTTTTTTCAAACACCAAGATTTTTTAATGATAACATGATTTAACCTGCAGGTTGGACTTTTTTTCTATGATATATTCTGGGTGTTTTTTACCCCAGTGATGGTCAGTGTCGCCAAATCTTTTGATGCTCCTATTAAGGTAATGTATGAATTTTTCTTTAAAATGGGTGGTTCGTGTACCATATTTTAAGATTGTTATCTCACACAACGTTTTTAATCCTTCTCCAGCTTCTTTTCCCAACAAGAGTTGTTGCACGCCCATATTCTATGCTTGGTCTAGGTGACATTGTAATTCCAGGTATGGCCTTTAGTGGGCGAGATACACCCTGTTACTACTTCAGCAGATTGTGTTTTGGCCGTTTATCAGGAAATTTTATCAATTTATAACTTTTATCAATTTTTGTAAGTTGTATTTACACATATCTATGTTGGCCAACAGGAATTTTTGTAGCATTGGCACTGAGGTTTGATGTGTCAAGAGGGAGTAAGAGCAATTACTTTAAAAGTGCTTTCTCCGGATATGCAGTTGGTGTTGTCCTTACAATTGTTGTCATGAACTGGTTTCAAGCTGCACAGGTCGGTAATCGTATTTGTAAACAGATACTACTTTTTTTTTTTTTTTTTGGTTTCTTTCTTAAAGTTATGCATGTAATCTGATGTTGGTTTTGTTTTCAGCCCGCTCTGCTATACATTGTACCAGCTGTTATCGGGTTCTTGGCTGCTCATTGCATATGGAATGGGGAGGTGAAACCGGTAAGACTTGATGTTTACATGAAAATTACCTTCTTGCATTTGTTTTTGGATAATGTGTAGTAGTGGTGGCAACATGGGTTCAGGTCAAAAGACGTCCAGTTACAAGTAGAAATACACTTTCGGCTACTTCCTGACCTCATTGAATTGTTATATACGGGTTTGACTTATTATTGAAGAAATACAACCCAAAAATTGACCTATACCTAAGTAAATGTGCGGAAACTTTTATCATAGCTTATATTCTAATACGATGGTTTTGGCCTTGACAGTTATTGGAGTTTGATGAGTCTAAAACAGCTGCTTCCGGTGATGGATCTGTAGATGAGACTACAAGCAAGAAAGTAGAGTGAGATGAAAATCTAGCTTACAAAATAGAGTTAGAAGGAATTATGGTTCTTATTGACTTTTTACTTCTTATAACCGGGCTTTATAACTCCAAACTTTTTGGTTAAATCATGCTATAGATTTTGGAGTTAAATTTTTTTTTTTGGTGTTGTAGAGTTAAACTCTAATCCAAGTTGGCAGGCTGACCACAAGATAGGTCAAAGTATACATCAATATCTACTTGAGAATCAAAAATCTATTATCATGTCTTCTGTTTATAGAGACCACCATCTGTTGTAGACCTTTAATCTAGGGGTGGTTATTCGGCTGGGTTTTAGTAAACTGTGGTACTCAAAATGTGTTATCTGGGTTTTTACCAAATCACCAATCCGCTGGAAATCCAATGAGTTTGGGTACTGAATATGAATAACCTTTTTGAAAGCATGAATTTTGACACAATTCCACTTTTGAAATACTTGGAATAAAAGCTTAAGCTGGTATGAGATGGTGATACAGATTTTCGAGTTGCACGTTGTTCTGGTTAATATATGATAATGAAATACATCCCTTCTAAATTAACCAAACAAGGTGTATGCCTTCTGCCAGATGTATTTTCAAGATCCTCTTATTCATCACCAATATGTCACAACTCGAAATAACAAAGAAATTTCCCCCAAAGCTCTAGATGTGTGAATGCAGATCTCCTCCGGACGCAATGCATGTCTTCGCCTAAACAATTATTCATCCTCTTCTTCATCGCCAATCTCAAAGCTTGACGTCTATCAGCACTACAAAAACATGTAAAATGATTTTGGATACCAAATAATACAGTTTTCAATCTAAACCAATAGCTATGTGTAAACGAGTCAAATTGAGTAGAGCTTTGGCAAGACTCGACTCGACAATATTATGTTCGACTGGGGCTCGGCTCGATAGCTCAACGAGCCTTCATGAGGGAAGCTCGACTAATTTGTGATGATGTGTTTCTTTTTACTAACTAAAATTTGAATATAAGATAAATTTTGAATTCGGATTGAGCTCTCCTCTCTTTCACTCCGTCCCGATAATTAAAAATTATTTACTAAGCCTGTAAACTATACATATAAAGTTGTGAATAATAATAGTGTTTGATAAAACCCTTAGCCGCACTTCGTGGTGTAGTCACAACTTCCATCACCATCCTTTCATCCATATACAATTTTGCTCTTCCACAAACTTTTAGATAAAATTTGCGAGATTTTTACTTTTTTGCGAGATTTTATGTGTTTCCTCTAAATTCTTTTGCGAATAAATTTGTCGTGTTGTCTCTTTTGGAAAAATTCGAAAGGTTTGTGAGCAGGGGTGGAGCTATATGTAAAGTAGTGGGGGGCGTTGCCCCCAATCAAGCTCTCGCGGATACCTAAAATACATACTAAAAATTGATATCGGCTACAAATAGGATTAGTGCCCTCACTTGAATAGTCAAATTGCCCTCAACAATCTTAAGGTCACCAAAAAACAAAGCTCTTTAATGTGGAAAATGTTTTGCGGGCTGTAACTTTGGTCGGAAATAATGGAGTATAGATGTTAAAGTGAGAAGATAGAAGGTGAATTGTGATAGATTGGTTGGGTTGTGGGGCCGGTTATATCACATGACGATAGAGTTATCTTTTGCTTTGTTAATTATTTACAAAGTAAATAAATTTAATATATATATTATATATACTTTTTATCTCTCTTTGATCTAACATAGTACTTATGTAGAATAGTTTTATTTTAAAACTTAAGCGGACGTACTTCGTATTAATTTATTACTGTAGCATTTTTAAGTTTCGTAAAATTAGATGTATATAGGAAGAAGTATGATTTTTGTTTTGAGTCGTTAACGATGTTCTGTGACTTTTTGTCGACTAGTTTACTGTTTACGAGTTTTGGATTATCACTATGTAGTTTTGAAACAGATAGAGTATGCATATTTTAATAGGATTTAGGGAAAAATTCATGTACATGATTTTTGTTAACATTATAGTTTTTGTCAACCGTAACTTTTTAATGAGGTATCATACTTCAATATTTCAAAATGTTATGATTTTGATAAAATGGAGCATTTTTGTTGCCTTTATTCAAAACCAAGTATCCAACCCGACCCGACCCGACTTGTTTCACGCTACAATAAAAACTTTCTTATTACTTGATGCCCCCCGTGATTATGTTATCTGGCTCCGCCACTGTTTGTGAGGTTCTAAGTGTTAAATCGCAAAGGTGGAGATAGATATTAGTGTTTTTGATATTTCTAAGAAATATCAGAAAAAATTCGATTTTTTTAAAAAGTTCACAAAGGGTCATTATTTTGTGGATGTTATAGGTATTTTTGTTTTTTGAGAAAAAATTAGGTATTTTTTAAATAGGTTTAAAAAATTGAGTATTTTTGTGAATTTTCCTTGTTTTAGCCACAATAATTTTTTTTCTTTAGTCCACTCTTTAATAAAGTCAATTTTATTTATTCTTGATGAAAAACAAATTTTATCAATAAAATATGTGTTGCTCTTTTTCTCCTGAAGGCAAAGAGAAACAAATATATACATACACCAAATTTCAAGAGATTTAATATAAGCGAAAATTACCTGTGAGGCCCTGCAGAGACTTCGTTGTCCTGCAGAGGTCCTCTTTTTTGTCTATATCAAAAAAGGCAACCCATTTCGTCGCAAACTTGTGCAGAAATACATAATGGACACGTGTCGCTACCCCGTTAATTATACGAGATATATTTAAAAAAAAAAAAAAAGCAACTCGCCTCTTTATTGAAGCGAAATCTGACATTTTCTGGGGCCATGAGCTGACACAAGAGAGAGAAACACCATTTCACATAAACTTTTATGTGAAATCCGACATGTGAGCCATGCGTGGGGACATCAGCTTTGACATATCAATATATAAAAAATTACTTTTTATATGAAAAATTACAAAAGTCACCATTTAACTTTATAATATTTACAACTTTTTTATATAACAAACTTCATTCGTCAAATATTTAGCAAATATATAGTGAATTTGTTAATAAAAAAAATACCGTCGCGAAGAGCTCTAAATTACGAACAAAACGAGCCCAATATTAATATTCTTTTGACGTATGCACAATTTTATAAAAAATATTGAAGTTGATTATATATATCAACTATTTTGAAATTGAAAACTAAAACTTACCATAACCACCCTACACTTTATAATATTTGTAAATTTTTTATATAACAAACTTTATTCGTCAAATATTTAGCAAATACATAGTGCATTTTTTTATCTATGGTTGACGAATATATCACGAGTTATGTCGTCGATAACTAAAGTTTTGTAGATGAGTTAAATGAAAACAGTAGATGGGTTAAATAAATACATAAAAAAATACAAGATAAAGATGATACAAATTAAAAACGAAAGTCTAGTAGATGGGTTAAATAAAAACATAAAGAAATACAAGATAAAGATGATACAAATTTAAAACGAAACTCCAATTTAAACATCACTGATAAACGGTATCCTTGTGGTAAACCTCAACAATGTTTTTCAAAGTGATGTTAAGGTAATGGTTATGTGGTTTTGGTGTGAACACTGAGACGTTCTTTAGTATCAAAACAGCACCGACACCGATAGACTTGACGTAACCCTTATCCTCTTCTAGTACTTTGTGATGAATTGAACCAGACATTGTTCCTGATGGATCTTTGAGTGTCACAGTTAGGTCACCAAGCACATTTGGTGTACAAGACTTGATGACGGCTACAACCAGTTCAAGCTTCCCTTTTTTACAAAAGGTTTTCATATCGCCTAAACAAGCATCTACCCTGATCCCAAAAGCATCTAGATAGCCAAGCGCGCTTAGCCATGGGCCACGCGTAAAATGATCATCTTCGGATGCATCCTCCTCTATTCTCCTGACATACTCTTGGGTTGGCATTACAGACGAGGGACCTCCTTCCCTAATGTCAGTATTTTTGCGAAGCTTGGCCATTTGAAGAATACCCGCTGGACCGGGTATTATCCTTGTGTGTGCTATTGTACTTGCATTTTCCCTGGGCTGATCAATGTACAAATGTATTATACCATCAGCGGAAGCACAAGCATACGTAACAAATAAAGTAACGTCGTTGTTGTCTTTAATCTCCGTCGTTGTATCTGATGGGCTTAGCCTAAACGACAATCTGAGTTGCGTATTTGCATCCAACTCGAATTTGTTCACCAACATTTCAACCATTAATGAGTAAGCGATGTCACTGTACATAATGACACCACTTTCCTTGCCATTGAAATGTAATTTACATTTGAATTTCTGGAAATTAGCCGACATTTATATGTTTGTTGGGTAGATGTATGTTAGTATATAGTTTTTGGTTAATTCTTATGTTTGTTAAAATTCTTTTTAGATGTTGTATATATAGGGTCTATATCACATTGTGTTTTACACGAAATATGACAATTTTTTGTCATGTTTCAATAATTAAACGAAAACTTTTACACATGTCAGTAATAATATAGGGACATGCAAAATTATCTATAACTCACATACATGTTTACACGAAATATGACAACAATTGTATGACAACTTTTTAGGCATGTCAGTAAGCAACTAGGGACATGTATTTGACAAGTCAATGACTTTATATAATTCACATACTTGTTTACACGAAATATGACAACATTCAATAATTGTATCACAACTTTTTAGGCATGTCAGTAAGCAACTAGGGACATGTATTTGACAAGTCAATGAGTTTCTATAATTCACATATGAAAGAATCATTGGTATTCATAGTCATAATCACTCAATATGTGTCGTGTATGATTTAAGATTGTCTTAATAATATTTGTTTCTTCACTACAAGCACAGAGTTTGGAAAACAAACACTTCATTGATGGGGGACAAAATTAAACATTCATAATACAACGAGATCGCTCAAGATAAAAGTACTAAAACTAAACCACGATGGTATGATTTGGTTCATTAAGAAGAATTAGTGATTCTTTATATGGGCCAATGAAAAATGAACCACCATTCGCTTCAATACCCATGTCTTGAAACAATTCAAAAGCTCGCTCGTACACTTGTAGCGAGTGAGCTATCTCTTGGTCGATCTTAGCTTCAACAATTGGATCATCATCCTTAGTAAACCCAACTAATTTTACCACATTCTCTATTGGGTATGGGATGGTGAATTGCATTGTACACGATGATACAATACCACCATCAATTTCTAACACCCATGCACTCATAACTTTGTACCCATCTGCTAGGAAACTTCCTGAAATTACGATAGAGTTCCGTAGCTGGGATATATGGAATGGAGGCCCAACCACGCGTCTTATCTCTTCTGGTATGCCTATGTCGGTAAATTGGTGACTAACCAAATCAAATGAAACTATCACATAGCGTTTGTACAAAATACCATCATTGAAAAGAAATTTTTCATAACCAAGCCAGAAAATTTTACCACCCATGTCACAATTCTCAAATTCCGGTCATTTCTTAAATTAAATATGCATCATATTAATTCATTCATGGCATTTCATTTCACATTTAACGCGTAATTTTTATATTTAATAAACTTTATCGCGTGAGTTATTATTTTGTATATTTAACCCGTTACTTTCAAAAATGATCCCGAAGTATTTTTTTTAAACTTACATTTAGTTTATAAAACTATATTTTGACTTTACCTAGTGTTTTAAATTTATTTCGTATACAAATCGTTAAATTTATATTATTACGACGTGTTTCTTAAAAATTATGCGATAATTATTTTATCACTCAATTTCCACAAGGAATGTATTTTTATAATTTTTATTATCTCATTACATTCTATTTTGAACTATTAAAAACTTACTTGCACCAAAAATTACCATTTACTCTACAAGTTAATAATATCTACACTTACTTACACTTTATCTTATAATGATACAAACTTATACATATTTATACATTTTATAAAAAAAAAAAAAAAAGATTGAGAAACATTCCCCCCTAATATCCGGTTCTAGGGGGGGGGGGATGAGATTTCATTAAATGTTTGTTGAATTTCTTCCTTGATTGTACATATATACACTCCAAAATTTATTACTCCCCATTTCATTCATTCAACTCATTTTTTTTTAAGCCAAGTAAAGTCTCTTCTTCTTGTTCTTCTCACCATGGCCGGTTCTCACTAGGAGTACAAAGAAATTAAAATTTTTCAAGTTCAAGCATAATAACAATCTAGTTTATACTCTTTTTATGGTTTTGAAATAAAAACCAAGAGTATTTAGGATAATCCTTGTTACTTTCACCTCATCATCTTTACTAGTAAGCTTGTTTTTATCATTTTCATGTTTCCTTGTCATTTTCATATGTTTCTTATCATTTTTGGAGCTTATATGCATGTTATGTGATTTATACCATTTATTTCATGATTTTAGAACTTATATATATTTATAGTCATCCTATAATTATTCCCAAGTTATCCTTTGGTCTTGATGGTGATTAGGAACCCATGACACCCTAAGAAGGTGTATGGTAGGATTAGATTAGCTTTGGAGTTGATTTGAAGGGATTAGAATAGGTTTTGTCCGAGAAAAACTATTTTCGTAAACTATATTTTACGTTCTGTCCTTAAATCGAAATTCTGGAAAAACCTACTGTTGGTACGACATTTTGGCCTTGATATTTAGAAAATATACTTTAAAACGAATCCGTGGCCGCTTGAACGGATAAAAACGGAGTTATAACGAAGCCGTGGTGAATTTTTAAAGTTTGACGACGAAACGTATTATTTTCAGGATTTTCAGCTTTGCTGTTTTTACATATTTCGGGTCAAAAACGAGCCTTAAGCTTCACAAATTATTTCGACTAGTCAAAAATATATTAGTTTACTTCAATACGAAGCTAAGGACATATTTTACGTAGAAAACGGATTTAAAACGACAAATATATGGCCGTTTTCATAAAGTTGCCGTAAATATTATTTTCTGAAAATTATATTATTTCTACGTTACAAGTATTTCATTAGCTATATCGTCCATGTTTGCGGCAGTTTTTAACTATGATGCAAAACTTTTTATAACGAAATGTCTTCTAGTAAAATCAAGTTCATCGGCCATATTTTTCAAAACAAAAAGCCGTTTGTCAAGCGGAGTTATAGTGATTTAATTACGGACGTTCAAACATTGGCCGAAACTTATTTTCTGCACACAATTAGCAAAAATCACCAACTTTAGCCTTTGATATCTTTATGATCGAGACCTTTTGGACGAAAACTCCTGAACCGAAACTTTTAGATATCGATACAAACTTTCCAAAACAGTCGAGTTCGTTCTCTAACGATCGACGTACACCGTTTTACGACTACTTTTCCGGAGCCATTTTTGTTAATTTCAAGAAAATTCCGACGACATTGTTTTGCGACGAAAAGTAGTAATTTCACCAAAAATCGTTATAAAACCATTGTAGGATGACATTTTGACGTAAAAACTTGTAAAGTCATTTTTGAAGGGTCAAGACGTCAAAAGAGTATTTTTCGACGACGAGTAATATTTTCAAAACCCGTAAATGGTATAAATAACATACGAAGTGCATGCATAACATTACATTGCAACTCATGACATATCATATCATTCGTCATAGGTCGCGGATAACGCATCTCATTATACCTCAGTGTACTCACTTTTGTCATCACACCAGTTTACCAAGTGAGTAATCACTTCCCCTTTTTACCGCTTTACTATATTTTTGGGGCGAAATGCATGACCCATATTTGAAATAAATTGATTATTACTTCTATGAACTCTTTAGACTTGAACTTTTGAACTGGACTTAGACTCTTGGACTTAATTATGAGCTTATGACTTGTTGAACCGTACATGTTATGACCTTGTCCCAAAGTCTCCTCTGTTCGGAGCATCACTATAAAGTCTCGCCTTATTGGTGGAGCGTCTCAATAAATCTCGCCTAGGTGGTCGAGTGACAAAGGAGTCTCCTCTGTTCGGAGCATCACTATAAAGTCTCGCCTTGTTGGTGGAGCGTCTCAATAAATCTCGCCTAGGTGGTCGAGTGACAAAGGAGTCTCCTCTGTTCGGAGCATCACTATAAAGTCTCGCCTTATTGGTGGAGCGTCTCAATAAATCTCGCCTAGGTGGTCGAGTGACAAAGGAGTCTCCCTTGTTGGAGCAGTGCAAAGTCTCCCTTGTTCGGAACATCCTTGAATGATTATTATATACTTGGTACTATATTGTGAACTATTATGACCGTTTATACTTGACTTTTAGACATACTACTTTTGGCAGTGGGTTGTGAACATACAGGTTGCAAGTTTTGTATGGGCGGAACTTGGAACTGAGTGGATTTACAATGCCTTTGCTTTGTGGACCATTTTTCGTCGACCGAAATCTTGAATCTTCTTACGAGTTTTCTTATTTCACTAAACGTGTTTACTCACCAACTATTTTCATAGTTGACCCGTTTTTCTCTCATGCATTTCAGGTGATCGTTAGTAAGCTTTTTCTACCAAGTCTTGCATAAAGAAGTTTTCACTTGTCGCTACAAGTCGTATGTAATAAAACTCTATATTTTGGAATCTAAACTTTGTAATATATTTGCCGATGACGGCTAAACTGGTATTGTAATGGTGTTCTCTTTCTTTTAAATATTAATGTTGGTATGTTCTATTATCTTGTGCTTATGTTCCCTTCCGTTACACCTCGCGTTTCCGCCTCCGGCGAGGGTGTGACAACCCACTACTGCTTGGCCAAACCTTTTTAGTCTAATCCCTTCTCGAGGCAAAAGGTCATTTTCAATATGGTTCCAGCGTCTCGAACTCAAGGTATACACTGACACGTACCATGGCCCTTCACCGTATAACGGGTAATTAATTTTTAAAATTGTTAGGTCTAAATTGTCAGGACGTACACCAAAACCGATGACCATTTTTGGTGAATCAGGTTGATTCAAGAAGCTAGGGACTAAATCCCCTATAGATCGTTTTATTGATGGGTTCCAAATAACGACCATCATGTTTGAACCATATGAAAAGCACCAGATACCTTCAGAAGTAGCAATTGGCTTAAGAGTTGGAAGATGAAGAGTTGTATCTAGGTGCGTGAAAGCTAAACTTCCATTAACTGAAAACATAAAACCTACATTACCTTGCATATATGTTAAATTAAAACAACACATATCTGTGTCACGAAAGCCGTAGCTACGGATGAAGTTGGAAAAGTCTATTGAAGACCTCCATCTCTTTGAGACAGTACGAAATTGTAGTAATGACTTAACTGGAAGTCTATTCATGATATCAACTTGCAGGTCGAAGGGTATGTTGTCCGACATTTTATTTTGATGACAATGGATAAATTACTAATTGATTTTGAATGACAAAGTAAGCCTTAAATAGGGTTAAAACCGTGTCATACACTTGTCGTTTCTGTGTCATATTTCGGGTAAACATTTACACATACACATGATATTACACACGAAATCTGACATGAATATGGCATGTCAGAAACTTTATACAGAGAAAGATGTGACTAGTAAATAAACTTTTTTTTATCACATAATATTATACACGAAATATGACATGAATATGACTTGTCAGAGACTTTATAGAGAAACAGATGTGACTAGTAAATAAGCCTATTTTGATCACATAATATTATACACGAAATATGACATGAATATGACTTTTCAGAGACTTTATGTAGACACGGATGTGACTAGTAAATAAACTTTTTTCTGATCACATAATAATATAAACGAAATATGACATGAATATGACTTGTCAGAGACTTTATAGAGAAACATATGTGACTAGTAAATAAGCCTATTTTGATCACATAATATTATACACGAAATATGACATGAATATGACTTTTCAGAGACTTTATGTAGACACGGATGTGACTAGTAAATAAACTTTTTTCTGATCACATAATAATATAAACGAAATATGACATGAATATGACTTTTCACAGACTTTATAGAGTCACGGATGTGACTAGTAAATAAACTTTTTTCTGATCACATAATAATATACACGAAATATGATATCAACGGATGTATTCATCAATGCAGTAGAGACTACTCAGCTCCCTGGCCTTTTTTTATTTAAAGAAACCAAACTGTAGTCTTCATTCATATAAAATGCTAGAGTTCTACATATAATACGAACTTTTATTCATTACACTACAAAAGTGAAATACTACATCATTTAGTGTTTAGTGTTTAGTGTGTAGGGTTTAGGGTTTATGGTTAAGTGTTTAGGGTTTAGGGTTTAGGGTTTAGGGTTTAGGGTTAAGTGTTTAGGGTTTAGGGTTTAAGGTTTAGGGTTTAGGGTTTAGTGTTTAGGGTTTAGGGTTTAGGGTTAAGTGTTTAGGGTTTAGGGTTAAGTGTTTAGGGTTTAGGGTTTAGGGTTTAGGGTTTAGGGTTTAGTGTTTAGTGTTTAGGGTTTTTTTATCACATAATTGTATACACGAAATATGACATGATAGAGACTACTCAGGGCCCTTATAGAGACAAAGATGTGACTGGTATACAAGCTTTTTTTTATCACATAATATTATACACGAAATATGACAAGAATATGACTTGTCAGAAAACTTTATAGAGACACAGATGTGACTAGTAAATAAACTTTTTTTTATCACATAATTGTATACACGAAATATGACATGATAGAGACTACTCAGGGCCCTTATAGGGACAAAGATGTGACTGGTATACAAGAAATATGACATTAGTTTGACTTGTTAATTATACACGAAATATCACATAATATTATACACGAAATATGACACATGTTAATTACTTTTTGCAAACACACATGGTAATATTATGCTATAAATAACACTTCCACGAAAATTGAATGTATATACATCTCCACAATACTTACAAAAAGAAAATGGCCTTGAATTTACATAAATTCAAATGTATGTTACATTACGGTGAAATAAAGCGCGGTGTGATTATGGATCACGATATAACATATTCAGGGTTAGTTGATATGGTGGTGAATAAGTTTAAATTGAAGCAAAATGCCCGAGTAAATTTAAATGTGAAAGTCCCTTCAGCTGACTTTCGACTCGATGTTACAGACGACAACGAGGTAAACTTTTTTGTTCAATGTGCTTTAGAGTCTCCTGCTGAACTTGTACACTTGTATGTTTCGCAAACTAAAATAATGGAAGAAACAACAAGTTTTGGTTCAACTCAGCAAGTGCCAGAGTTTTATACTTTTTCCCTCCAATGGTAGAAGAAAAAATCGGCCCATCAAATGATTTTCAAAACAATGACTATAACTATAAAGATGAACCAAATTTCACAAAACCAGGGTCATCATTCGCTTTCAGTTCAGATAACGAACAGGAAGATGATGACTCAGATTATAAAGATGAGGCAAAATTCACAAAACCGGGGTCATCATTTTCATTTCCTTCAAATGACGAACAAGAAGATGATGGCTCAGGTTATAAAGATAAGGCAAATTTTACAAAACCAGGGTCATCATATGCTTTTCTATCGGATAACGAAGATGATGAAAATGATTGTTTTGATGAAATAAATAAAACCAAACACCCCGGTAACCATAAATGGCCAAATTTTTTTGACCATATCCCTGAAGTTCCTGAACCACCACTTTACACGCCAAAACCTATGCCTACAAAGGATTATAACAAAAAAACTGAAGTAAAAATCAATAAGGTTTTTTTAACTAGGGCGGAATTAGACTTGGCATACAGGTTGAAAGCTTTACAAGATGGTTATGAATTTGTTTCGAAAAAAACTAACCCTAAAACTTACAACATAAAATGCGTCCATTATGCACAATGTGCATGGTATATTAATGCCAGACGTTGGCCAAATTCAGATGTTTTTCAAATTACAAGCATGAATGATATTCACACGTGTCCCAGAACCCAAACATATCCTAACCATCGAAATGCAAACAAAAAAGTTATTGCTCACATTATGAAAGATAAATTAGAAGATGGTAGCCGTGATTTGAAAGGGAGAGATATACAAAAAGATATCATGGCACAATATAAAACATCTATATCTTACCAACAAGCATGGAGAGGGAAGGATTATGGGTTACAACTGTTAAGAGGTTCACCATTAGAATCATTTGAAATGCTACCGTATTACTGTCACAACTTAGAAAAAAAAACCCAGGGACGGTCACACGTATCAAGAAAAGCAATCAAGGGGTTTTTGAAATTTTATTCATTGCCATTGGTGCATCGGTAAGTCTTGTTCAATTTTTTTTATAAGTGCATGCAAAAACCCGTTTGCTATTATTATTTTAAAAATTGTTTATACGCAGTTGCGCACGTTTGTGAACCATCTTCGCCCACTACTTATAGTGGACGCGGCGCATTTAAAAGGAACCTACAAAGGTACAAATTTGCAAGCCGTTGGGATGGACGGAAACAACCAAATTGTGCCTATTGCTTACGGAATATGCAGAGGGGAGACTAGTGATTGTTGGTCATGGTGGATGTCAATACTTAGAGAGTGCATCGGCGATAACCCCAATATGATTATCATATCTGATAGGCATCTTGCAATAGCTTCGGCAGTAAGGAATGAGTTTCCGTCGGCGTTTCATGGTATTTGTTGTCGACATCTAATGATGAACCTTTCCTTGAAAAGCAATAAAGTTAAAGGTCTATACTGGGGCATATGCAAAGCGTATACTCCCGATGAGTGGCAACGACAAATGAACATACTCCTGGCTGTACAACCTGAAGCACACCGAAAGCTAATGGCGGCTGATCCTAGACGCTGGTCTCGAGCACATTGCCCACGTAGCCGTTACAATTATTGTACATCTAACAGTGTCGAGTCTGTTAATGCATGTACTGTATTGTACAGAAAGCTACCTGTAACACTGTTGACCGACACGTACCGAAGTATGGTTCAAAAGTGGTATTTTAAACGTCGGGAAGCTGCAGGTATTTATTGTTTAAAACATAACGTACTCAGTAATCATTTTGAAAAATATATTAGATAAGTTAATTAATTTAATTTTTATATTTTTTGTGTAGCAAAAATGAAGTACGACATCACAGATTGGGCAGCGCATAAGGTGGAGAAAAGAAGAATGAAAAGCGTCAGTTGGGTTGTACACGGAATTACTCAATTTCGATATCAAGTTTATGATGGCCAATATAACCGTGAGGTGAACTTTACGACCGGTGAATGTGAATGTCAAAAATGGCAAATTTCCGGGATACCTTGTGGTCACGTTATTGCTGTTACAAGGTTTTTGAACCTAACAGATTGTGTGCAATATGTACATGACTGGTTCAAAAAGGAAAAATATCAAGCAACCTATGCAGAGTCAATTCAATTTGTTGGAAATTTTAACGAATGGGAGTATCCAAGCCATATACATCCTCTTACTCCTCCAACAATGGACAACCCTCAGCCAGGTCGCCCGAAAAACACAGACCGTATACTATCTCAAGGAGAAGAGCCAAGAACTATACACTGTAGCAGGTGCAAACAAGCGGGGCATAACCGTCAGAATTGCAAAAAATCATTTGTCCCAGATCCACCTAACCGCAAGGGTAAACAAAAGCAAGGGGAATTTCCAACTAATGAGCAACATGACACTGCACCTTTTTATGACCAACATCACCCGTTCGATCAAACTTTTATGGGAAACAATCAATTCTCATGGCAACCATTTGGCCAAAACACATACACTAATCAAGCAAATGGTCAAAACTCGTTCTTTTGGCAACCATATGGTGACAACACATACCCCACAAACCAATACGCTTCACAAACTTACCACCACAACCCATACCCATCTCAACAATATGCTGAAAACGCACACACATCACAAACATATGATCAACATAACACACAACAAGATTTCAACCTATCTCAGCAAAACCGAACGCAACCACTTGAAAATGATCTTCAATACCAGTCTCAAGTGTATCAACAATACACTTCCCAGCAACACAACTCTCAACATCTAGATGATCAACAAATGCAGGATTCAAATAGTTGGTTTAATCGGTTTGGTTTTTAATAAGGTAGAAGCTGTATGTGACTAGTTAACAACTAGTAGTATGTTTTGTTTTTTCTGTGCATCATGCTTTTCATTCTCAATTATCCAAGTGATGTCTGTTCTGTCTATGTATTTGAATTTTACAATTGATGCTTGTATTGAATAGACAATATTTGAGCATGTGTTTTGTGTAAAAATAGTTTAAAGTAACAAATTTACAAGTATGTCAGACAATAACAACATAACGTTTTTTATAATGACAATATCTGATACATTTTGTTTTTCTGTGACATCTCTAATTTATTTAAGTAGAGAGAGAACTTCGCTTCAAATAACACAAACCCAAATGAGATTCAATTTTATACACCATCATAAACACAAAAATAAATTCATTACATTTTTATAACAAAAAATTTATAACAAAAATTAAATTACATTTTTATAACAAAAAAAATTTTGTAACAAAAATAAGTTTGAGATTCACATTCAATTGCAACATAAACACAACATCAAATAAAAAAATAAAAAATAAATGGATTGTATTGATATGTCAAAGCTGATGTCCCCACGCATGGCCCACATGTCGGATTTCACATAAAAGTTTATGTGAAATGGTGTTTCTCTCTCTTGTGTCAGCTCGTGGCCCCACAAAATGTCAGATTTCGCTTCAATAAAGAGGCGAGTTGCTTTTTTTAAATATATCTCGTATAATTAACGGGGTAGCGACACGTGTCCATTATGTATTTCTGCACAAGTTTGTGACGAAATAGGTGGCCTTTTTTGATATAAGAAAAAAAGAGGACCTCTGCAGGATATTGAAGTCTCTGCAGGACCTCACATGTAATTTTCGCTTAATATAATGTTAAAAATAGGTCTAGAGAGTAAAAGAGTCTTGTGAATACTATTATGGATCAGATTGTACATGAGCAAATGTGTGGAAGGACGGTGATAATTAAAGAGGGGATGGTAATTTCAAAACTCTGCTATTTGAGCAAAACTTTCCCCGACTAGTCTTGTCAATCAATTCCTATCCTAGAGTCTAGACATAGAGATTTTTCAATGAATTTATTTATGTCGTATGCATGCAGCTTGCATTTGTGTCATGAGTGGGTGTAGTTGCGTATATAGTACTCTTCAGTTTTCAACACACTCGGTAATTTATACTACTTATAATTATAATGTATGAAGACATATCATTTTCAATTTTAAGACGTACAAAAAATTAAACATGGTTTACAATAATTTAATGCACCTAATTTTCAGAATTACAATAAAGTAAGCATATTGTACAATAAATAAAACGTTGTGTCATTTTAAGACAAAAATTCTATCAAACAACATTAATGCTATTAAAAATACCCCTTTACAAAAAATTACAACCACTTAAATACAATATACAATAGCTGCAACCAATTTTCAGATTTATAACAAAATAAGCATAGTGTACAACAAAATAAGCATGCTGTAATTTTCAGACTTACAACATTAATGCTATTAAAGTGATCAATGTTATTAATGACTATAATGACTACTACTTACAAGAAAAAAAACATAGTGTACAAAACCTTAATGCACATAATTTTCAGACGTACAAGACAAGAAACATATTGTACAACAAAACACCACATTAATGCTATTTAATTTAGTCAATTATTTAACTGGTCAATAAATACAATTAATACAGTTATTAAAACACTCCTTACTTACAAATTATCAAGCATATTGTACAACAAAATAAAATACAATTCCTGCATTAAATTTCACTACTACAAATAATAAAGCACATTAACCAAATATTCAAGCCCGAACGGGCAACGGGCCAAATAGGCTTGAGCCCGAACGGGCGCGGACTAAACGGGCTCGAGCCCGAGCAGACACGGGCCAATGGGTTCAAGCCCGAACGGGCACGGGCTATACGAAATTCTTGATATTCGTAAATTTATTGTTAAAAAGAATATAATAAACTAAAATACATTATTCATCGGAAAAAATTATTTCAGGGTACCCGCCGCTGCAACGCGCGGGTACTCTGCTAGTCAATATATAAGGTGCGTTTGGTATGCTGTCTTAAATTATGCTAAATACAGTGGTGACTTAGGTTACTCATGCCATATTAGCTTTATTTTTTAGGAGATTAAATTGTCATAGTGGTGATCAAGTTATTTTTTTTAATTCAAATATTTTAAACAACAAATTTAAACTTCATTAATAATAAAAACATTACATAAATTATTCAAATAACATTCAAAACATTACATAAATTCGTCATCGTCACTTGCGTCTTCTTCTTCTTCATTCTCTTGATTGCCTGCATTTTCACGATTTTCCCAAATGTGTTCGGTCAAATCAGCTTTTAAGTGTAGATGAGTTGTTCGGTCCATTATCTCCCTTAGTAACTACTAACGATTCTTCATGCGTTCTTAATGGATCATGATCACGGTGGCCCTCTCCTTCGAACCATGTAGGACATATCGTCCGCTTCTTGTGTCGGATGATCATATTATGTAATATGATACATGTGTACACAATATCTTGGAGATCAGGTTGGAACAGCTCTCTAGCCGGAGTTTTAATCATTTTCACTTCTTTTTCAACACACCAAAAGCTCGTTCCACATCTCTTCTTGTTGCTTTGTGCTTCCATTTGTACAATATTCTTTTATCATCACATGCGTGAAGATTTGAAATGGACTTAATAAGAACGGACCAATCCGGGTATATCCCGTCAATAAGAACCCATTTTATAAGCTACATCGTTAACCTCGATTCAAGTTTCGATGCTCTCCCAGATTTGATATCATTGAAAACGGGGGAACGATATTAAACTTTTATGTCATTATTTATCCCGGAGACACCAAAGAACGCATGTTAAATCAATAAATCTTGGGAAACGATCGCTCCTAATAAAATGAATGGATGTGGCCCGTGATCACCCCTAGCAAATTGACCTCTATGACTATTTGGGCAATTCTCCCACTCCCAGCTTGTACAATCAATGTTTTTCATCATCCCAAGAAACCCATGCTTATGCTTGTGATGAGCATATATTCTTTCAAGGTCAGAATACGTGGGCTTTCGCAAAAACTCAACACCATATAACTCCATGATAGCCGTACAAAACTTATGGACACAATCACGGGCTGTTGTTACAGCCACTTGCTGATACTCGTCAAGAGAATCAAGAACGATTGCGTATCCCAATTGACGAATTGCCGCAGTACATTTGACCAATGGGGAAATACCAAGTACGCCCCTACAATCATGAGCTTGTTGAGAATAACTAGTTACATCTCGAACAATTTATGTGAATAGTTCTCGGCTCATTCGGAACCGCTGACGGAATGTTCTTTCGTCATACAATGCGTTTCAAAAAAGTAAGCCGTCACTAAACGATTATGAGCACCCTCATGATCCCTAACTACGTAGTTTCGTCAAGCCTTTGGCAGTGACGCTTGGTACTTGTCCCAAGCAAACTGCGTAAACTCCGCAAGCTCGCTCATAACTTTTTCTTTATCGTCGGAAGACGAAGAATTAAAAAATAGCCCGTAAGACCTAATTAAGAGAATGTGTTTTGAAGGTGTTGAGAGAATTGTTTGAAGGTATTGAGAAAATTGTTGTTTGAATATGTGAATGAAATGAGAAAATAAATGAAGTATTTATAATGTTGTAAAAGTGGTAAAGTTTTTAAAATTTTATTTGTTTCCTCAATGGTAACAAAATGGTTTTCGTGTGTAAATTATTCAGTCGTTGGAACGACCTTGTTGTGCTTTTTGGTGCTCGACGACCGATCAACCCACAGTGGGCGACCGATCAATCGACCGACTAAGGGATCGACCCACTGTGTTCAGCCTTAGAATCAATATGAGTTTAATATAAAAAGTACAATAAAAATATATATATGTTAAGATGTCAATATTGTTTGATTTTATAATTAGATTTGAGAATCAAAATGATGGACCCACTTATATGAGGACGTTTTCTCGTATATTTTTACTGATAATAAAAAAAGAGATGATAGATGCACTGATCTTGGAATCAAACACTTCATTTCTTACACTTTTGGTACTTTTCAAGTACACCCTCATATCTATAAATGATTTCTATCTTCAATTCCAACACACATTTAACAATATTAATCGAAATGAATATTTTTTTTATATCCATACCCATAAACCAAATGCACCCTAAAATCATACGTAGTAAAGAAGCAACCCTGCAATATATTTATACAAGAATGAGAATGATGGTGTTTTTGGTCACGTCAAAATTATGATGGTGTTTAAGCTCTTAGTAATATATAAGATTATTAACATTTAGGTTCAAAATTTATAAACGTGGTGAGCCATACAACTATACAAGGTATGTTTGAAACTAAACAAGAGTATATAAGGCTGGATGGTGAGGGCGTGAGTTGCCCTATGGTGATTGCCATTTTCATTTAGTGACCCATGTCGCCCACCATTTTCACTTAGTGACTCACATAAACTAAAGAAAGTTATTGTGATCGGCTCATCGTTAGTAACATGGTGTGATGTGGTCGCAGAGACGGAGCCAGTAAGGGGGCTGGTGGGTGCTCGGCCACCCCCAACCGGCTCAACAACCCTAACTTTTAGCTAGTTTTTCGGCAGTCGTTTTATAAAGTCTTCATATCTGGAGTCTTCAAGCTGCTTTATGCCATCCGTTTGCTTGTTTTCTTCATAGTCTTAACTTGTCGAGTATGGTTTCAATGGTTTCAAATATTTGTGGAACACTCTGTTCTATCATTTTACAGAATTTAGAAAATATTTGAGTGTTTCAAAATGATTTCAAATCAATAATTCGTTTAAAAGGGTACAATAACTACGTCGATGCAGCTATGCAAGTGTGGTAGAGTGGTTGGGATAAGAAGGAAGATTGGAAATATTACTATATAAAAGTATGTTTTGTGGGAGTAATGGTATTTTCACTGCTTTTTGTAAGGTTGCTTTGGAAAGGGAAATCATTGTTTATTGTTTGTATCTACTCGTTCATTCTTTATTTTAGGGTGTGTTTGGTAGGGGGTTAATCGGAATGGGGGAATCGGAATGGATATGATGCACGTGTTTGGTTAAGATATATATCTTTCAAATATTGGATTGAAAGACGTATATCTTCCATACTCCATAGGAGTCCAAGAGGCAAGGTATCAAACTATCATAGGTGAAGGACCCCCTTTATATCTAAACCGATACCGATTGTGGATTCATGATAGCATACCAAACACATCCTTAGTTTCGATGTTTTCTTTTGCTCTTTAGATAATGTATATAAAATTAGCAAAACCTTGATTACCTGTTAATTTGACATCATGTTAGTATTTTGTTGATGTTTTAAAATCATACACCGTAACTCAAATACCTAGATGTAATTTCATTTGTGTTTAAGACCATCGGGTTGGTTGAACCATTGAACCGGTAATAGTAAAACTGAAATTTCATTAATATAAAACTTGAGTACAAAAGATCATAAGATTACAAGCTACTTAGAGACTGAATCAAACTAAAAACAATTAAACATAAATTCGAACCCTAAAAATCTAATAATCAAAAACTAGCCCAAATGGTGAGAGGAGAGACCGACTTTGTTTAGCGATGAAGATGGTCATGCGTTGTTGGTCCTTTTAACACACTTCCGCTCCTTTTCTTTTTTAGGGGGAGGCCGGGGAGGCCGTAAGATTGTCGCCTTCCATGCTTCTGGTTTGTTAACACTCTTTTCGGAGTTTGTAGATCCTATCAACAAATCAATAAATGTTTGTTAAAATACGAACATTAGAGCACAATTAATTCGCATTGTATTATTTAACAAATAAAATTAACAGACATTCAAAAATACATCCGAGTTGTAGTTCATCAATAAATCTACCTTCAGCATCGAAGACATCGTGTAATAACTTCTCATAAACATGCACCTCTGAGTGGCCGCCAGGGTCATTGCTACCTTGGTGCTCATAATAATGCGTTTGAGCTTGCTTCTTCCTTCCTTTGTCATCCTTCTTGACTCTCGAATGCGTTGTTGGAATTGGGGATGATCGAGATTTGGGGGTGACCTGATAAGAGAATGCGTTAATATTGGTCGACTTGGGAAGATTGATCTAAGTTTAACTTGTTGCCTTAACCACTATTTGGTTGTTGGGCTAATGTAAATAATACTTAACTTTAAAAAAAAAAAAAAAAAAAAAAAAAAAAAAAAAAAAAAAAAAAAAATTAACTTATTTAACTGAATTTACATGTTTACAGTAGCCATCATATATTGACTTTGTTTTAAAGAAAATCCATCCGATATATGGAACTTTTATTGTTTGAGAACCTGTTCTTTTTAGCTTGAATATTATTCATTTTTTTAATTAATTTTAAATAATGACTTATTTAACCAAATGTAAAAAAATTAAATTAAACTTTCAACATAACATTATACTCTGAGAAAAATTTCTTAAATAGAAGCTTATGAAAAATGGCTATTGGACAGAATTTGTATGGTGCAGGGGATGTTTTAGCCAAACAGTGAAATTCAAGCTATTAAAAAGCTAATAAGAAAAATTCCTAAAATTATATAAACAATAAGCTGAACAATCAAGGCAGTCAACAAAGCAAAATAGTAAACTATGATGCAAACTACTAAGAAATGATGAGATTTAGATAAGCTATAACATGACTAGAATAAGTTAAATGGACAGTAAAACAAGCAATGAACACATATCTAAACTAATATGTGTCAATGAGCTGTTGGATCCATATTTTAGCTTAAATTTGCATTTATTAGCATATTAGTTTAGATCTGTGTTCATTGCTTGTTTTCCTGTCCATTTAACTTATTCTAGTCATGTTATAGCTTATCTAATTAGATCTCATCATTTCTTAGTAGTTTGCATCATATTTTACTATTTTGCTTTGTTGACTGCCTTGATTGTTCAGCTTATTGTTCCACATTTTTATATAATTTTAGGAATTTTTCTTACTAGCTTTTTAATAGCTTGAATTTCACTGTTTGGCTAAAACATCCCCTGCACCATACAAATTCTATCAAATAGCCATTTTTCATACGCTTCTATTTAAGAAATTTTTCTCATAGTATAATGTTATGTTGAAAGTTTAATTTAAATTTTTTACATTTGGTTAAATAAGTCATTATTTAAAATTAATTAAAAAAATAAATAATATTCAAGCTAAAAAGAACAGGTTCTCAAACAATAAAAGTTCCATATATCGGATGGATTTTCTTTAAATAAAGTCAATATATGATGGCTACTTTGAATATGTAAATTCAGTTAAATAATTTTTATTTTATTTTATTATTATTTTTTTTTTGGAAGTTAAGTATTATTTACATTAGCCCAACCACCAAATAGTGGTTAAGGCAACAAGTTAAACTTATACCAGTCTTCCCAAGTCGACCAATATTAACGCATTCTCTTATCAGGTCACCCCCACATCTCGGTTATCCCCTATTCGAACAACGTATTCGAGTGTCAAGAAGGATGACAAAGGGAGTAAGAAGCAAGCTCAAACGCATTATTATGAGCACCAAGGTAGCAATGACCCTGACGGCCACTCAGAGGTGCATGTTTATGAGAAGTTATAACACGATGTCTTCGATGCTGAAGGTAGATTTATTGATGAACTACAACTCGGATGTATTTTTGAATGTCTGTTAATTTCATTTGTTAAATAATAAAATGTGAATTAATTGTGCTCTAATGTTTGTATTTTCCACAAACATTTATTGATTTGTTGATAGGATCTACAAACTCCGAAGAGAGTGTTAACAAACCAGAAGCATGGAAGGCGACAATCTTACGGCCTCCCCCTAAAAAAGAAAAGGAGCGGAAGTGTGTTAAAAGGACCAACAACGCATGACCATCTTCATCGCTAAACAAAGTCGGTATCTCCTCTCACCATTTGGGCTAGTTTTTGATTATTAGATTTTTAGGGGTCGAATTTATGTTTAATTGTTTTTAGTTTGATTCAGTCTTTAAGTAGCTTGTAATCTTATAATGCTTTAATCTCTTATAAGTTTTCTCTTAAATATTCACTTAAGCTAGAATAAGCTAATTACCTATTGTTTCAGCTTTCTATAAGCTCCTTTAAGCTTTTTGTTAATTTATTTAGCTTTTATCAGTTTTTCAATAGCTTAAAAACCATTCCAGTGGACTGATGTGCCCTGCACAGAGCAGTCCCAATCACCACCTTTTTCAGCTTATTTTTAAGATCCTTATAAGCACCTTAGGGTCTGCTTTTTAGCTCTTTTAGCTCACTGGTTGGTGAACCTTATTTAGGTCCAGCTTTTATGGATTTTTAAGTCGATCTTAGTGCTTTTAAATAAGTTAGAAGTTTCCTCAGTAGGCCATTAAGACCTGCTCATCAGTCCCGTGCTTCGTAATTCTCACTTCAAGCTAGTGGTGGTGTACATGAAAGAAAAGAGGCTGGAGGTTTGGGACAGCCTTAACAATGACAAACTTGGGCCGGTGGATGCTGATCTACTCAATCGTGTGGTAATGACCACTTCCCATTGACTTTTTTTTTGGTGTGAAAAGTGAAATTTAAGTATGATTGGAAATTTATAGCACATAAGCTTTCTCAAAAAATTCATACCACTTCCCCTTTTGGTTGGATGATGCCCTTGATTGTTAGTCATTACATACCTTCTTATCATGTAGGGTGTTGGACTAGAGAAAATTCTCGAACGGGAAACTGGCTCTATATCGAAGTTCACACAAACTTTGGGGATGTGTGGCAGCAGGAGGATGCGAAAGATTGTGGAGTTTACGTGTGCCATTTCATGGAGTATCCGGATCAGGCCCCTGACAAGAAATATGATTTTAGGTCTACACCATACATTAAGGATGATATTAATGGTTCTTGGAGGTTCTGGGGTCGGGAGATCACTCTCTACCAAATTCTTATTAAAAAGGTCCATCATGAATTTCTTTTGCTAGTGTTTTTTTGTGTGTGTGTGGTGTCCTTTGGCTAGGTTAAAGGAGTACGATGCATCCCCATGCAATAACTATTGTGTTTGTAGTTGTAGTAAACCGTCTACTCCAAGAGTATAGACATTTAGATGGACACATCCAACTAAGATTCACACTACTGATCATGAATGATGTTTCGTTTCTGTTTCTCTTAGATGGACACATCCAACTAAGATTCACACTACTGATCCTGAATGATGTTTCGTTCAGTTTGTTTACAAACCATTGTTCACAAATTAAGGTCTACAACCTTACCTTCCTTCCATTCATCCTCCTACTTCACTTACATCTTCATCTCCATCTCAATCGCCTTCACTCTTAACCCCTCCATTTCTGCTTCTTCTTTTTCATGAGGAAGTTAGCAAAACATTTGAATATGCCCCTTGTTTGTTGGAATTCTTGTGAAGGGCTTGGGATATCAGGCAGTTGGTTAATGTATGCTAAGGGGTCGAGATGGACGTTGCCAAGGGGGTTGCTTCCTCCTCCTTCTCTTTCTCTTTCATCCGATGAGTACGTTGGTGGGTGAGGTCTCTTGCCATCCACCATAATCCTTGTAGTCTTTCCATCAGATAGAGGCACCATAACTTGTTGCAAAAAGTATGGTCATAGGAATAAGGAGAAGGATCTAGAGCAAAGATTAAGGTTGCTAGGCGAGTCAAGAGCATGGCATAAGGGAGTACCATCTTGTCCATACTTTTCACACTTGCCATTCTTTTTACCATGTAATAGGCTAGGTTGAAGTGAGTGCCGGTTACTAGGCAATAGATCATGAAGCTTAGGCAAGCATTGGGATTATCCTTATTTCCTCCCAAGCAAAGTACGTTCCCCCTTAGCACGAGTTCCCATTTCTTGTATAATGGGAACATTTCCGAAAGCTCCATTTGAAACGGATCTCTATAGATCACCTTGGAGTTTCTCGTGACTCTTGATGGAGAGGCTCTTTCCATGAATACTGTGAAGTATACCTCGTAGTTGCCTCCAGGATGGCTGTGAAGTATACCTCATGATGATCCACCATGTCATGAAGTTCCGCCAACGACCATTCATTAGAGTACATAAACAGTCCTTGACATGGGATACGGAGTATCCTTGAAAACTCTACAAGAGTGAAGGTGAACTCGTGCTCATTGATGATGAAGGCTATCGAAATGGTTCCATCTTCATTTCGAATGATTCTCATGGTCTTGTAAAACTCTAGTACAAACACCGGACAAATTTTCTCATTAATGTTCAAGAGACAATTGAAGTTGATTGCCTCAAAGACTTGGGGAATGTCGGTGTTGTTGATGAATGAGGGTTCAACTATTCGTCCTTCGTGGAATAATCTCTTTTCCAACATCTTGAAGGCTTTTCTATCATCCGGGATCAAGCCATCCTTACGATGATACATGGGAATGTAGTGAGCGGTGTCTTGGTAATCTTGTTGTCGATTGCTAGGCATAATTGGTCCTAAACATTAGGACCACAATGTGGTGTTAATTGTGTGAATAGTAACCTAATTGGATTCATCACAATTTTGATCAATACATCTTAATTGAATTCAAAAAATGAGTTTAATTTGTATTAACAATGTTGATTCTTTGATTTAGTTTATCTTAGAAAACAATGTGGTAACAAATTGTGACAAACACATTTGAGCTCAATTTCAAAAGAAGAAAATTGTACTCCTAGGAATCGAAGAATGGAAATAACAATGTAGTGAAGATTATACTTACACAAGAGATTGTTTCCTTGGAGAAGATGATGAATTAACTCCTGTGAACAGTAAATTGGGTTTTATGTCCGTGAGTTTTGAGAGAGTAAAGTGAAGAGTGGAACTTACACAGTGATCATTTCTTTCTTACTCTGTCTTCTGTTGCACGGATCCCACGGATCCCTTGTATGAGGGATCCGGCTAGTTCAAGCACATGGATCCGACATATCAGCAAATTGACAGCTTAAGTGATCTTTGATAATTTTGGTTTGGGAGTTCTAATTCTTGGCTAGGGTTGATGTTTATGATCTATAACTTATGGTTTGGGGTTTTGTCGTGTTCTACTAGTCCTATTTGACGAGGTTCCCTTTTTATGAATAAATCATAATTATTTGGGAAGTTTTAAAAATTATGATAAAATTCCATTTTATTATAATATGAGAAGTCTCACATGGATACTTATTGACATAGATGAAGTGTCAATAATCCTTATGTGAGGAGTGATGATCAAGGCTCTCGAATAGCCGAGATATCATTATCACTAGTTTGTAATTTTGTCTATAGAGATCAACGAAGAATACCATACTTGATGATGAGTTCAATATAGATAACCACTTTAGTGATTTTTAAGAGAGCGCAATGATACTACTAAACTTAATCATGTTTAAACAAAAATGACATTATTAATTCATCTAGAAATATACGAAAGTAATTTATTTGTAAGTAATTTGTTAAAGATCATACATTTGATATATATTATTTTTTGTGAAAAGAAGTATTAGAGAAAAATTCTTCATGATCTTCTTAGGATGCCCAAATCCTAGTATGGAGAATTCTCAACAAGGAAAATATTAGAAAGATCTATCATTATCCAACATTATAAAATATGGTGATTTTAAAACGTGACATTTTGTTTTTAAGAAATTTCTTTCATTGTAGTTTTCAATCATACATGGATCGTATCAAGTTTTTAAAAGTACAATATACCCTTAAGAAACTTCGTAACGAAGCTCTGATGCCAATTGTGGAAAACTAGAAGGAGGTTGAATAGTTTTACATATTAAAACTTCGTTTTAAAATATTTAGATCGACTTATGTCAATCAATTTAAATGTGTATGTTGGATGTTGATAGATAGGTATGTAAATATGTAATGCAAAGGTAAAGAGTAAGAAACACAAAACCACGACACGAGTGTTTATAGTGGTTCGGCTACAAGGACACCTGCCTTGCCCTACTCCACTCCCAGAGTCACCTACTCGAGAGTTTGTAAGCACTACACGAAACAAACTCCATATGGCGGAGAAGCCTTCACAACGTCGCCTACTCTTTTTCCGGTACGAGGCTAGACACCGGGTTCTTCCACGAGATAGAACCAAACCTATCACAACGTCGCCTACACTTTATCCAGTACGAGGCTAGATACCGAGTTCCATTACAAAGGAGGAACTACTACCCAACACTACACAACACCTATTCCAAAGGAGACCCACTCCTTATTACAACATCATCAAGGATATCAATATCCTTGGACACAACCTATCTATATTTGTACATCGATGCACCATATCGATCGTACACCCTTGACATATTTCACTAATGCCTTTGACATGATCTTTTGGCACCTTTCACTAATGCCTTCGACTTGACCCTTTTTGGCATCCTTCACTAATGTCTTTGAAACGGACGTTTGACACCTTTCACTAATGCCTTCGTCTTGACCCTTTTTGGCATCCTTCACTAATGCCTTAGACACAACACTTCTAGAGAGGAAGAAAGAACTATCAACAAGAGAACTTCAGTAGTCTTGATGATGACGAAGCATGGCAACTCATGGACTTGAGCTTGCTTGACTTTAAGAGGTGGTGATCTCACCTTTAAGAGGAACCTAGAGAATCACACAAAAACAAACACAAACTACATATAAAGATCCTTTGGATCTGAGGTTAGAGAGTTTACAATACTAGGAGAAAGTATGTGTATAAGTGGCAAGTTACAATAAAGAAATAGCTCACTATTTATAGACAAAAACATGCTATTGTTTTACGGATCCCACGGATCCCTTGCTTGAGGGATCCGTTTAGTGTATTACTAGGGATCCGTAGGACGCTCCCCCTAGATGGGTTGTGGGTCATGGATCATGGGTTGTAGGTTTTGATCCATGGGTATCCAAATAGACACAATGTATCTAGAATATGCAATGCATATAGTCAATGGGTCATGGGTTAGCTCCATGGGTCATGGATAATACCCATTATGAATTATGCATGATGTCATGCAATGGGTCATGGGTTATGGATCATGCTCCATAAGTATGGGTCATGGACCTTGGGTTTTACCCAACTACATTTAATGTATTTAGTCAATGGGTCAAATACTTAAACTTCTACCCATTTTATTTCCTATTATAACACATACTAAGTATGTATATATCTACCCAATATGTAAACACTAGTTGTTATACATATGCATTACTATAACATGAAAACACTATTACTTGTTTAGTGATTTATATGAAAATGTAAGTGTGTTAGTAAACTATTGGCTCAAACTATTTACGTATTTTATTTGTTTCGTTAAAATGATTTTACGTTTGTTATCGAAAAAACATTAGAAGATCGTAAAATATAAATAAACGTTTTTACGACTTATTTGTATTAACATCATATGAAAATTATTACCCTGCAACTTGACCATTGCCTTCCTTGATACGCTTATACACAATTAATGTATTGCCAAACACCAAATAAACCCAACTAATAAGATCCGAAAACATAAACACTCTCATAATAACCCGACCTAATTATGAAAACCCAATCCAAACCAAACCTAAAATACATCCACACTCCAAAACACACGTACTGAAACACACATCAAGTCAAATACATTCGTAAAAACACCAAGTAAAACCATGAAAGACAGGAGCATATTCGTGTCAACTTTTAAGGATGTTCAGGAAGAAGAAAAAGAATGTGAGGTCTTGTTCAGAATCCACTGTAATGGGTTTTCTATTATAGCCCACTCAGGTATGAAGGAGGTTCATTAATTAATCTGTGTGCCCTTACCGGTGATAGGGATATACTTAGTTCAAGCCTTGATATGTATTATCACAGATTAATGAAAAAAAATGGGCGTTATTTTTCTGTGATCCTCAAGAATCCCTAGAAAATGGTTTGCATTTGATTCATACTGATGATGATGTTCATACTTTGTTTGCATTGGCTGAAACACATGAGTCAGTTAATATCTTTGTTGCACACAAGCCCCAAAAGTTAGCACAATTTTACTAAAAAAACATAAGTTTTGAAGTTGTGGGTTTGGTAAAGCAAGATGCTAACTTTCGAATGGTTAGTCCAACACCTTTCAGGACTAGACATAAATGTCAGGGGATAGATAGGAAAAAAATGCATGGGAGTGGAACCAAGACAAACAGTGAAAGGTGGTGTTGTTGTAAAAAAGGAAGAAGGGGTTGTAGATAAAAAAAAATGAGAGAAAAATAAAGGAAAAGCAAAGCTGCTTAAGGAAGAGGATGTCTTGCACAAAAAACGGGCAAAGAAGTTGTTCAACATTTTAAGCGAGGTTTTTTTGGCAAGGGGAAGGCTAAAATGGTTGAGTTTGCAGGTTTTGATGTTGAAAACATGGCTGGTGCTGCAAGTGTTGAAACCAGGGTTGGTGGTGTTGCTGCTGATGTGTCTAGCGATGTTAAGACACCCTTTAGAAGTAGAGAAAGGATTACAAATTGTGTCTTTGCACTTTTCGCCCAAAGGCCATCCTAGGTGATGTTTCAATGATGATAACCATGTCCTGTATTTAATTCTTTTAAGCTGTAATAGTACAGTACCTAACTTAAATGTTTGTTGTTTGCATACTTATTTTTGCAGACAAGGTAGCAGTATCATCATCACTTTAAGGTTTATGTTTTGTGTGTTCATCAGTTTATGGATATTCACTATTAGTGTGTAGATCATTTGAAAGTTTTGCAGTGGAAACTACATCATCTTTTATATTTTGTGAAATGACAGTAGAACCTTATATAAGAGAATGACTCACTAGTTTTAGTTATTTTTCAGTTGTATCAGACATTGAATCTATAGTTGATTGTTATAAGTCAACTTGCTAAATAGTTAGTTATGTATAATATTTGTTTGTTTGTCTTATAGGTTAAATTCTGGAGATCATACTAGTTTATCAATTGACCTTTATAAAGTCATACTTAAAATGTCGGGTGTAATGGTATAATCAGCTCAAACAATCACCCATTTCTGTGTTGGTAGTTAAAACAAGGAATTAGGTTGGATTAGATTTAACTAAGTTATGGTATAAATGTGTTTGAACTATAATAACCTCAACTAACTAACAGAAATCAGACGTTGACCTGGGCATTACGGGTCAAGGGACGAGTTTAGCCTCAAAAACCCATACTTTGGGCTACTGACGACTAAATTGCCATGTTTTGGTTCAGGACGACGTTTTTAGCCAAGTTTAGAGACCAACAGTGTATTTTAGTCTAAAAGAAAATTATTTTATGACTAAAATACACTGTTGGTCCCTAAACTTGGCCAAAAACATTGTCCTGAACCAAAACATGGCATTTTAGTCGTCATTAGTCCAAAGTATGGGTTTTTTATGCTAAACTCGTCCCTTGACCCGTAATGCCCAGGTCAACGTCTGATTTCTGTTAGTTAGTCGAGGGTATTATAGTCCATACACATTTATACCATACCTTTGTTAAATCTAACCAAACCTAATTCCTTATTTTAACTACCAACACAGAAATGGGTGATTGTTTGAGCCGATTATACCATTAGACCCGACATTTTAAGTATGACTTTATAAATGCCAACTGATAAACTAGTATGACCTCACATAATTTAACCTATAATGGATGTATATTGCATCATCAGATGGAGTGAACTTGACAAACTTAAAGTCCACTCGAAAACCTTAATTATGAATTAACTCGCACGTTGATGGAAGAGATTTGATCGTGGTGTAAAAGATTAGGAAGAGATTGATTGTGGAATATCAGATGGAAATTGGGATTGTGTTTCTTTCTTAATTTTCAATTCAACCCCTTTAACTTTTAAATTCACTTCCGCCATTTAAGTTATTTTTTTCTTATTTGTGGCACACATATTTTTATTGCTATTTTATTCACCAAACGAAATTGTACCAAGTTTGACCAAAATTGTGTTCAATTTTGACTTCTATTAATCAATTATGTTGCTCGATTTCGCTTAATTGGGATTGTGTTTCTTTTTTAATTTTCAATTCAACCCCTTTAACTTTTAAATTCACCTCCGCCCTTTTTAAGTTATTTTCTTCTAATTTGTAACACATATTTTTATTGCTATTTTATTCACCAAACGAAATTGATTGTGGAATATCAGATGGAAATTGGGATTGTGTTTCTTTCTTAATTTTCAATTCAACCCCTTTAACTTTTAAATTCACCTCCGCCATTTAAGTTATTTTTTTCTTATTTGTGGCTCATATATTTTTATTGCTATTTTATTCACCAAACGAAATTGTACCAAGTTTGACCAAAATTGTGTTTAATTTTGACTTTTATTAATTAATTACGTTGCTCGATTTCACTTACATGGCAAAATCGAGCTCTTCTATTGGGCCAATTTTTTTCAATGAGAATGATTTTACAAAATCACTTCGAAATAATGTAATTCTTTTATTAGATAAAAGATTTCTTTATTAGATAAAAGATTTCACCTTTATAAATTATAAGCATATTGACTAGTCGAAACTTTTATGGGACTACTGATCAATGATCAAATCGAATGTCATTTTATTTTGGACTAACCCAAGTAACATCAATGTAGCCCAGTAAATTATTCTATTTGTGTGCGTGAATATTCCTAGATCCTCAATTCTTTTGTGTTTGCAACTTTTTATGGTATTGAATGATTTTTCTTGATAACCAAGCTATGAGAGAATAATTCCCGAATATACCCTTTTGTCATACATGAGATTTCCTTTCTTAATTAGTAAAATCATATAATTGACACAATTAACTTATGTTTATTACATAAAAATTTTATTTTCATCCACTACCTTTGCTTTTGTTTCATTTTTCATCCAATTTAATCATGTGAGATCTAAATTTTACAAACACTTATAATCATTCCACAAATAACACGATATAATATTTCATGTCACACAATTAAAAACTAGTTGCAAGCAAAGAACAACGAATTTCCCGAGGCAACAATGTAATACTCCGTATCACTTTAGAAACAAAACATCATCTTCATCTCAAATTGTCTGAACAAGACCTAACATGAGACCCTTTGTAGATTTCAACATCAATCAAACAAAATATACGTCTTGAATATTGTTGAAGACACATAAAAAATTATGTCGACTAATTCCCTTGTCAATCTATCTTTATTTAAACACATCATGTATATTAAAGTCTCGAAGTTAAAGACTAATCATTTTAGATGTCATTATATCAACAATATAACAACTAGAAATGCCTTTGAGTTACGAGTCAACTAGACAAGACCAAACATGACATGATAGTTATAGCTCACTTTAAAATCACACAAAATTAATCATTGCATCTGCAAAATGACACGCCTTGCCTTTAAGCTCATATATTCTAGACAAGACCTGACATGAAATTATATACAACTTCCTAAGGTCGGATGTAATAAGAAGACCACAAGACCACATTTACCATCGTCACCTCATCAACTTTCTCTCTATATAACCAACTTCGTGTAATAAGACAACCAACTTCACCATTAAAAAAAACACGCAAACAGTAAAAGACACACTACACGATTCGGTTCTGGCATTGACCGAATCTTCATTTTTGTTGGTTGAAGATGCGTGCTCAAAACGAGCCGTAATAAGGCTGACACGTCTTGAGTGGTCCAAGGCTCGATCTTGACACCCAATATAATAACACCACATTAACAATACATCTAACCACGATATAATCTAATACCACTCTAAACAAAACTAACTTAAAAAACAGCTCAACAAACACACCTCGTAAAATCTCGAAAAAAGAGGTATCCAAACTCCAAAACACAAGATCTCAAAGGACCAAAAAGACAAAACTCCCAAAAATAGTCTTATTGGTTGGTAAACTCGCCTATACAAACGCCCCTTTTCCATCTCAACAACCCACTTCACTTTCTTCCTCTTCACTCCCCCCTCACTCTGTTTTCATCACCCGATTAAAAAAAACACACGAATCAGTCGAATCAATGGAGTCTGACTATGGTGTTCCAAGAGAGTTATCTGATCTACAAAAAGACAGATCTTTATACCAACCTGAGCTCCCTCCTTGTCTTCAGGTCTATAAATTTTTAACTTTTATAAAATTTAACAAGTGGGTTATGTTTATTTATTGACATTGTATTGAACTTGATATGTTTTGTATTTGTGAATCATGGATTGAATCTAGGATTTGTGTTTTTTTTTATTTGAATATTCTTGATTGAATCTGACACGTGCAGATCACGTGATGTGTGTATTTATTCTTTATTCTGTTTTTTACTTTTTGGGTTGCTTTTAATTTATGGAATTTAAAAGTTTATTGAATCTTTTTGGTATAAAGATTTTTAACTTTTGGTGCATAAAAGATTGAATCTTTAGGTGTTAAAAGTGTGTGATTTAATGTTGGTTTTGTGTAATGTAATTAAGACAGTGTTATTAAGCTTTGAGTTAGAGTGTGATGTATAGGTTGACTTTTTTTTATCAGAAGTGTTCTTCTGGGGGTGTTTGGATCCGTCTGTAAACTTTAGTGATGTTAAGGCGATTCTTTTGTGGTTGTAAGAGTGTGATTTAATGTTTGGTTTTGTGTGATCAAGTTTGAGTTAAGAGTGTTGTTTGGTAGACTTTTTTTTCTTCGAGACATGATGTTTTGTGTGATTAAGTTGAATCAAGGCGATTTGTGACAGTGGGGTAGGGGTCTGTTCAGGGGCGCAGAAGATTTTTTTTATTCTTTAACTGTTTTTTGTGGTTAAAAGAGTGTGACTTAATGTTGTTTTTACTTACTTAAGTGAGTGTGATTAAGTTTGAGTTGGAGTGATGAATGATTGGCTTTCTACGAGACGTGATGGTTTGGTTAGAGTATTCTATGGGGGGTGTAGTACACTGGTGTAGGGGTCCGGACTCTGGAAGTCTTTTCATAGTCAAGGGTGGACATATAAGTTGAGCTAGAGTGATGCTTGTTTGACTTTTTCTTTGACACATCCTCTTTTGTTAGCACATGTTTAAACATAAGTCAAAATATGGCGATCCATCAATTATTTTTATTGATTGTTAATAATTTAAAGTCAAATTGACGAGATAAAAAAAGTAACGGATTGTACTTAAAACTATTGAGAAAATGTAAAATCATTTTTTTTAACTTGATGTAATTTGTTTTGCCTTATCTGCTCATAGTTAAGCTACTAAAAAGTAATCTCTTCTGCTATGTGGTTAAAATAAGCTGTTTTTAATTAAGAGGTTACTTATTTTTGGATTCAATTGATTTGTTATACTCATATTTAGCCCAACATACTTGAAAAACTATGCAACACTCTTAACGTTATTCTCTTTACTTCTCCGAAGTAAAGGTGGCATAGGCGTCATCTCAATGCTGCATTAAGATCTCCTACCTTTTCTAGTGATTATGCAGGAGAGCTTGATGCAACAACTACGAGGCCTATGACATCTTTGCGTGAAAGCGTCACAAATAACCTTGTAGATTAAAATATTCTTAAACGCTAAACATCTTGCTTAAATAGTCAAAATTAAGATGGATTTTTCTATGAGTTCCGCCATTATCGAACACACCATACTGATTATCTGCTCTGGGTTTTTGAACAGGGAACAACTGTGCGAGTAGAGTTTGGTGATGCTACTGCTGCCGCAGATCCTTCTGGTGCTAATGCTATTGCCCGATCATTTCCTCACACTTATGGTCAACCTTTGGCTCATTTTTTCAGAGAAAAATCTAAAACAGCCAATGCTCAGACTATCAGTGAACACCCAGCAGTAAAGTAAGTGTCTGCTTACTTTCATTTATAGTTCAACTAATAATGTGGGTTCAAAATCCTTGTTCGTAGTCAAGGGTGGACATATAAGGTCTTCATGTATACCCTGGAATTCCCCGGTTTCAATTGTCATTACAGTTTACGACTAAATAGAAATTTAATATTGTAGTGCGTATCTAATCTGGAAATTATAGTTCTACAAAATTTTGTAGTGTTTAGCCTCACATAAATTTCTTCTTGCTGCTTCTTCTTTCAGGGTTGGGTTGGTTTTCTGCGGTAGACAATCTCCTGGAGGACACAATGTTGTATGGGGTCTTCATGAGGCTCTTAAAATTCACAACCCTAAGAGCATATTGCTTGGATTTTTGGGTAATCATTTTATCCTTTTTTAATTGTCGGCATGGGATTGTCACGTGTCGGAATCTATACTTATAAGAATTTTGTTATGCATGTAACCAGGTGGTTCTGAAGGTTTATTTGCTCAGAAGACCCTCGAGATCACAGATGATGTTCTTGCAACTTACAAAAATCAAGGTACGCAGGATAAATGTGTAGTTATGTGATTATGTTATTCTTTTTCTGTCGAGAAGTAATTTAATTCGACTCTGATAATCTCTTGAAGGTGGTTACGATCTGTTGGGACGAACAAAGGATCAAATTAGAACCACAGAACAAGTAAATTCTGCCATGGCAGCATGCAAGGCTCTGAATTTGGATGGCCTAGTCATTGTTGGAGGTATATGAACTATATTGAAAGTAAGTATCAGCTATAAACTTTTTGTCATGTACTAACCCTTGCCTTCTTGCAGGGGTAACTTCCAACACAGATGCAGCTCAGCTTGCTGAAACTTTTGCAGAAGCAAAATGCGCTACAAAGGTATATATGTTCTCATGTTTGCTACATAGAACTCTTGTACATCAAGATTTATTTGACCTCATATGTACGGTATATGTTGATTCTTTTTTTCTAATTTCACAGGTGGTTGGAGTACCTGTTACCTTGAACGGAGATCTTAAGAATCAGTTTGTTGAAGCCAATGTTGGTTTCGATACTATATGCAAGGTATATATCCAACAACTTTCACAGTTCTATTTATACTGAATGTATGTAGTTGTTACAAGTATGAATGTGCTTTGGTTCTTTATGGTTAGAAAATCTTATTATGCAAATGATGTTAACAATATCCAAAATATTTCTACAATATGTCAATACCACTAAAGCAAGTCTAGTAATTAGTAAGTGACTTTAAGAGTTTGATAATGGGGAGTTGGTAATAAATTATTTTGGATATAAATTCGCAAGTGATTTGATGCAAACAATATAGAGTTTCTGCGTACTTGTAGTCACTTGTTTGTTTTCCTTTTATTTTAGGTTAACTCTCAACTTATCAGCAACGTCTGCACAGATGCTCTTTCTGCTGAGAAGGTAAACCACTCTGTGCTTGTATTCTACCCGTCCTCTTGCTGATTTGTAGCTTACGCCTTGCTAAAATCTTATTGGTTTTCTGTTTTTCCAGTACTACTATTTTATCCGGCTCATGGGTAGGAAGGCATCTCATGTTGCTGTGGAGTGCACTCTGCAGTCGCATCCTAACATGGTACACTTACATTTACTTTCATTATATGTGATCTTCTGCAATTCCTCTTGTTACTTGAACTAAGCTTTATCTCTTCGTTGTAGGTTATCCTTGCTGAAGAAGTTGCTGCTTCAAAGCTTACCCTCTTTGATATAACCAAACAAATTTGTGACGCCGTGCAAGCCAGGGCAGAACAAGGTGTGCGGTGGTATTTGCTGCTATCATTGTTTATGGTTGTTTTTATTTATATTAGCATATCTTCTAATGTTTGTTCATCATTTAGACAAGAATCATGGTGTCATTCTACTTCCGGAAGGTCTTATTGAAAGCATCCCAGAAGTGTTTGCACTATTGCAGGTAAACTAATGCTTAATTTATTTCTTGGAGCTAATTATAATCTTCGTGAGGCACTTAATAAATGTATCAGTGACCTATATGTCTTACGAGTAAGCCATATAATCATTGTGGGCGTTTTTGTCTTATTCTCTTGATGAACAACATGAGACAAAAATGTTATATTTTAAGAAAAGTCTGATTAAAAGAGCTCACAGTTTTAACTGCTTGGATCATTCAGCGTTCAACATTAACGTGTTATTCGGAAAATTTTCAGCAATCAGTCTACGACACTAAAATAAACAAACACCCATTACCATTTGCTAATGCTAGGAATGTACCTGATGCTATGATATATTGATATTAACACATTGTTTTTTCAGGAAATTCATAGTCTTTTGCGAGAAGGTGTCGCTGCTGATAATATATCGACAAAATTGTCACCCTGGGCATCCGCCTTGTTTGAATTTATGCCGCCCTTTATCAGGAAACAGGTATGTTTAGCATATTAATTTTGCTTCTAATTTATACCCGTGTCTTTAACCTGTATGTTAGTGCTTATGTTAAAACACTTTCATTTTTTGCAGCTTCTCCTCCATCCTGAATCAGATGACTCTGCCCAGCTGTCTCAGGTTCTTCATTGATGACCTTTGTTATATTGTGAAATTAGAGAGAGCAGTTTTGACCCGTTTACTTATGAATGTGTCAATTTGGGTTTATCTTCAAATTCAAACTGGCCAAATAAAATTTTTAGCTAAAACTGGAAGTGGTAAAATGGTTTGGAAGTTGCCTGAAGTGCATACAGTAACTTGATTTACTTTATTCAAGGATTTAGATTTTTTTTGTGTAAACCTCAAAATATTTAAAAAGTTTGCATACTAAAATTTTTAAAAATGAACAAAAAGTGTTTTTGATTAACCCGACCTGTTTCAGCTCGTAGTAAAATTGACCCGAAAATGTTGTAATATGTGTTTTACACAAGCATTGATCATTGCATAATTCATTTCTCAGATCGAAACAGAGAAGCTTCTTGCTGAACTTGTGGAAGCCGAAATCAACAAGCGTCTGGTAATTTTTTTGTGCTTAGATGCTAAAACATCTTCTCACTCTACAATCATAGTTCACATATAACTATCATGCTAATATACATATATTATTATGTAAACAGAAAGAAGGTACATACAAGGGGAAGAAATTCAATGCCATCTGCCACTTTTTTGGCTACCAAGCTCGTGGTTCTTTGCCTTCGAAGTTTGATTGTGACTATGCATATGTAAGTTTCCACACTTTAGCCAATGAATTTAAACAATAATATCTGCCCACCTAAACTCTGAACAATTCTGCTGTAGGTTCTTGGACATTGCTGTTACCATATCTTGGCAGCTGGTCTGAATGGTTATATGGCAACTGTCACTAACCTAAAGAGTCCTTCAAACAAATGGCGATGTGGTGCTGCTCCCATAACAGTAGGGTTTCACCTTTTCATTTGCATCAGCTAGTCAATATTAGTCTAGGGTTGACCTTATCATTTTGCGATATTAATGAATTATCGACTGTTGACTGGACATTTTAGGCTATGATGACTGTAAAGCATTATGGTCGTGGGTCTGGCGCAGGAGCTACAACAATTGGGAAGCCTGTAGTCCATCCTGCTGCCGTTGATTTGAGAGGCAAAGTATACGAGTATGTGAAGTTTCATTTTATTTTCTTTTTATTTGAAAGGTTTTCAATGGAGGGAGCAATCTAACTTATGTGGTATTTGATGGTTCGATTGGTGCAGGTTGCTTAGACAAAATGCAACAAAATTCTTGATGGATGATATTTACAGAAACCCCGGTCCCCTTCAGTTTGAAGGTCCTGGTGCCGATTCTAAAGCTGTTAGCTTGTGTGTTGAGGACCTGGATTACATGGGTCGTATTAAGGAATTGAACGATTATCTTGACAAGGTATTACACTGTTCTTTTTTTCTTTATTGGTCTGGTCAAAAAGCATTTTATTTCCCACTAAAATTATAACGGTTGACTTGAAGTAGACCCTATCGACCCAAAAGGTCAAAGTCAATACCATTGTTCAAGTTTCACTAAAGACCCTTACATTGCACAAGAATCATGATCCTGCGTCATTTTGATATCTAAATGACTAAAATCTATTTCAAAGAGGACATTTAGGCGTTTTTTGAGTTTTAATTATTTTGTGTCAACGTATTGATTAATTATTATTTTTTTCATGTTCGACAGGTAAGAACAATTGTGAAACCAGGTTGTTCTCAAGACGTTTTGAAAGCTGCATTGAGTGCCATGTCATCTGTGACGGACATTCTTTCGGTCATGACCTCACAACGCCTTGAATAGTAACACTACTAAGCGATTGGATTTTTATGGTTCTTCCACAGCTTATAGTACTCGAACCTTCTTCAGATTTCCTTTTTTTTATTTTCAAGATTTTGTGATGAGTTTGTTTTTTTTCCTTAAGGCAGACAATTAGAATTCCGCTACTTGGTCAAACTGTTTTTGTTTTCGGGTCTACGTTTGTGGAAGTTTTATGAAATGAGGAATAATGCTTGACATAAATATTTTGACATAATTTGTTTCTTGAAACAGCAACACTAAATATGATACCAAAGCCAAGAGTGGGCTAGCTTCTACTACTTGCGCTTAAAGTCCAATGGATAATTTTACTTGGCGACTAGTCCTCTTTGAAGAAGAGGCATGTATTCAAATTTGTTGCATCGAAAAGTTCATAGTGATGGACTGATGGGTCAAAACGAGTTGTGCCGGGTCATGCTTGTGGCACCGTAGGTTGGAAATAAAAATGAGTACCCAGTCAAAACGAGTTGTGTCGGGGTTAGATTTTTTTGGCTGCTATGAGTCACTCGAATAAACTTCAGTGGTTCCCAGTTTCTTTAGGTTCCTACTTTCTTGATGTTCATGGATGAACAGCTTTCCTTGGCGTTCATTGCTTATATGGTTTGCGGCTGTATTTGGGTTAAAGGGGTGTTTGGATTCGAATATAGATATGTGCGGTGTGAGGGGGATTAAGGAGTGTTTGGACATGAATTGATGATACTGAACAAAAAGACATTAAAGATTTAATGTGACGTCCCAAATTTGAAAGGTATAAATGTTTTATACCTCGGGAAAAAAACTTACCAAACAAGACTAATAAGATACCTTTTTTACGAAAACAAACTTATTTTCTTCATCTTATGAAAATGAATCTTGGCGCGTTCACACGTGACATGCGCCACCTTCCATAGAAATTGATAATCCGAACACACATGTCTCACAAGACAATAACTAAGGAAAAAAACTTAACTTCTTCATCTTACAAAAATGAACCATAGCGCGTTCACACGTGACGCGCGCACCGTCCAACGAAAACGCTAATTCGACGACACATGTGTTACAAGGCAGTAATTAAGGACGAAAGAATTTATAAATATTAATCTGTATAAAGCATCGCATATGGTGTCACTCAAGTTAAATCACCTATTATATTAAATGTTTTTAATTAACATGTATCCTGCGCGCCTACAATATTAAATGTTCTTTGACCAACATGTATCATGCGCGCGTGCGTTTAATTGTTCAAGCGTACTAGCTGTTCTTTTGTGAGTTCAAGCGCACCTATTGTTGCGCGCAGCTAGACAATGTGCGCAATCTTTGACAGGTGGAGCATTTTGAGAGCGCAAGAGCATTTTGAGCCTATGTCTTGAATGTGAGGTCTGGAGCTAACTACATCCAAAGTAAATGAGTTGAAAATGAGACCTCTAGTCCCCATTCAAATTATAATAATGGTCGACTTGAAGTAGCCCACATCGACCCAAAATTAAAGGTCAAAATCAAATACCATTGTATGTCCCATTATAACAGTGTGTCGCTTTTATGCAAAACATGCATTCTCTCCAAAAGGTGAAGAATGGTGGGATCACCCTGGTCCCATGCATCCTAATGGTGCTAACCGGACCCTCCCCCAAGGACCCAACCTCAGGCAAAACATGTATTCTAGATCCTGAAGTCTTCAAGTTTTACTAGAGATGCACAACAATCGGATCCTACGTCATTTTGATAACTAAAAAAAGCCTTGCGTAACGGCTGGTGTTATGCACCACCAAACGAGTGCTAAAAGTGAAGGACCGCGCATAACGTCTGGTCTTATCGAGGTTCTCAATTTAACTATTTATTTCATGTTTTATGCGTCATGCATGTTTAATAGCGTCTAATGAGCTTTAAAAAAGTGAAAATTCCACATATAGTCGTATTTACTAGTGTGATTCCATAAAATATTGCATTTCAATCGTATTTTCACTTTTGTCACTTTTGACGAGCTTGCACCAAAATTCGCGCACCAAATATTAAACGAGCTAGAAACCAAATTCAAACAGACAATGAACCATTTTAGAGCACCATATTTAATTTCTAAACAAATGAGATGCTGCCATATAGCGATGTTGGTGTATTTTGCGCACCAAACATTAAATGATAACTTTCGGTGGTCGTTGAATTTAGTCAAATGCATTAAAGTCTCATAAATGTTTAGTGCGCAAGGACCAGGGACGAATCTAGTTAGTAAGAATGGGGGGCAAGTGCCCCCATGGCTAGCCGAATTAGTCAAGATTTTAGTGTAATTTTTTTTTTTTTTTTTTTTTTTTGACCTTTTTTCGAAAGTGCCCCCACCCAAAACTCAAATTGCCCCTCACTCACATACTAAAACCCAACATTCAACACTCTAAAGCTTTATAAATCTTTCATTTAAAGTAAAAATACTCGATTTAGTACTTTGACAATTTTATGCTTATATCTTTTGGTTTATGTTTTAGGGTTTGTCTAACATGTGCCCTATGTCACAAGTTAAGCACACTAAAAGGACACCGGGTATTACAGAAAAGGACACAGGGATCCACAAAAATTGTACTTTCTGTGGATCCCTGTGTCATTTTCTGTGGACCCGGTGTCTTTTTTATGTGCTTAACATGTGCCCTTAGGGCACAAGTTAGAAAAATCCTATGTTTTAAAACTTAGTAAGATTTTGTGTTGGGTTTCAGTCCCCTACACTTCATCGGAATAATTACCATAACTTTGACTCAAATTATCATGTATTCAAGCTTTTGTTAAACGTATCTAATAAATGACATGCAAAAATGTTGTCATGGGTAAGTCAAATCGATATTAATACACATTGACTATAAACAGGTTATGGAGAGTGCTTTTTCGTACAAATTGGTATGCAACAACAGGTCCTGCTTTATTTATCACTGTTCTGGACGATCGTAAAATGGAAAAATGACTGACAGAAGAAAGGTAATTAAGGTTGCTTTTTTCTGGCAATGGGGTAATAAAAAGTTTCTGTTTTTGGAAATGGGGGTAAGTAGAGGGTTGAGTTACACCATAAATTTTCGCCAACTGTCCACATAGAATATCTTGACTAAACTAAATTTGAAACGGTTTAAAACATTGAAGTCATGCGTTTTTTAGGAGTTGCTTATAACAAAGCGGAGAAAGAAGGTTGAAGATTGTAATTTGATCAATTAGCCTACGTGATAACATTAAGTAGGGTCGAGCATTATAGACCGGATCGAATCGAAAAATCTGTTTGAACCAGACCGGTCTCCGGTCCTTAGTGCACCTTTTTAATCATTTCGATCTTCGGTCTGGTCTAGTCTGATTCGGTCTTACGCACAACCAAACATTATGCTTTGTTGGATTGGATCGACCGACAAACTGAACCATACCGACTCACTGACCCAAACATTTCAGTCCAGTATTTTAAGTCAAATCTGTTTTCTGTCCGGTCCGGTTTTTGAATCGTGCTCAACCCCAATACTATTGGCCAATTAAAAATGAAAATTAATGCTAATTTGGTCGAACTCTTTAATTTACACCTAATTTATAGAATGTGCTAAGGAACACGTGTTAATTTTGTAAGAAAAAAGAGGAGATAATTAATAAAATTTTAGTTGTTAAATTTGAAATAAATTATACAAACTTAAATATACTTTATATTTTATAAAAAAACAACAATATGTTGTTATCATTTATAAATATTATTTATAAATATTATTATCACTATATATTAAATTTATTTGCACAAAATTATTAAAAAATATATATATATATATATATATATCCATGAGTTACTGTGACATGTAAATTAATACACGAGATTATACATCTACGAACGATTCCTGTTATTACTCTTTATGAGATTAAGTAAGGATATTCGGAAAAATATTTTTTTTTAACTATCCACTTTCAATAACGACTCATGTTATTCCTTTTTATAAGCTTAACCCGTGCACCGGTTTAAAAATCGGCTTAAATTATTATTAATATGATTATAAATATCAAAATAAAGGCTCAACCTCACACATTACTGTGTGATAAAAATAAATAAACAAAATTCTACATATAACAACGACATATTTTTTTAAGGTCATTATTTGCTACTAAACACAAATAATATCTAGAACATGATATCACTAGTTAAATTTGAACAAGATCAACTTAAACACTTTGTCAGTTAAACAAAGTCAAATAATTTGTGCAACAAAAATTTTATACAAAATATTAATCGATATCAACACATAATGAAAAAAAAATTATGTAAAACTCATGCGCGCACGGTTTTATTAATAGTTTGTTCATATTAAACTTTAATTTGTTTAGTTTGTTTATATTAAACTTTAATTTGTGTTCCAATTTTGTTGTATTGATTTTTAATAGGATAATTGTCTGAAAATATATTTAACTTCGGCACTTTTTTTTAGTTATGTACACATTTATTTATTTCCTATTCAATCATTAAACGTTTAAATTCACGTTATGTTGTGCATCCAGTGACTTACGAAACAAGTAACTGGCCATTTTTAAATTTTTTTCACCATGTTTATTTGACATGTAGGGTGGGTGGACTAGATGGACGACGGCCAAGGCCTCCAGATTTGAAAGGCCTCAATTTTTGCCCCGTTGTTTGTCACGAGTATACATATTTGCCCGTGCATTTACGTATCAAATTTCATAGCCAGTTTTCGCTCTAGGCTTAAGGTGATCTTAGCAGCCTAGCATTCTGTATTTGGCCCTGTAGCGGTTTTTATATAACTAGCTTGCATTGTATCTTATATAATAACGACAAATTTATGATAACCATAGTTTTTGAAGGCCTCATTTTGAGTTTTACCCAGTGCCCCGAAAACTCAAGCACGATCCTGATCATGCATCACGTTAAATTGAATATTAGCATGAGTTGCATCATAAATTATCATCAGCAAAGATTAAATTGCTTAATCATGCATCATGCGTCCTTTTTTCATAATATTGTTCGTTTTTATCGTCATCATCCTCGTAAATAGTGGCGGACCGACGCGGTTTCCCAGGGATGCACGGGACCCTATGAATTTTTTTGTATAGTATAAAATTATGTCAAATATATCAATTTTTCTAAAATAAACCCGGTCACTAATTTTTTTTTACAATTTTTGATACTTTTTGTAAAATAAACCTTATAATTGTTGATTATGTATTCGTCAATGCTCGTAAATTCGTGTCCTAATAATCGGTTTTTTCATCTTCATTATAACTTATAAGCGATCATGCATATAACCGTTATATTTTCGGGATCATCGATTGTTGCATCATAGTCTATTATCATTAGCATCATTGTTGATAGTATACATCATCGTCGTTTACGGCATCATCGATGTGGCATCATTGTCAATTTACGAAGCATCATCATTAACACATCTCTCGTCATGAACATCACCTTCGTATGGCTCGAATTCGCATGTTGGAATCACTCCTAAACCTAAATTAAGTGTTAGTGATTCATATGTAATAGTTAGCTTAATTATGGCCTTTATGTTTGTTTTAGCTTAAGCTTATGTAGAAGGCCCATAAGCTTAGGCCCATGTCCATTAAGGAAAAGGATGGGAACTAGGAGTGTTGCCCTAGCTTCCCTCCTATAAATACTCTTGTATAACCCTCACTTGAGGGTTGGTTGTTCAATTCATTTCTCTTTCACTACCTCACGCATAACCGTCCTTATTATCTTACGCGTAGTGTTTGTGTGTGCGTTGTTCAACCAATCTTTCTTCTCTATTTCTTTCATTGATGCTTGTGTTGTAAAACTAGTGACCTAACAGTGGTATCAATCGCCTACTAGTTGGGTGAATCGTATTGTTCTTGAAGTGGGTTTTTTTGGTACTACGCGTAAAACATACGTGCGTGGTTTGATACTTTGGTTCGCTTAAAAACACATTTTTTACATGTTTGAATCGAATATTCTTGTACTTTCAATGTTTTAAGGTGTTAAAATAACTGTTTTTGGCAAAAAGTTTCAACCTTTACGCGTGGATCATCGTTTTTAAGCTTGGTTTTGTACGAGGGTTTCATCCTACGCGTAACTGTTTTTTATGTTTTGGATCATCAAATTTCACACTCTTGTGTTCTTTTGGTGATATTGAAGCTATTTCATCACACAAAAACTGGTTTAGAAACATCTTTGGGCAAAATCATTTTTACGAGTAAAGCTACGCGTATCAAAACCCTAAACTTACGCGTAACTTTATCCTTGGTTTGATCTTCAGTTTCGTGGTTTACTCCATGTTTTCTTGCTTGGATAAGCCTGAAAATACGTCGACTTTAGATATCTTTTGCACTGTGATAGTGTAAAAGATCACTTGGGATAAAACCCTAAAATTACGCATAAGCATAAAGCTTACGCGTAGAAAATCCTACGCATAAGATTTATCTTACGCCTAAGCTTAGTCTTACGCATAAGGTAATCCTACGCCTAAGTTTTCTACGCCTAACTTCTTGTTTTACGCATAACTTTAGTGCTTTTTCCTTACTTACGCGTAAGCTAAACCTACGCGTAACTTCTGTTGTTACGCGTAACTTTGGTGTTTTTACGCATAAGTGCTACTTGGCTATTGTGATTTCTACGCCTAAGGATACTTCATCAACAAAGGTTCATTCGACTACAAAGATCCATTTAACAACACAAGTTTTGAACATGTCACAACCACCATACTCTACCTATTTCCCTTACACTTATACTCAACGTCAACAACAACTAAGTCCACAACATCAACAATGGAATCAACAACAAGCAATTTATCAACAACAATTTAATCAACAACATACTCCACAATTGGGAGCAATTCCACCACCACAAATGGTTCAACCACCACCAAGTCTTCAAGTTCAACCCTACACAAACGATTTCAATCAACATCCATCAAGGAACACTATGAAGGAACCCACTTGGTTTGCAAAGATGTGTGAAGCTTTAAGCAACCAACAATCAATTCATGAGGCTGGATCACTTGATAGACCTCCAATGCTCACTCCAGGAAACTACGATCAATGGGTGATAAGGTTCTTTAGGTTTTGTGATCTGAAGAAGCCACATGGAAAGTTCTTAAAGAAGGTTATCTTGGAAGGTCCATTTCAGATGCCTACTGTCATTGTACCCGAAGATCCAAATGCTAATCCACCAAGAGATGAACAATCAAACATTGCTACTGTTGCAGATCTGAATCCAGCAGAACTTCTACACTATGAAGCTGATGAGCTTGCAATGCAATATATCCTTTTAGGATTACCAAACCCAATTCTTCGAAGTGTTGATGCTCAAAAGACTGCAAAGGAAATTTGGGAACATATTCATCTTCTTATGGAAGGATCTGCACTCAATCAGGAGGATATGGAATCCAAAATTTACTTGGCTTATGAACACTTCATGATTGAACCTGGAGAGACACTAGAGTCTTATCATCATCGATTCTCAGACATCATAAATGATTTGGATAAACACAACATCATCATGCCAAGAATTGCAGTGAATACTAAGTTCCTGAGTAGTCTTGGTCCTGAATGGGAGAAGTATGTCATTTTTTCTCCGTCAAGCGAAGAACATGCATCATTCTACATACGGATTGTTGTACGATTACTTGAAGCCTCATCAAAAGGAAGTTGATAAGGAAAGGATTCTCCGTGCTCAAATTGCCTCATCTACACTTCCGGAAAATCAACAACTTGCCTTGTATGCTCAAAACAGTTATCATCCTCAACCAGCAACTCAACCAACTGCCACAATCACACCAAATGATCAATCACAGCAATCTCAACAAAATCAATTGGTTCCTTACAACAACAACAATGATCAGGCACTTTATAGTCAAGCTAATGAGGAATCCGATCCGTTCGAAGCATTGCAACAAGGATTTGTTATGATTGCTAATGCTTTTGGCCGTTATACAAACAAATCCAACAATCGCATTCGTTCCTCATCAAACACCAGGAATCAGGTTGTAGTGAAAAATGGACGAGTTGAAGTTCAGCATCGTGGTTATGGTCGTCAGATGGGCGGTGGTCAAGGGTTTAATGCCGTGGGTAGGAATAACAACAGAGCTCAAGGGGTGGAACAGGGAAATGCTCAGAATGGGTTGAATAGTCTTCGATGCTACAATTGCAATGAGAAGGGACACCTGGCTAATGCATGCCCAAAGCCGAGGACTAGGGGCAGTGCTTATCACAAGGAGGCTTTACTTTTGGCTCTTAAGGATGAAGCTGGTGGAACTCTCACAGACAAAGAACATAGCTTTATGGCAGATGCAGACTCAGATGATGATATGGAGGACTTGCAGGCCAATGCAGCTGTTATGTTGATGGCTAATATGCTTGAGTTACACATGAGTGACACAGGCCCATTGTATGACACTGATGGCTTGTCTCACGTATCCGAACAAACCATATTTATCTCTGATCTAATATCTCCGCCAACATCTGAATCCGGCAAGGCTCAGAATGTTCAAAATGAGTCGTCCACATCTCATTCCGACGATTTTCAACCAGACCCCGTAGTTACATTTGACGATCAAGATGACCTTATGGTTTCCCTTGATAATCAAATTGACTCCGTGGTTATACTTGAAGATATAAATAATGATCATGTTGTGACTCACATTGAACACACCGAACTTTTGCCTCGTCCAGATGTTGATATGTGGCTTAAAAACCAACAATCCATAGTGGACGAATGTCATGCTGTAAATCAGGACTTGAAAAGTAAAAATGCACTGTTAACCAAGGATTTTGAATGTTTACAAAAGCAACTCAACTTTTTAAAAACTCAAGAAAAACGTGAAAAAGGTTTTGAAGCCGCCTTTGCTAAATCTCATCAAAACGAAAAATATTTAGAGAGACAGATGTGTGATCTAGCCGCTTCGAAGAATGCTTTGTTGTCTGAAATAGAACAACTGAAACATGAACATAAAAAGCAAATTAACGCTCTCACCTTGGAAAATCAAAAAGCTAAGGCTGAGCTGTTAACTTGTCAAAAACAGTTCTCTGCATACAAAAAGCATTCAACGAAATGAATAGATGATCATCTTGAAGAAATTATCGGCTTGCAAAACAAACTTAAAGAGTTTAAAACTGTTGTTTACAAACATGGTGAGTCAGTAACTGCTATTGAAAAGTTTACTTTAAAACCCAATCCAAATGGATATGGACCGAATCTTGCTGATTACAAACCTAAGCTTTCAACCAAAGCATTCAAACCAAATCCTGAAGTTTCCAGTGCAGAATATAAAATTGATAATTCTGTTATGAGTGTTGTTGAATATCATCGTCAAGAGGAATTAGATGCAGAAGACGAGAGTCGATCAAAATTAGAAACTGTTGTTTACAACAAACCTTTTAACTATTCAAAACCGGTCACTTTCGTCAAACCAACGGATTCTTCTAACACACCAAGGATTATCATAAAAACGTCTGAGTCTTCTAATGTTAATCCCCAACCAGACTATGCACAAATTTATGGTCCTTTACCTTCCATTAGTGAAGTAAACTCAAAACCTGAAAATCGCAAAATTCTTAGATATTTTGACCTTTTCATGGCTGACCTTAAAACCTTACAACATGAGATAGAATATCATTCTGCAATCAAAGTTCAACATTTTCAATCGCCTCTGGCGCGAGAACAAAGAGATATTTTTCAGAAAAATCTTTTACATAATGTTAAAAATTTTAAAAATTGTGCATTGTCTTGGGAACGGGACTTTCATAAGGAACTTGGAGTGATGAAGGTCGTTTTCGAGAAAAGAGAAACTTCTATTTCTAATACTAAACGTAAAAAGAAAATGTTGAGAAAAGATGTTGATCGACTCTTGAACGATGTTATCTATGCTGATATCCATAATGTTGTGTTATTCAATTCTTTGCCACATGCATCTGATTATATCTCTGCTGATACTGTTGATAATGTTGTAACCGTTAAGAATACTAATAATGTGCACCAGATCGAGTCTTTAAAAGCTGAAAATGAACGATTGATTAACGAGCTTTCAAATGCAAAACGTCGTCTTAATTGGTGTCAAAAAGATATTCACGATCAACAAACTTGTTTTTCAAAACAAAATCGCTCAGTTGCGTGCAAAATCTTCTGATCCTAAATTTGAACAACTGGATGATCAAAACGTGTATTTGAAATGTAAAATCTCAAAATATGAACAAGAACTTGTAAAAGTTAAACATGAATATGGTGTCATATATGATTTACTTAAAAAGACTCGTGATGATGCATCAAACGAGCTTGATCATTTTCTTGCACACACTAAGGAAGTCATGAATTTTTCGGGAAACCTTCGTTCTAAAAATCAAGAATTGGTGCACACTATCTTTAAGCTAAGAGAAATGTTAGGAAAGTATGAACAACTTCCGCCTACCGTGATTAAGATAATAGCACCAGTAACACTTAGTAATCGTGCACCTAGACTCCCTACTGCCAAATCACAAGTTGCTAACGTGCTTCCTTCTACTGAAACAGGAATATTTGCCTCTTTTCCAAACGTCCGCACTTCACAGCCTAGGAGCACTACATCGAAGAATAGGAAGTTGCGACCTAAGAAAAGATAAATAAGGAATGCTAAAGTAGAAGAACACCCTAGGACTATGAATAAGACTCACGTTGCTTCCACTATAGATATTGCGTCTGGCAAATGTAATAGAAATAGTGATGTAACGAATGCAAAACCTTTAAGTACTTTTGATATTCAGTCTGATGCACCTTGTGTTATTTGTCGTAAAAGTATGAATTCTGATTGTCATGACAAATGTGTTGCTAAAGCTATCATCTCTCGTTTAAGGAATCCTAAGAATCGGAATACCTCTAGGCCCACTAATCATTCTAAGTTTGTGCTTGGTAGACCGCCCCCTTTAGATTCTAAGAACCGCATTGATGTCCCTGTAGTTCCAGTATCACCTCCAAAGAAAGTAGTACCACTTAGTGCATTCACTAAGACTAAAGCAAATACTAGTTGGAGATGGCAAAAATGGTTACATACTACACTAGGATTTAAATGGATACCTAAAGTTATTGATGTGTGTATGTCTACTATAACTGCTCCGGAACCCTCTAACATTTCGGGTTCCACATCTACTTCTATTTCATCTGTGTCGTCTGTGTGTAATACAGGTGATACAGATCATTCTTTGGATTGTTGATAGCGGATGTTCCCGACACATGACAGGAAACCTTAAACTGTTATCAAACTTTATTGCAAAGTTCATTGGCACTGTCAGATTCGGGAATGATCACTTCGCAGCTATCATGGGCTACGGAGACTATATCAATGGGAACATCGAAATTAGCAGGGTTTATTATGTGGAAGGCCTCGGCCACAATCTGTTTTCAGTAGGTCAGTTATGTGATGGAGATTTGGAGGTTGCTTTCAGGGAGAAATCTTGTTTCATTCGTGATCTACAAGGAAACGACCTTATGTCTGGCTCGCGTAACTCAAGTCTTTACACTATCTCTATGCAAGACATGGTTGCTTCATCTCCCATCTGCTTACTTTCAAAGGTAACATCCACAAAATCCTGGCTTTGGCACCGTCGTCTCTCACATTTAAACTTTCAAACTATAACCAATCTTGCTCGACACAAACTAGTTGAAGGTCTCCCACGATTCTGGTATTCTAAAGATCACCTTTGCTTAGCTTGTGAACAAGGAAAAAGCACTCGTGCTCATTTTCCTTCAAAGGTGGAGCACAGCTCTCAGCATGTGCTTCATCTTCTTCACATGGATTTGTGTGGCCCAATGCGCGTGCAAACGATCAATGGCAAACGCTACATCTTAGTAATTGTTGATGACTATTCACGATGGACTTGGGTGTACTTTCTTCGAAGCAAAGACCAAGCTCCACAAATGATCATCACCTTTCTCACAAAAATTCAAGTTCAGCTCCGGAACACCGTCCGCCTAATAAGAACAGACAAAGGAACTGAATTTGTTAACCAAACTCTTCGAGAATTTTATGAGAAAGTGGGAATTCAGCATCAGACATGTATTGCACGTACACCAGAACAAAACGGAGTTGTTGAAAGACGAAACCGAACGTTAGTGAAAGCTGCAAGAACAATGTTAATCAATGCTAAACTTCCAGATTACTTATGGGCAGAAGTTGTATCTACTGCATGCTATACTCAAAACCGTTCTATGATCACTAAACGCCACAACAAAACACCTTTTGAGCTTCTCCACAACCATAAACCGAATATCAAACACTTTCATGTATTTGGATCCCTTTGCTATCCGAATAATGATCGTGATGATTTTGGAAAGCTCAAAGCCAAAGCTGGCATTGGAGTCTTTATTGGATATTGTGAGAATTCTAAAGGTTACCGGATATGGAATCGTCGTACAAAGCAGGTTATGGAAACGATTCATGCTCATTTTGATGAACTTACGGAAATGGCTTCTGAGTATAACAGCTTGGAACCCGGTCACAACCGCTTAAACTTCCCTCAAACCCCATCATCAGCTGAACAAAGCCCCCAGCTCACTCGTCAACAAATGGAAAGACTCTTTGCTCCTCTGTTCAGTGACGATATTGATGAACGTGCTCCAGGTGTATCCGCTGTTTCCGCTGCTCAACCTGATACTACTCTTATACCTGATACACCTGCTACAACAACTACTGTTGAAGAAGCACCACCAGTTGACTCCAACACAACAGTTGAACAAACCGCTTCCAACAATGATGAAACGGCTGATGATGTTCTTAATGAAGTACCCCCACCTGTAGATTTTGATCCAAATGCGTTCTTTAACCCGTTTGCTAATGAGACTGCTGCACCAGATGTCGCGGAATCTTCAACAAGCCATTTGAATCCTTAGAATCTGCACAATGTATACCAACATCAACCCTCTACACATCGATGGACGAAAGACCATCCTCTGGAAAATATTATTGGCAACCCGAATCAACCAGTCGTTATGAGACAACGTCTTCACTCAGATGGTGAACATTGCATTTATGCACTCACTGTCTGCCAATCTGAGCCTAAAAACATTAAAGACGCAATGACAAAAGACAACTGGATTGAATCCATGCAAGAAGAACTCAACCAATTCAAACGTCTTGAAGTATGGGAACTAGTTGAAAGACTAACAGGGGTCTACGTCATTGGTCTCAAATGGATTTGGAAGAACAAATTGGATGCTGAAGGGAACGTAATCCGAAACAAATCACGTCTAGTTGCTAAGGGTTATCGTCAGGAAGAGGGTATAGACTTTGAAGAATCTTTTGCTCCGGTTGCTCGTCTTGAGGCTGTTCGGATATTTCTCGCGTTCGCGGCTCATATGAATATGACGGTCTTTCAGATGGATGTCAAAATTGCGTTTCTCAATGGACAACTTAAAGAAACGGTTTATGTCAGCCAACCAGAAGGATTCGTTGATCCCGAGTTCCCGAACCATGTCTACAAACTGAACAAAGCTCTGTATGGTCTCAAACAAGCTCCTCAGGCATGGTACGATAAGCTATCATCTTTCCTCATTGCCAATAATTTCACCAAAGGTTCGGTCGACCCTACTCTTTTTATACAATATCACGGGACACATATCTTAATTGTTCAAATTTACGTGGATGACATCATTTTTGGGTCTACACATAAAAAGTACTCAATCGCTTTTGCAAAACTAATGAAGAAAATTTTGAAATGTCCATGATGGGTGAACTTACGTTCTTTCTAGGACTGCAAGTTCATCAATCACCCCGTGGTATTTTCTTGAGTCAGTCCAAATATGCCCTTGAATTGTTAAACAAATTTGGAATGAAAATCTGTGACACTTATGCCACACCAATGGCTCATAACAAGAAGCTAGATGCTGATTTACATGGGAAATTGGTGGAACCTACAAAATACCGAAGTATTATTGGGTCTCTCATGTATCTAACAGCTAGCAGACCTGATATTGTCTTTGCCGTTTATCTCTGCTCCCGTTATCAGTCAAGACCAACTGAAACCCACCTCTCTGAGGCTAAAAGAATCCTCCGATACATCAAGGGAACCATTAACTTGGGAATCTGGTATCCGAAGGATTCTGGTTTTGAACTAATCGCTTTTTCAGATGCTGATCACGCAGGATGTTTAGATTCACAAAAAAGTACTTCAGGAGCACTACAATTTCTTGGTGATAAACTGGTGTCCTGGCAATCGAAGAAGCAGGATTGTACATCGCTGTCATCAACCGAAGCAGAATATGTAGTCATGTCGGCGTGTTGTGCTCAAGTCATCTGGATGAGAACACAACTCAAAGACTATGGTTACGTATTTGACAGAATCCCGATGTACTGCGACAATCGGAGTGCTATTGCGATCTCGTGCAACTCAGTTCAGCATTCGAAATCTAAGCACATCGATCTTCGTTATCATTTCATCAAGGATCACGTGGAACATGGTATAGTTGAATTATACTTCGTGGGTACAGAATACCAATTGGCAGATCTTCTCACCAAAGCCTTGCCTCCCGCTAGGTTTAATGAGTTGGTCCACCGGATTGGTATGCGGTGTTTGACTCAAGAGGAATTGAATGAACTCTTAAAACAGTCTTAAAAACCAGTCAAACACCAAAATCTCTTTTGTAAATATCTTTCAAAAACAAAATACAGAAATATAAAACCTGATAAAACAACAAAAATATTCTTCTATCTATTTTTCTATTCAACATGGCAAGTACATTTCTTCCGTCAACACTCTAATCTTTCAAAATTCAGTATTTTTCCGATCAAGTGTTGAGGGAGAGAAAATAAATACTTAACTGTTTCAAAATAATTGTGTACTTGCATGTTATACTATTCCTGTTGTTTCTTTAAATTGGTGGTCACATTTCTGGTTTATGACACTCCTCGGACTACAATTTATAACCTTTCTTTATTTCTTAAGTCGAGGGGGAGTGTCGTCAAGTTTTTTTTTATTAAAATATTTCGTTTGGTAACCAAAATGGAAGTTAAAAGGCTTTGGATAAAAATGGAAAAGGTGGAGGGACTAAAACTGCCAAAAGCTCAAACTCTCTTTTAATAAAACTCCCTCACCTAACTTACACTTCACATTTATTATCATCACCTAACTAATCCTACGCACAAAATTCGTTATTCAAATCCGTGTTTCTGATCATCAATCTGTAAGTGTTTTTGTGTTCTTAACAAGTTTTTAAACAATGGTTTTGAATTTTTCATAAATCCAACGATTAAATCTTGAGATATATTGATTTTAGTGGTCTACGCATAAGCGTATGAACACTCAATCATGATTGTGTGTTTGGGGTCTAAGTAATAGTGTCAAAACGTTCTTATAACATCTGTGATACCACTTTTATCCTCAAAATGCACCCAGAAACACAAATTGATTGACTTTCAAAAACTAGGGTTTATGTGTGGGTTTGGGTGTTTTCAAATGAGAGTGTTTTTGGTTAAAAAGATTGTTGTGTGATGTTGTTCTTATGATGAATTTATCATATCTGTGCTTAGAATTAACCCAGAAACACTAATTGATTGCTAATTAGAAATTAGAGCTTATGTTCTTCGCGTTTGGGTATTTTTGATTCACTACGAATTGGGTGTTAAAACTTGGTCATTACACTCACATAACATCTTAGACTTACCAGAATAACTTTGGTGCAAATCCTATGGCTAGATTTCATACGCGTAATTCATGGACTTTAGGGTTTAGTCTTACGCGTAAGACTTTCTACGCGTAAACTGTTTAATAAGTATTCATGCCATGATCTGTTATAGAATGAATGTATGTGTTAAAATTGATGTTATGATGATTTTATTTCAGGTTTGCTACACGTAAAAATCAGAATCAAGGTTGTTAGATAACTACACATAAGGATCACCTTACGCGTAGCATGTTATGCGTAAGAGAAATCTTACGCGTAGCGTTTACGCGTAAGGTTATACAAAGGGACTACGCGTATCCTGTGAAGGATATGCGTAAACAGTAACCTCTACGCATAAGGTCTACTCTTACGAGTAAGCCTTACGCGTAAGGTTTAATACACGCCTACGCGTAAGCTTTACGCATAAGGTCCCCTTTTTCTACGCGTAATATTTCTTACGCGTAAGTAAGGATCCTACGCATAAGCTTGCACGTGGATCTTAAAAACATTCCTCAGCCTTGGAGAACCCTTTATATCATCATCACAAAATCTGTTTCTGGTCGTGACAGTGGCTATGAGCATCCCAAGCTCGTGGAACTGCAAATCTTTTGGGCTCTGATCAACATGAAACACATCGAAATTGAAGCTCTGATATGGGATGACATGATGAAATTCCTCAAAAAGCTTGGCTCAAAGATTCCTTATATCAGATACACAAAACTGTTGATCCAAAGAGCTCTTGGACTCAATTCTGATATCCCCAAGAGAATCAATGACCCCGACAATCTTGACGTGTTGTCTGAACCCACACTAACAGTCAGATTTAAGGAGTCAACTACCAAGAAACAAGGTGCTGTGTTGCCGGATCTCCTTCTCTCAGATGAACTCAAACAACTCTACTCCTATAAAAGATATTTGGTAGCTGTGAAAGAGAAAAAAGTTGGTTTTCTCGATGAAAAATCTTCTGGTACACCTACAAGGAGAACCAGAAGAGGAAGTACAGGGAGTGCTGCAAGCACTGAGAGTCAGAGGAAGTTCCCCAAGAGGAAACCTGCACGAAAAAGGACAGTTCCCACCAAGGAAGTTGTTCCCATTATCGAACCTAAGCCTGAACCGCAAAGAAAGCTTGTGGACGAAAGCTCTGAAGGTACAAAATCAGACGAAGAGATCTTCTACTCTGAAACTCCAACCGATACTAATCCTTCAGCAGTCAAACCTCCTAGTCCACCAGCAGATATAAGCAAAGGGAAGACTCCAGTCATTGAGCAACAAGAAGAAGAAGAATCAGATGAAGAGCCTCTAGACACTAAGTACAGAAGGAAGTTCAAATTCGTTAGACTCCAACACGTTGCAAAAGAATTTGCTAAAGATCAAATGGGTGGCCCCGGAGGGTCAAGTGGTGAAGTTCAACCTACACCAGATCCTGATGTGGTTAATCGACCCGATAAGGGAACTGGTGCCACTACTTTGGAGCAACAACAAAAGCGCGTGGAAGATTCTATTGAGTATGACATTGAAGAACCAGAAACTGAAATGTCCGAGAAAGATAAAGATGTTGATTATGATATGTTTCTTCTGGATAGTCCTACTCGTTCCAAGGAGAAAACTTCTGAACCTCCTAAGGACCCGGAGTCTCCTCACATCTCATCATCATCGGATTCATCTTCTCACTCCTCACCACCAACATCAAAAAGAACAACTAGATCCACATCCATATCAGTGAAGAAGCCAACTGCCTCTTGGATTTCTCAAACTAAGACATGAATCGTTAAAGCTGTCAAACAGGTCAGAAAGAAAGACGTACTTTACAAGAAGCTGAATTTTCTTGCTGATCAGGTACAGTACCTTCATGACGAGAATGACGAGATGAAAGTTGAAAGGGAGTATGTCCAGAAGCTCATGAAAGATGATCTTCAAGGGAAAATGGACGAGATGATCAAAGGATACACTCACAAGTACCTTCTTGACATCGTTCCTAGAGTTACTAAGGAGCTGTTCACCAAACAACTTTATCCGAATCTCTTACACCTGGCCAAACAGACTATGAAATCAACTCCAATGAATGTGAACATCAATCCAGTTGATCCCATAATCTTCTCAGATGCTGAATTAGTTGACCAGCTGGTAGCTCAAATGTCCAAACGATCTGCAACACTTGCCTCTCACGAAGGTAAATTGCTTGAAGCATTGCTGGAATATCAACTCAAATCAGCATGCAGAGTAGAAGCTGAAAGGCCTAAGCGTCCACGCGATGATGAAGATAAGGATCGGGATAAGAATGACGAGCCTAAACGCCCGAAGAAGTCTGGTGAATCATCTTCTATGCAACCTCCACCCAAACGGACTCCAGCACAACAAAGGTCTCCTCCTTGTTCTTCTACTGATAAACCTCAGGATTCTTCTGAGTTACCACCCCAGACTCAGAAAACCGGTGATCACTTTGAGTATACAGGTGGTGACGATGAGGAATTCCATTAGCCCCAACAACAATCCACCTCTCCCGACAAAGTTAAGAAACCATAATCCTCATCTAGGCCTAAGAAAAAGAAGAAGAAGGCGCCTAAGGTTGACGTCGTATCATGGCTAGATGAAGATGACACAGAGGAATACGACTGGTTTTCTACACTTGTTAATTCCACTCCCTATCCAACTGAAGGTCAAGATCTGGAAGACGGTAGTACATTGGAGCATGCAAAGATATTGCAAGAAAAATTCCATGTGAAAAAGATGACGAAATCCGAGTTGAAGCGAATCAAGAATGAAGCATTTCAACTTCTCAAAGACAGCTCAGAAAGTGCTATCGAAGTTGAATATCACCTCGATAATATAGCACGAGCCATGTCTAACAACATGGATTGGCTCAACCCAGAAGCAAACATCGACTTCACCAAACGGGACAACCCTCCATATTACACCGACTGGTCTAAACCTCTACCAACAATTGGCCAACCAGATCAGCCTCGGATTCCATTCCGATATTTCTTCAACAAAGACTTGGAATTTCTTCTACACGGTGGTGATGGTTCAAGGAAATACGCTACATCTCTGACACTTCCATTTTCGGCAGCCATATACTCTAACTGCATAGCCATCGAGGAAAGGGCTAACCACATGTTCTCCAACAATGTGGAAGTATATGACCGTGATGCAATGTATGGGATTCACCATTGGCCGGAACGCCGACGAATCTACTACAGAAGCTGTCAGGTTCAGAAGTCTTCACATGAAGTGTTCAGTACTAAAGGAATAGTTGCTATTAAACAAGCTGATCTTTCGTCTAAATGGGACTACACTTTCCTCAAGAATATCGTGGTCAAAAGGCAAGACGAAAGTGATTATGCATTCTCTGAAGCGGACTTTGAGAATTTGTCTATCGACGACATTGAAGACATGTACCTTGCCAAAGTACAGGGTCGCATGAGATAATTTTCAACTGAAGTACAACGTGAATTCATCAAGTCCTTGCTTATCTTCATCAGACGCATAGTCATCACAGAACGTGTAGAAGATCTCCAGCTTGCAGTTGAATCATATCAGACCCGTGTCAACTTCACTCCACCTCAGCTAGATCTTCCCGACATCAACCAGCTTTCACAATACACCCTCATCAGCAAACCATTCGGCGTCGTTTATCGCAGTGAACTTCAACGAAATTGCTTGATGACGTGTAGAGATCTTCACAAATTTGGGGATCACACATTGAAGAAGGTTCGAGATGGCCTGGCTTATAGGTTAAAGGCGATCCATGAAGGCATCGGGTCGAAGAAAAGATGGAATTCTCAAGATCGAAGGGATGTGAAGCGGATCATCACTATGATTGATGAAAGGTTGTATCGAAGGGACCAGTTCAGAACATTAGAGAACTTTGTAGGTGGTCGTCCCAGGATTGCTCTCGCCGGCTATCAACGCCATGTTCGCATTCCTGGAAAGCTTGATGGACTTCCTGGTACCCCTTGAACTGCTTCTATTTCATAATATTTTGGATGTGTGATTTAATTATGTCAAATGGCTTGTGCACACATAACAGTGTACAACCCGTAATTGTCAAGAAAGGACCCTGTGGTACGCTTCAGTGCCACAATCCTTATAAAAGAAGCGAAAGCTTCTTACTTTTGAGTAAACCTTATCAAACCTTTCACTTTTCAAAGGTTTTACTCAAAAGAACAAGTACTTCCCCTTATGATTTTCAAAATAAGTACTCAACCGTTTATATCACTTGTTGAGGGGGAGTATTTGACTTAAAACTTTGTTCACCAAAATGTTCTTTGTGTCACTCTTCCCGCAACACTCGAAATGGTCATATTTATTCTCAACTTTTCAAAAATAACATTTTATATGCCATTTTTGAGGGGGAGAAAATATACGTGATAAGAAATATGTTGTGTTTTGCTCATGAATTCTCGTGTGAAAAGACTTTAACCCATGAATTGACGGGATCTAAACAGTCATACATTGAAAGGATTTGTCTTCCAAGACTTATCCAAGTAAATTGTACCCATTCGAGAAACTCTTGATAGACATGAACTTTGACGGGTTTGACAACCTTTTGGGGTTGTCCACATCTTCAAGGTAGTTATTAGAGCTAGTTGTCACCTAAAAGCTGACAATGTAACTCTTTAACTATGCAACGTAATCGTGTCTCGCAAGGAATTGTCTATTTTGAGTCGATCAATTCAAAAAGTGCGCGCTCTTTCCTCACCATGCAAATTTCTGTCTAAACTCTTAAGCATGTGTGGAGGGAGAGTATTTCTGCAAAAGATCAAACTCTTTCAGTGGTACAAAATGTTTTTCATTCACAATCACTTTAAGAGATTTTTTTAAAATGGTTTTTATGGCAATGGAGTTATAAGGTGATTAAGGTTAGGAATAACCGTCCTATGATCTGCCAGAGCCGGAGGGATCTACCCAAGGACATCACAAATAGTTAGAAGTTAGAAGTCCTTAGGTATGATTATAAAAAAGGAGAAAATGAGAATCGGAGAAAGAAGGAGTTGAAGAATAAAAAAGAAATGCAAAGAAAAGGGTGAAAAGAAATAGCCCTCCAGATTATTCAACTTAGGTCAGACACCGGGTTCAATTCATATGCTACTGGTTGTCACTTGACGACACCGGTATTGAAGATTAAAAGTCGTCATGGACCCAGTGACGCATGCACTAAACCTTCTTAGCCACTCAAGTTTCTCTCAACAGAAGCTTGTTTCATTCTCACAGGGAACCCTACATAATCTATCAGCTTTCTCTTAGAGATTGCTGATATTGAAGAAGGAGACCCTCTCCCTAGTCTCCGCTCAGGAAAACCAAAACGCACAATTGAGTCTAGAGCCACGAGATTCATCAAAAGATTTCTTAGGTACACTTGACATTTCATCACTTGATGTTCAACAATAAGAACATCAGTGGTACGTTATCGAGTCCTTCACAGATCTTAGCAATCTGTCGAGAACATTTATGAGAGGTTCACATCTGTGATCCTTAGTGATTGAATGGAAACTCCTGCCAGGGTCAACATCAAACAGCCCTGACAGCAGGTCACTTCGGTAACTCCCCGTGGATTACGCTTAGTGTGTCTCAAACGGTCTACAGTCGTGAGGTGATGCTTCGGTATACCTCAACGACTCATCTGAACTGTAGGTGTACTTCGGTACATCGCGTTATCTCACTTGTGGGACTCCAGTTCAGGAACGGCCTTTGTGAGAATTAGAGTTGTGTTTTCACACTATGCTGTTAACACTCTCAAAGTTCAAACTTGTAAGTGCCGGAATCCGCTTATTACTAACCGTTTTAATGTTTTCTTCTTATGGAAGCTCTGGAGCGGAATGATCGTGCAGATTCTTCTCATGCTCACGCCAACATCATCACTAATGGAAATTCTATCTAAAAGCAACACAAAAGTCAGAATGATTCTTCGTCAAACCAAAGAATCTACAAAGTTAAAGACTTAAAGAACTTCATCAGTACTGAAATCCAATGTCAAAGAGCGTGTGAGCATGTTGAAGAATGACGTGGAGACACTGGAGCAGCGAAGCAGACCTGAGGCAGACTTGATGCAGACAACAACAACATACTATCACTTCCATCACAAAGAACAATTATCAAAGAACAAAGTTAAAGATGACGTCAAAGCAAAACTGTTTAAAGAAAACAATTTCTCTACACTGGGGAGATTGTTCGATTCAAGGCAATTCTTCTCACAAAAAAGAAGAATGTCAGAAGACGTCAAAGCTACTATTACATCAACGCCTTCACCGTTTATATTCATTCATCACCAACACTTAGGGGGAGATTGTTGGAATCACTCCTAAACCTAAATCAAGTGTTAGTGATTCATATGTAATAGTTAGCTTAATTATGACATTTATGTTTGTTTTAGCTTAAGCTTATGTAGAAGGCCCATAAGCTTAGGCCCACGTCCATTAAGGAAAAGGATGGGAACTAGGAGTGTTGCCCTAGCTTCCCTCCTATAAATATTCTTGTATAACCCTCACTTGAGGGTTGGTTGTTCAATTCATTTCTCTTTCACTACCTCACGCATAACCGTCCTTATTATCTTACGCGTAGTGTTTGTGTGTGCGTTGTTCAACCAATCTTTCTTCTCTATTTCTTTCATTGATGCTTGTGTTGTAAAACTAGTGACCTAACATCCAAAAGCAATGGTAGATCCGTTCATGCATAATTTTTGGAGCGTGAAAAAATAGTAACTGGCCTCAATATTTCAAATTGTGAATTAGTATGCCATAAATGATTATTTGACGTTTTTAACAGAAACAATTACTTTAAAATAAATGTGCAGGCTTATTCTTTTCACTCTCATCTAATGCTACAAGCGAAAGTGAGTACCTTGGCAGGTGTGAGCCTTAAAAGCACTATTAAATCTTTCGTTTATAAATATTAGCCAGTTCCAACAATACACACAACCTATACCTCTAACATTCATTATATTAAATTTTTTCTTATAACAAGATTCACAAACTACCACTAGTTCATGCAAGACCATACACCAAAAGTGGATAATCAAAAAAGTGAGTCACATTAATTATTTCGTGCTCGCTGACATGGTTGGCACAACGAATAAAATGACCGAGCATCCCGATTTTTACACTTTCATTGGGCCTCTGTTGTTGATGCAAAGTATAGTGACACTAGGATTTTGTGTTCCATTGTGTTACTATACTTTGCATCAACATCAGAGGCCTAGGGAAGTGTAAAAATCGGGATGCCCCGTCATTCTAGTCGTTGTGCCCACCATGTCCGCAGAGCGCGGAATAACTATAATGTGACTCACTTATTTGGTTTTCCACCTTTGGTGTGTGTTCTTTGCATGAACTGGTGGTAGCCATTTACTTGTAAATTTTGTTATAAGAAAAAGTAAAATGTATGGATGTCGGAGGTATGGGTTGGGTGTATTGTTGGAACCGGTTAATCTGAGAAGACGTATATAAGAAAAAGTAAAATACAATGTCAAGACCCCACTTCCATTATGCATTTCAAGACATATGGGTTGTAATCCATGCTTAAAACTCATGCTATGAGGTGTTTCGTTGTTTACTTTAGTTTAATTTGGTTGTCTTGTTAGTTTCATCTAGGTATGTTTATGTGTTATTGTGTGTAACCAAGAACCTATATATATGGTTTCTTGTTCATTTGTATTTTCAATTTGAGTTCTATGTTGGTGTGTAAGAACCTTATGGCTTCTAGAGTTATTATGAAAAGTCTTGTGTGTAACCAAAGTTAGTTGCTTCTTTGATTATAGTGTTTGTTATTCTATCTCTTTCAATAGCAGGTATTTTACGTTTCAAACTCTGAGTTCACTGATTTTTGCTTCATGTGCTCTTCATAATGCTCCCAACTAGTTTAATTATCTTATGCGCAAAGCGTGTTTTAGTACTTTGACAATTTTATGCTTCTATCATTTGGAGGGCAGACGTTTTACCAGTAAGATGTGGTAGTCAGATTCAGACCTAAAACATCTTAATCAAACAAACACACCCTTAGTACTTCGACTAAGACTTTACAAGATTTTGGGTTGGGTCGTTTCTGTCCCTAAACGCTTCATCTGAATCTATTAATTATCATACATGAAGTAGTTTGATTGCAGGATTAAGTTAAAACTTCGTTTTTAAAGCACGGTTTGAACCTATAACCAGCAATCAGCTAAGCAAAAATGACATGTAAAAAACTGGAAACAGACCACAGTAACCATATGACCAAAAAACACAAATCATATCCAGAAAATGGCAAAAATTTTGGATAACAGATACCCATCAACTAACAAGTTCATTGCAGTAAACTGCTTAAACTTAAAGTAATACTCAGTAAATCTTTATACTTATAAGCTATAGTGGACTTATATACAAAATATCAATTATCATAATGCAGAGATCATCTCCAATAATGCATTTTGTACACCACAACACAAAACCAACAGCCATTAGTATCAAAGGATAATAGACATGCAAACTTGATAAATATATGTATCTCCATGTGTTACATCAAAAAGGGCAGTAGGATATTTTCCCTTCATGGTCCACAGGTCATAAACTTCAGCTTTGCGACATATGTAGATTCAAAACCAAACCCACGAACAATCAGGATAGTTTTTGAACACTAGTCGGCGCATACTTCACTACAAAAAATCTATATCTATACTATATACTAATGCATTTAGTACTTCTTATAAAAGGAAGTCTTAAAAATATAAGCCTACACATCTTACTATAATTAGTAATTCATATAATTAAATTGTACACTATAATAATTGCATTATAATGTACACTAATGACACATTAAATTTTAGTATTAAAATGGATGTTACAAAATTACAATAATACAAATTTATAGTTGTAATTTTTATCATAAACATTCAAGTTTTACAAAGTAATTCATATAATTAAATTGTACACTATAATAATTGTATTATAATGTACACTAATGACACATTAAATTTTAGTATTAAAATGGATGTTACAAACTTACAATAATACAAATTTATAGTTGTAATTTTTATCATAAACATTCAAGTTTTACAAAGTTCAAATGAGTATAAGTATGAATATCTATATTTATATTAATATACTTTACATAAATTCAAACACGCATCTCCTCTTTTCGAACTATCAAGCGGGTAAACCGTCAAATACTGACTCTCAATACATACCGCTTAAAGATCAATGTACGAAAAAAACTGATACGTTAAATACCGCCGCTGCTTTGCACGAGTACTATGCTAGTCTTAAATAAGAGAGGTAAAATTGTTACGCCCATTCCGATCTTGTAAATATAACATTAAATTGAGTTTACATATTACCACGTATAACATATTTATTTAAGTAAGAGTTATAAAAGCTATTTTATTGGCGGGTTAAAGCTAGTTTGGTTGACTAGAATTAATACTAGTCAAAGTGAGAGTTAATACCAAATATTTAATAAATTTGTAACTTTAGGGTGTTAAAAGGTTAAGTAACCCAAGAAGAAGGGCTAAAACTGAAAATACCCTATGCAATGGGGGTCTTTCCTTCGCGCCTATCGTATGTATCGGTTTGGCTTCATACCGGACCAAGGAGGCGAATTAGATTTTCAGTTTCTTCAAAATGAAGAGAAAAAAAATGTACTCCAGTTTGTGTTTTGTGGCTTGTGTGTGACTGACGATTCTAGCAAAGTAAAAGAAAAAAAAAGAATTGTGAATTTTTAATATGAAGGTGTTAAGCTATCAACTAATAACTAATTCAAGCTTTTTGGAAGGTATTTAATCTTTATACTAGTAGTTATGGTAACTCTACCCGTGACCACACCATTCTGTCATATCAACGTCACTTCAGCTTCACTCTCTAAAACCAAACACATGACCTTAAGCCCGTAGTAAGTCAACCCTAACCACAACAAAAAACACAACCCACAAATATTAATAAAAAGACTAAACACACACAACCCAAATGCACAATCGCTGGGCTAGGCGATCGAACAAGTGAAAAAGTTGAGGGGCGCGTCTCTCTTGTCTTCTCGTCTAGGGGGACATGCGTTGAGTTACGAGGACCAATCGACGCATTCGATCACCATAACGACTAGTCTTAATATCTAAGTATCTTAGTTTCATGAGTTATTATTTGGGATTTTAAGATAAGTGTATGCAAATCAAATTTGTATATGTGGTTTGTGTTATAAATTGCTCTAAAGTTGCAAATTTGTATATCCTTTGTTGTTCTCAAAGTTGCAGAGGTTTGGAGTGTAGATCTGCACTACATGGACCGATTTCTTGGTGTTCTGCTTTTGGCTTCCTAAAGGTTTGGTCTAAATCTATGGGTGTTGGGGTCTAATAAGGTTTAAAGGGGTGTTTGGGGAATATGGTTTATGTATAGCAGATGGCTAGTATTGTCAGATATAGTTTTATTTTTTTTTGTCTAATATCGGTTAGTTGTTTGGCTTTTAGTATTTGTTCTTTAGGCATGTCCAAAAGCAGTCATATGTTATCAAATGATGTACAAAACATTGTGTTATTAATATATTTTATCCTTTTGCATTAAAAAAAAAATGCTCTAAAGAATTAAATGGATCTAGAAGTATTGTTAAAAGCTATATAATAAAGTGTTTTAAAGTTGTTAGTGGTTAACAAGAAGTCAAGTTATGATGTGTTTTTGGTTGTTGCCTTTAAGTGGTGGTTAGTATTTGAATGTATGGTAAATGATTAGTTTGAAAATGGATGTTGTGGCAATTAGTAACAATATGAAACTAGTCCTAAACATTTAAATAAGTAAAAGAATTTAAGGAAATGGGTGCGAATGGGTAGACGAGCGTTTTAACCATAGTCTTAGAAAGCGCGTTTAGGCGCGCCTCGACTCAAGGCTCAAGTTTTAGGGATTTTTTTTAGAGCCTTACGCCTAGGCACGCATAGGAGAGGTGACGAGTTTTGAATTTTTTTTTTTTTTTTTTTTTTTTTTTTTTTTTTTTTCATTTTTAACATTCATCTGAATTTGAGAGTTTTATCCTTCAATTCAAGTGTTTATACATACAAACCTCTTCTTCAATTTCAAGCATGAGAAAATGAAATGTCATCATGCTATCATCTTGATACATTGGTTGATATTTTGGGCTTGAATTTGAGATTTGTTTCGAGAAATTAAGTATTTTAATGTTATTTAAGTCATTATTAATACATAAATTGTCGTGCAAAAAATTTAAAATTTTATTCAATTCACCGCGTCTTATGTTCTCGAAGCTCGTGCCTTGATCTGTGCCTCGCCTCAAGGCTCCATAAGGTCTTTTGCCCCTTAGTGCGCCTTGAGCCTTTCAAAACATTGGTTTTAACACATGAAAAAGAAAGGCTTTACCTGATTTGAGTTTGTGTGACGGTGGGTTCAAACTTCGTAAAAAATAATAATAAATAAAATAAAAATAAATTTGTTGTTTATCGTATATGAAATCAAGTTAATTAGTTTATACAAGTTGCACATCACAACTTGTAACTTATATTAAAGCTTAATTTGAAATCAATTTGGTCTGGGATAATCTTAAGTATACAAAATGTATACTAAAATCACCAACTGTTTTCGTTTAACTATTGTGTCGTCTTTAAGGGGGGAGGGAGTGGATATTTCTTACCCTAATACCCTGAGGGTGTCACGTCACCTCTATCCAATAAAAACCTTCCACCTCAAAACTACCTCAATACTACCCTAACACTACCCTAATTAGACGGAGTGGTACCCGATCCTACCCTAACCCAAAATTTCATAAAAAGACAAAAAAAAAAGAAGAAACAAAGCTTGCATTTGTTCGGCTTCGGAGCTCGCAAAACCAACCCGAGAGACGAACCCGAGCTGGGCGGAACGGTGTAGCCGCTCGGGTTAAGCTACCCGCCCGCCTACCCGACGTCGACTCCGTCTTCTCTAATAATAATAGGCTTTTAAAATGTCGTCTTAATAACTCAATTTTCAAAGTGTCAATTACCGAAATTATCACTGTACTGAATTCATACAGTGATGTGATTACACAAAGCATTGTAACATCACTTTCAAAGATGGTTGCAAAACCAATCTTTTCTTTAATTTCTCTCTTTCTTTTGTTGAATAGGAAAATGAACTCTAGGCTGGCTTTCCTAAATTGGGACGCGTCATCATTATGATTTAACTTCACACGTCATTTGAAGTTTGATAGTTAATTTTCTATCTCCATGGTAAATTGAAATATATTCTCATCCATGTGGAATATGATTCAATATATTTTTCATATATATTCTTTTGGCATTATGATGAACTAGCAAGTTATTCATGCGATGCGATAACAAGTATTTTGTCATTAAATTTTTTAATAAACAAATATTATTTTGTTTTGAGTTGTTAAATTTCATAGCGATAATTGTGTTACATGTCTGTATACATTGTGCTTAGAGAATTCTATTTATTGGTAAAATGGTGTATTAATTGTATGTAAAAAATAGTTTTTTAAGATGATGATTTATTTTTTACATACTTCAAAAGTTATGTTTGATAACTTGTATTTGCTTAAAATTCTATTTATTGTAGTTTTAAAACAATTAATAAAAGAAAATTGCTTAAACCTTTTATAAGTAATATAGATTTCTTATAACAAGATTTGATATCTCTAATATATTTAATATGTTTATAAACATGTAAACTAGCCATACGGGTGTTATAACGTAGGTTCGTTCAATGAATTTTGGAGGTTCTATACGGTAACAATAAAAGCATGAGGTATAGTGGTATTTGTGTTTCGCAATTGTGACGTGGAGCAAAACGGTGAGCGCCGTTTAAGTTCATTACACCGTCACCCAGCGCCGTTTTGGTTCGTTTGGCTTTGGTTCGTTGCAGTGAAGCGCATAAAGACAAAAAGAAATTTTGAAATATAACCGTTGAATTCAAATGGTTATATTTAAAATGTTACCTTTCTTTTAAATCTAATTTTTATATTATAAATGACACATCATTTTAACAATAACTTTCACACATTTCTCTATCAACACAACTACTCTTTCAAATAAACATGAGTTTCTCAAGCAATTCTGAGAGTCTATCCGGTAGTCTCTCCTATCAAGAAGATATAGCTGATCTTGAGATGATTATGCAACAATACTGGTATGAGCAATCGATGGAACAAGTAGCTGAAAGTTCACACCGTTGTAATTACATCGCCCATGAACGTGATATTGCTGAAGCACGTTTAATGGCCGACTATTTTAGTGATAACCCAAAATATCCGGAGAGTTATTTTAGGCGTAGATATCGTATGAGCCGTAAAGTATTTTTAAAAATAGTCAAAGGCATTGAAACACATATTCAAAAATGTTCATCCTATTCCCGATCATTTTAATTTCTTTGTTTTCCTACCCGATGCTACGATCTAATGAGTTTTAGTGTTATTATGAAGTGTACATCCGTCATACGCCAATTGGCATACGACGTAACACGTGATGCATTAGATGAGTATTTACAAATGGGGAACATTGTTCACGCAATTGTCAAGATCATTTTACTATGTGCATAATCCAATTGTTTTTGCCGAGTTTTTAAGAAAACCTGACTTGAATGACATTCACAATTTATACAACGCACACAAACCACAATGAGAAACATACTTGCCCCATTAGCATGCATATAACGGAGCAACCATCCCCCTTCAACATCTCTCATAATGTGTTCTACGCTGTTGAAAGCTAGATCCACATGAGGTGTGTAATGCATAGCTAAAAAAAGGGCAGTCACTATCTGAATGACTAAACAAATACTAGCTAATGGACCGAACCCCTAAGGGAAGAATCTTGTTTGGTTCGGTAATGGAATCAATAGCTTACCCGAACAGGACCTTAGCTTTATTGCAAGCCAAAAATCTTGATCAATTTCCGGGATCGTTGTGGCATGAACTCATTTATGCCTTTCATCACCCCCGCCCTACCTTGTAACGGAGACTAATGGGTTGAAGGCGGTGAGGCATGGTCAGAGTGTATGTTCAAATCCTACCACCTTTCTTGTGGATCATCCTGAAACCACTGGATGATGGGAATAACAAAGCAGAAATTTTGAAATGAGCACGTCAATATATGAATTGTTTCATTATTCGTTATTTATGGGAATCGCCTGCCTATTCTATTAGTCAAGCTTGGAGAACATAGTACTAGGACTTACTAGATGAAAGATCTTGATTGGTGAAGGGCTTAAAAGTTAGGTAGGAGATCATGGGTTACCGGAAATGCTTGGAAGCATTGATTGTATGCACTGGGAATGTAAAATTGTCCGAAATAATAGCACGGGCAATTTAAAAGGAGTGATAAAAAATACTCAACTATAATGCTTGAAGCAATTGCGTCACATGATTTTTGAATTTGGCATGCACTTTTTGGAGTAGCGGGTGCGAATAACGATATAACTGTTTTGTAGAATTCTCTGTTATTCGACGACCTTCTTAATGACATTGCTCATGTGGTTCCGTTTCAAGTTGTTACATTTGAACAAGGGTATTATCTAGTTGACGGGATTTACCCACAGTGGTAATCTTTTGTCAAATCATTAACGGTTGCAAATTCCGATAAAAATATCGTATTTTAAACGGCAATAAGAAAGTGCTCGAAAAGACGTTTAAAGAGCTTTTGGTGTCCTCCAAGGACGTTGGTATGTTATAAACCAACCAACGCGTATGTAGACTGTCTAACAAGTTACGGAAAGTCATGTACACGTGCTTCATATTGCATAACATGATTTTGAAAGATAAAAAATTTGCAATATCTTAAATGAGCGAGATTTATATTTGTCCGCGAATAAATGTTTGACAGACATGGATCGAGCGATGCGCAGTGCAACGGAGGAAAGCCAAAGAACTCCGAGATAAACAAACACACGCAAGGCTTCAACGAAATATTACTGAGCATTGTTGGCAACAACATCTACAATATCTAAAACATCAATAAAATATTTTGTTTCTTTAAGGTATTTTAGTTCGTAGGTTTTTTTTTGTTCATATCGTATATCGTATCGTATCGTATTGTATTTTAGTATGTATTGTAATTTTAATTAAATTAAATGAATTTAATTTATTTGAAAATTGGAAAAGAAAATTGTGGAAAACTAGAAGGGGGGGTTGAATAGTTTTGCCGATTTTAAGTTGATTTCAAAAACTTTAGATTCAATATTATGTGAAATCGTATGGATGTTGAGAACGTATAGATCTAATGATAATGCAAGCAAATAAATAAAGATAAGGGATAGAAATGACACAACCGATTTATAGTGGTTCGGCTACAAGGACACCTTCCTTGCCCTACTCCACTCCCCAAGTCACCTACTCGAGAGTTCAAGCACTATGTCAACAAACTCCTTCACTTGGCGGAGAAGCCTTCACAACGTTGCTTACACTTTTTAATAGGTACAAAGCTAGATACCGAGTCCGTAGCACGGTGGACCAAACCAACACAACTATTACACAACAAATATGTGAAATATTGTAACACCCCCAAAATTATCGCAGCGGAAGATTGTGTCACTGGGGTATTACTTCATAGTTCACAGCACAAGTTACAGAAAACGACTCTAAATGAGACGTTTTGAAATCAATTATCATTCGATTAAAATATCAGAGTTTACAAACCGGTCCCACAAGTTTGTACAATCATAAAAAGTACAACATAAAAGTTGTGATGTTTTTCGAATGATAATATATGCATTGTCTTCAAAATATTTTCCGTGCGCCTTCACATGCCATGCCATCTAATTCCTTTCGAACCTGAGATAACATGCTAAAAATTGTCAACACAAAGGTTGAGTAAGTTCATAGGTTTGTAAGTACAATAGTTTGATCCCAATATTTCAAGTTTAGGAAAAACAGTAGTGGACAATATAGTTTGTAGTATAATTGCAATGTGTACAATTATCTTCTTGAAAGTTATTATTGCTCTAAGCTCATGGCACTCACGACTGACTGTTGTATATATATCACCGGACGATATATATAGATAAGTAACTTGCCCCGGGTAGGTATTTTGCCTTATACCTAGATAATCTCAAATATAGTGCGCCTTGTTATTTCCGATAACATAGACGGGTTCGTCAATTCCGATAGGCCTATCCACAATATTTGCGCTCACTCCCAGTGATTAGTGGTCCATTATGTTCGGGACTTTTGGCAAAAACAACTTAGTGGCATGCAATAATACAGTCAAGGCATTCAGTTTGGAAGTAATTGTCCATAATAAAGCATTTTAGCATGTAGTAAAAGCAGTAGCATGTATCTCCCCCAAAGAGTTTATAAAACAGTTAAACAAAAGTTGGGGCTATGAAACTCACTGTAGTGATCAGCAACGGAGTGTAACGATATAATGTTTATCAACGGTAGAGTATGACAAGATCACGATCTTTAACGATTACCTACGAAAGCATAGTATCACGTTTTAGTATGGTGTACGATATAAGTGTACAAGTATATGTAGTTTCTTAGCTTTCAATATGATGTTGTACATGAATCCTTAAGTTAAAGTATCCCTTAAGTGTTGTTTGGCCTATAGCCCTTTTAAAAATAACCTCGTACCATTGTTCGGGCTATCAAAATCAAGAGGTCGTGTAGCTAACGTATGAGGAGCCAGGACACTTTAAATCGTAAATCCACAACTCGTCAATACGACACTCCGAAGAGGCCTCTTATGATAATGAAATTCCTTACTATTATTGTACTTGTCATTTATAAGTAAAGTATTTGACGAGACAAATGTTATATAAAACATGTGTCGTGTTTCGTCAAAGACTATTGATTGACTTGTGTGACGATATGATGATATAAGTTGTGTGTCGTGAAGTAGTTTAACATGCCATATGGTCATTACTTAGTTTACCAAAGTCTAGCAAAGTCTAACCCAATGAACCAAGTTTTAAAACAAGAATCGACCATTAAGTCCAAACTAGCCGTGCGGCTAAATTATGTTTAAACAACTTGAGATGATATTCAAGGTCATTCTTATGCTTATGTATAAGTTTAAAGACCTTAAGACAACGGCCTCGGCTTAACCTTGGCTTCGTTTCGGCCTCAAAGGAATCAAGATATCACATAAAGTTTCTCAACTAAGGTTGTTTTCCGGTATACAACAGGTCCGTTTAGTATTTGCTGTTTTTAAAACTATTCGTTCACTTTCTGCTTATGTGCACCTGAGTTTTTGTAGAAAATTTCATTCCGAGCAACTTTCGTGTTTTACACTTTTGCTTATTCGGACCAGAAAAGGGTTTAAATCGCGTTTTAAAATCGTTTCAGCAACTTTTTGATCCAACAACATATTCACCTCTAGTCATCTTCATTTGGCCATAACCTTTTAACCATAAGTCCTTTTTAAGTGATTCAAAAGCCCAAGTTTTAGTTTTTACTTCCTCCAACAGGTTCTCAAGCTTAATCAAGTCCAAAGTCCAAAGTTTACTTACATCATTAGTCTAATTACAAGTAATTACTTATATTTCATTGCAGAAAGTTTGGCTGCACATTCAGCCCTGCCAAAACGACCATAAGTTGAGTTCTACAACTTGTTTTGACACACGGCTTTCGCCAAACTTCAAGTTTATGTCTTAGCTACATTTCATCAAACTAAGTCGACTTCCAAAAATGACCAAAACCATGGGCTTTTCTTAAATGAAATCGGGTGTGCAGATTTTGACATGTTTTGCCATTTTGGCTCTCATTTACTCATCGGGATGAGTTATGAGGTGCGCCACCCGGCGAAACGACCATAAGACATAGCTCTACAAGCCTATCTTACTGAATTAACCTCAGAGTTTACTGAGAGGATCAGTTTAATCAATCTTTGGGCCTGTTCCAGATTTCAACTTACAAAACCTACCTAAGGCTTGTTTTAGCTTCTTTTCATGTTACAAACTTCATGTACAACATCAATCAAACCCTATTACATATACTACTTATATAAAATTTACATCCAATAAATATTATTACAACCATATTGAATGAATATGAAAATAAACTCAAACCTTACAAGGTGATGATGAGAGATTACAAGAACAACAACTACAAATCAATACTTAATCCCATGTACTCTTTAACCTTTGTTTTCAATCTTTACCCAAACTTTATAAACCTTTATAAAACCCTTATTATACCCCTTGTAAGATCTTCATAACCTCAGCCCCTAAACACCTTACATAACTCTTGATTCACCCAATTGATCACCAAGATAATACTTGTACTCTGTAGAGATCACCTAGGTCTTCATCTTCTTAGCATAACTTTTCTCTTGATTTGAAACTTAAGTGGTGATGGTGATTTATTGTTGTACGGTTCAAAGGAGAGACAAAGGAGGTTAGAGAGATTTTTATTTTGTACAAATGAGGTGATAAGAATGGGAAATGGTGATAAGGTTGGTGATTAAGCACTAGTATCATGTTATTTTAAGGACATGTGTACATGGTTGTGTGAAAGCGCGGCACTACATGGTGTATTGTGCAAGATTTACAATTATCTTGTATAATATTGATAGTGTTAGTGATTAGAGGGTATAGTTTGGTCCCGGTAATTACTAATGTTAAGCCCTTAAGTCACAAAACTTAAAACCGAGTAACATAAAAATATAATACTTACAAAAATGTCAAAACTTATCAATATACTCCAACTAAGTATATTAAAAGTGTGATAAGTCTATTTGGGTGCGACTATGTTGTTAAAACCTAATAACGTAGTTTGGGCACGCGTATTACGTAAAGATTAAAATATTTACATAAAACTACAAAGTGGCAATAGTTCATATAAAATATGACTATTTGTGAAAATAGAGTATTTTGAACACCTAGACTTATCGTAGTCTTGTGTTGACCGCGAGGAAAGTTTACACGATTAAACTTTCGTAATTATTAAAGTCACAACTTTAAATAATTATTTATAGCCAAAGGTGAACAAAAATGTTCAGAGTGTAATAATTCGAAACAGATTGAATTATTTAACTTGGGAAATTACTGGTTACTACCAGTTACAGTATTTGCTTTTACGTTACGGTAAAAGTCAAATAGTAAAAAGTCAAAGTCAACTTTTAAGAAGTCAAAGGGTAAAATAGTCATTTTACCATATGAAAAATTACGGGTTGCTACAAATATCAAATACAAGATCTTCGCTACAGAAATCTTGCGGAGTGACAAATCAATCAAGGACCCCTTGCTTGGATGACTTGTAGAATGCTCGTGATCTCGCCTTAGAGAAGGACCTATATGAGGATCACAAATAGAAAGAAAGAAGAACAACTCTCTAGATCAAGTGATCTATATGTTAGAAGAGAATGAGAGTGTATGAGAGATTTAGTAAGAAGAGGGGTGAGTTAGAATGAAGAAATGGCTCTCTATTTATAGGCAAATTTCTTCACTGTTCCCACGGATCCCACGGATCCCTTCCACAAGGGATCCGTCTAGTGTAATCCTAGGGATCCGTGGAACGCTCCTCTTTGCCCATGGGTTTTTTGGTTATGGGTCATGGGTTGGTCCATGGGTTATATCTAGATTCAATGTATCTAAGAATACATTGTATCAAGTCTCTTTGGGTATGGGTTAATATCCATGGGTTATGGTCCATGGGTTATGATATTTACCCATCCTAATAAACTATTACAACAAATGCTTAATTACTACATTTTTGTATTTAAATGGCTATATGTAAATGTTTTACAAAACTAACATGTATCCTTTATAATTATACTTAAGGTAACATTACGTTTGTTATCAACAAAACACAAAGAGATCGCAAAATATTAATAAACGGTTTTACGGTTTATTTGTATTAACAATCTCCCCCTTTTTGTTGATGATAAAACATAATGTTATGATGAGTAAAACTTAAGAATAGATGTAAGTTTTGAAAGCCCTAAGTTTTACTTCTTCTCCCCCTTTTTATCGAAACAAAAAGTTAACCCTTGGAAGAAATAAACAAACTTCTAACTCCCCCTTGACGGTAGCTCCCCCTTGTTTGGGGCGTCAAGTGAAGAAAAATAAAAATCCTACAAAAAGAAAGGTTAGTAACATGCTTATATAATCTTGTGGTTGCCGAGAATCAAGATTGGGAGCCAAGGTATGTAAACAAGGCCTTGTAATAAAACAACAAATTGTAGTGGTATGTATACCACTTACAAGCATGTAAAAATAAGAACAAGACTTGTTCTTGAAAAATGACTTCAAAAATAATACTTAAAAGTAGAAAAGTAGTAGTAGTGATTCCTTTCATGCTTGCATAAGGTTATGCATGGAGGTTTTGATGAGTAATGGTATTGATGCGATCAAGGATGAGGTTGAGTATGAAACGCATTTCTTCCCTAACTTCTATTGCAATTTCCCTAGTGGATTGGCAATGTTCACAATGTAAATGATGTGGGTGATGAGTGCGGAAGTTTTCCGGGTTGTTTTGATTTGAGTTATGCGGAAGTTGTGGTGGAAAAATAGGAAAATATGGATCAATATCCGGAATGTTAGTAAATGGTGGTGGAAAAGAACATATATGTTCTTGTGATGTGATGGGAGCTAATGGTGGTGATGTTTCAAGATCTTGAAATATAGTATTTGGAGATGTGGGGGGGGGGGAGGGTGTTGAAAAGACTAATTCTTTTTCTTTAGGTTGATTAGATCTTGTTGGAGTCTTAAGGAGTTCCAAAAGAGTTATTTTAGGTGGTGATGAAGTTGGTGTACTTGTTGGTGATGAGGGTGGTGCTATAATGGAAGCATCTTGTGGTGAGTTATTTGTTGAGGATGAATCATTTTAGGTTGGTTTTGCTAAACAACAAGATCGGATACTAATCCGTGCGGATATCCTAGCATTTGATTGTGGTATTTTGGATGGTGGAAGTACAAAGGTTTGGATATCATGATTGTTTGTACTAGATGATTCTCCTAAAGGCTTTTTGGATGACATGATGAAGTGTGTTTGTGAGAAGGAGATGGAGTATGCAAGCATTTTGGGAGTTATATATATAGAAAAACAAAACATTGTAATGAATGCTTGACCCAAAATGTGGATTAAAATCTAATGATTAGATATGAATTCAAGGCATGTGATCATGAGAACACAAGCATTAAAGAGCATACTCCCAAAAATGAAACAAATGTGGATTTTTCATCCAAAGTGAAAAAATAGAAGTTGAAAATAGCTTCTGTTTACACGGATCCCACGGATCCTTCCCTTGAGGGATCCGTCCAGCATGAAGGCTGGGATCCGTGGGTCTGGTGATTCAGGCAGCACAAAAAAAAATTTTTGAAACATTTTTGCCTATTGTGTGCCTATATGCAAACTATTTGGAGTTGCGGTTTTCTCGACCTCTAAAAAGAAAAGAAAAATAACTAGAGAAAAATAAATCCTAATTGAGATAACCCGAAAACACACATTTGGTACATAAGTATGTAATATTGTGTTATCAATGCTCCTAATTCATTTTTGCTTAAATGAATGTACCCGAAAACACATATTAGTTATATGTTCCCTTTAGCATTCAAAAGACATGAGATGCAATGAAAACGGGTTTTTACTTTGTATTAATAATGAAAAAGCGATTTGTCCTAGACGTGAGAAATTGCTTTTGTGAAATTGATACGGGAAGGTATCATTCTTTTTAGAAAATATTTTGAAAGGAGATTTTCTTTAAAAATGTGTATGTAGTTATGTGTAAAAAAAATTATAAATGGAATACTTATCTTGGGTTTTGAAAATTCTAGTATTGTTTGTGAGTTGTGCGTGAAATAGGAATCCTAGACTCAGAAAGAAGAAGGCTAATGTTTACATACCTTGTAGAGTCAATTAAGTTATGACGTTTGTTCCATTAGACCAAGACCAAGACGAAGTAGGTTGAATTGTTCCCTCTTCAACGGTTTGGTGAGGACGTCGGTTATGTTGTCTTCGGATGCAACCTTCTCAATAGAGATGTTCCCCTTTTGAACATTGTCTCTTAGGAAGTGATGACGAATCTCTATATGCTTTGTGCGAGAATGTAATACCGGATTCTTGCTTAAGTCGATTGCACCTTTGTTGTCACATAGAATGGCTATGTCGCTTAGATGGATGTCGTAGTCTACTAACGCTTGTTTCATCCATAGTGCTTGTTGGCATGCTTTGCCGGCGGAGACGTACTCGGCTTCGGTTGTTGATATTGCAAGTGCCGTTTGTTTCTTAGAAAACCATGATGTTAAACAACATCCCATAAAAGTACATACCCCACTTGTACTTTTTCTATCAACGTAATCACCTGCATGGTCAGAATCTGCATATACAATTGTTTCTACTCCCGTGCCCTTAGGATACCATAATCCTAGTTGTATTGTACCCTTAATATATCTAAATATTCTTTTTACGGCTTTTAGGTGTGATATTTTAGGGTCTTCTTGAAACCTAGCACATAAGCAAACACTAAACATGATATCCGGCCTACTTGCCGTGAGGTAGAGAAGGCTACCTATCATGCCACGATATTTAGTATTATCAACAGATTCTCCGTCCTCGTCTTTTGTGAGTTTGGTGTCGGATGACATTGGAGTCCTAATTGGTTTTGACTCGTATTTAGATTGATTAAAGAAGATACCATCTTCTACTTGTTTTATTTGTAGACCAAGAAAGAAACTAAGTTCTCCCATCATACTCATCTCGAACTCGTCATGCATGATTTTAGAGAAATCATCACACATGTCTTGACAAGTGGATCCGAATATAATATCATCTACATATATTTGTACTATGATTATATGTGACTCTCTTTTCTTAGTAAAAAGTGTGTTGTCAACTAACCCCATGGTGTAGTTGTGTTTAACTAGAAATGACTTGAGTCTATCATACCAAGCTTTTGGAGCTTGTTTGAGACCGTAAAGGGCTTTCTTTAATTTATACACATGTTTGGGTTTTTCAAAATCAATGAAGCCCGGAGGTTGAGCTACATATACTTCTTCATTTATGACACCATTTAGAAAAACGCTTTTGACATCCATTTGATAAAGCTTTAGATCATTAGCACAAGCATACGCAAGAAGTATTCTTATAGACTCTAATCTAGCCACGGGGGCATAGGTCTCATCAAAGTCTATTCCTTCTTGTTGGTTATACCCTTGAGCAACGAGTCTAGCCTTGTTCCTAGACACTACTCCGTTTGCATCTAATTTGTTTTTATAAACCCATTTGGTTCCTATTATGGTTTAATTACTTGGTGGAGAGACAAGTGTCCAAACATCATTAGAAACAAATTGATTTAGTTCTTCTTGCATAGCCATTACCCAACTTTCATCTTTTATGGCTTCTTGTGTATTCTTAGGTTCTAAGGTTGAGACGAAACAAAATAAGCTACTTTGGTTTTGAACTTGAGACCTTAATGTTCGTTCGTTTAGTTTTCCTATAACTTTATCTACGGGGTGATCTTTGGACTCTTTAATGTTTACTATTTTATCACTTAGAGGTTCTTCTTCTTCACTTATCTTTTTCTTTATTACTATGGCTTCACTTTCTATAATCTCGTCATCGACAAGAGGTGGAGAGGGTTTGGGTGGACTTTCATCAAATTTTATATTTAATGACTCTTCTACCTTCATTGATTCTTTGTTTAATATGACGTAAGCCTTGCTATTTGGCGAATAACCTAAAAAGATACCTTCGGTTGATTTAGGATCAAATTTTGTAAGGTAATCTTTAGTGTTAAGAATAAAACATTTACTACCAAAGACTCTAAGGTGATTTAACATAGGCTTTTTGCCTCGAAATAACTCATATGGAGTTTTTCCTAAGATTGGTCTAATCAAGGCTCGATTGAGTATATACGTTGAAGTATCAACGGCATTACACCAAAACTTTTGAGGTATGGATTGTTCATTAAGCATGGTTCGACTCATTTCTTGTAGAGTTCTATTCTTTCTTTCTACTACCCCATTCGATTGTGGAGTGCGTGGAGCCGAGAAGTTGTGAGTAATACCATTAGCGTCACAAAAAGCTCCGAATTGCACTTCATTATCGAATTCCCTACCATGATCCGTCCTAATAGACACTATGGGTCTTCCTAGTTGTCTTTGGATCTTTTTGCTTAATATTTCAAAATAGTTAAAGGTTTCCGTTTTGTTCTTTAAAAATTTTGTCCAAGTATACCTAGAGTAGTCATCCACTATTACCAAAGTATAGTAGTTGCCTCCATAACTTTGGATAGCGGATGGACCAAATAAATCCATATGTAGTAATTCTAGACACTTAGTTGTGGACACCACGTTTTTAGCTTTATGACTCGAATGAGCTTGTTTTCCTATATTACAAGCATCACAAAAATGATGTTCATATTTTAACTTAGGTAGATCTCTTACTAGATCTTTGGATGATAGCGATTGAAGAAGTCGCATGTTGGCGTGACCCAATCTTCGATGCCATAAGGTCGAAGTATCATCCATAGAGGTAAGACATAGTTTGTCTTTAGGTTCATTACCGATTTTAATGACATAGACTCAATGTTTCCTAATTCCTCTTCCTATGGTTATGCCATTTTTAAGTATCTTACTACCGGTTTCAGTAAAAAGTACATTGCACTTTTTATCACATATTTTTCCTATACTTAAGAGATTAAAGTTTAGGTTTTCTACGTGACGCACATCGTTAATGGTTAGAGATTTGTTAGAGATCGTACCTTTACCGATGATTCTACTTTTGCTATTTTCAAACACCACATTACCTCCATTGAAGGATTCGTACGTGGAGAATAGATCCCTATTGCTGGTCATGTGCCTCGTGCACCCGCTATCCTTGACCCATTCATCGGGGTCTAGGTCGACCTTTAAGCACACCTAAAACAATAATAAACTCAAAAGTTTGGTCCCCATCTGTTCATGGGTCCATTAGTGTTAAACATTCCATTCATGTTAGACATGTATGGATAAGATGAGTATGCATTCCATGGAGCAAAGTTTTGAAAAGGAAAACCGTTTTGCATGTTTGGATTCCATCCCATTTGATGGTTACTTTTTGGGTAAACGTTATTAGGTCTCCTAAATGAATTAGGTTTTTAAAAAGATGAAGCTTTGTTTCTTGCAAAAGTAGGATTATATTTTGGAGGTGGTTGTCTAGTGGTGACATGAGTTGGTTTCTTCCTATTAACTATAACAAACTCAGTTCTAGGTAAGGAAGCTACGTTATTGCTACTGTTTGCTACAGCAGATCCACGGATCCCTTTCTGTACACTAGCCGGTTCCCTTTTTAGGGGATCTGTGGGATCCGCCACAACAGTGGCTGGTTTTTCTAGTTCTTTAACGAATTTTGTTTCTTTACTTTCACTAGTTGTTTGATCAAGTTGTTGACTACCTAGACCTTTTTGATTATTACCGGTTTTAACACCTTCGAGTATTGTATCTAAAGTGTTTGTACTCATTCTAGCAATTTTAGAATCTAAGTTATCCACTAGTGTTTGAAGTTGAACGCAAAGTTCACATTCACCACTTGCTATTTTACCTTTTTCTAAACGTTTTAGTTTTGCTTTTAATTCTATGACTTCTTTATGAAACGTTGATTTTGACTCTTTAAAAGCTTATTTTTGTTAACTAATTTTAAGCTAATATTGCATAGTTTATCATATTCATTATGCAATGAGTCGTCATCAAGTGATGAGCTACTATAGTACTCGTGACATACCTCGTCGTTTGCCATGAGACAAATTTCTTCGTCTTCCTCGTCGTTCATTCCCCATGTTCCGCTCACGAACGCCTTTTGATCATCCCGTTTGGGACACTTACTAATAAAGTGGTTTGGGTCCCCACATTTAAAGCAAGTACGATCATCCTTTGGCTTCTCGTCCTCTTTGCTTTTCCGAAAGCCTTTCTTATCGTCATACGGTTGTTTGACGTATCTACCCTTTCTTCTAAAGAACTTTTTAAAGTCCCTTACCGCCATAGCGTACTCTTCGTCGTCACTACTCGAAGATGAGTTCTCCTCATCGCTCGAAGCCTTTTTGGCTTTAAGGGCAAGAGATTTGTGTTTCTCTTTCACCTTTGAGGCTTCGGAATCTTTAGCAAGGACAAGCTCGTAGACTTTTAGATTGCCTATGAGTTCATCGAGGGTGAGGATTGTCAAATCTTTTGACTCTTCGATTGCCGTCACCTTGGATCTCCACTTCGATGGAAGTGCCTTTAGATATCTCCTAACATGGTTACGGCTAGAAAAGGATTCATCAAGTGCTTGTAAAGATGTAATAATAGTAATAAAGTTAGCAAATGAATGATCTATAGTTTCCTCATCCGATATTGAAAATTGTTCATATTGTTGAACAAACAAATCAATTTTATTATTTTTAACTTGTTGGTTGCCTTGATGAGTTACAACTAAAGAATTTCAAATTTCTTTAGAGGTTTTAAGCATAGAAATTCTTTCGAATTCCTTTTTCGGTAAAACATTATATAAAACCATTTTTGCTTCACTATTTTTAGAAAGATTTTTCTTTATTTCATCATTTAGTTTATCATGAGGTATGTGAACTAAATTTCCTTTATCATCATTTGAGATAGCCTCAAAATCACCTTCAACAATAATGTACCAAAGATCAATATCTTTAGACTTCACATATGTTTCGAATCTATTTTTCCAATATATAAAACCATTAGTTTCAAGTAGTGGTGGTCGTTGCATAGATTGCCCTTCCTTATAATTTTCAGAACCCATAGTGATCGAAAAGTTTTTAAAATACAATTTTATTTTAAAACTTTTATAAACTTAGCTCTTGATGCCAATTGTGGAAAACTAGAAGGGGGGGGGGTTGAATAGTTTTGCCGATTTTAAGTTGATTTCAAAAACTTTAGATTCGATATTATGTGAAATCGTATGGATGTTGAGAACGTATAGATCTAATGATAATGCAAGCAAATAAATAAAGATAAGGGATAGAAATGACACAACCGATTTATAGTGGTTCGGCTACAAGAACACCTCCCTTGCCCTACTCCACTCCCCGAGTCACCTACTCGAGAGTTCAAGCACTATGTCAACAAACTCCTTCACTTGGCGGAGAAGCCTTCACAACGTTGCTTACACTTTTTCCGGTACAAAGCTAGATACCGAGTCCGTAGCACGGTGGACCAAACCAACACAACTATTACACAACAAATATGTGAAATATCAAATACAAGATCTTCGCTACAAAAATCTTGCGGAGTGACAAATAAATCAAGGACCCCTTGCTTGGATGACTTGTAGAATGCTCGTGATCTCGCCTTAGAAAAGGACCTATATGAGGATCACAAATAGAAAGAAAGAAGAACAACTCTCTAGATCAAGTGATCTATATGTTAGAAGAGAATGAGAGTGTATGAGAGATTTAGTAAGAAGAGGGGTGAGTTAGAATGAAGAAATGACTCTCTATTTATAGGCAAATTTCTTCACTGTTCCCACGGATCCCACATATCCCTTCCACAAGGGATCCGTCTAGTGTAATCCTAGGGATCCGTGGAACGCTCCTCTTTGCCCATGGGTTTTTTGGTTATGGGTCATGGGTTGGTCCATGGGTTATATTTAGATTCAATGTATCTAAGAATACATTGTATCAAGTCTCTTTGGGTATGTGTTAAGATCCATGGGTTATGATATTTACCCATCCTAATAAACTATTACAACAAATGCTTAATTACTACATTTTTGTATTTAAATGGCTATATGTAAATGCTTTACAAAACTAACATGTATCCTTTATAATTATACTTAAGGTAACATTACATTTGTTATCAACAAAACACAAAGAGATCGCAAAATATTAATAAACGGTTTTACGGTTTATTTGTATTAACAAAAATAAAATTATGGACGGTGAGGCCCAAACGAAGAGGTTTGTTCTGGTTAAAATAAATGGGGTATTTTATTATGGAGGTTTAAGATGATGTGGCATTTGTAAGGACCAAATGAAGTTTCACGGTGATATCACCAGTAAGTTTTCATGTTTGACGAATTCTACTTTAAAAAACAAAACATGATCAATTTTTTCATTCTCAAACATGCAATCACCACTTGATATTTTCTTAATCTTATGTGATCACATAACATTGTTAATAAACTTAACTAAAGACTTAAATTTATGTATATGTAACTAGGGCTGAGCATCAAAGGTCCAAAACCGAACCGGACCGACAAAACCGACCGAACCGACAAAAACCGAGCCGAACCGACGGCCCGTCGGTTCGGTTTCGGTTTCATGTTTTACGTGTTTTCGGTTTCGGTTCGGTTCGGTTCGGTTCGGTTCGACCCAAAACCGACAAAAACACACCTAAATACACCTAAACCGAACCGAACCGACGGCCCGACACAAAACCGAACCGGACCGACGGCCCGTCGGTTCGGTTTCGGTTTAGGCTTTTCATGATTTTCGGTTTTCGGTTTTGTCGGTTCGGGTCGGTTCGGTTCGGTTCTGGCCCGATGCTCAGCCCTATATGTAACTTGATAATATATAAAATGTAGACCTTATAAAATTGGTTGCCCTGTGCAGCCGTCCCACTAGCACATGGTATTCACCGACACTATTATAGTGTTATGCAATGACGGAGCTATGTGAGCACCGAAGAGGGTGATTTGCCCTCCCAGAACTTAAAATACGATGTAAAAAGTAGACTACTTTTGTTGAGTGATTGTAATTTAATATAGAAAGATGGTAGTTTTGCCCTCTAAGTTGCCATTGGTGTCTTGCATGCATGATATCCTATCATGTTTTTTAATATTTCAAGGTCGTTCTATAAAACTTTTATACATAGTATGTTGTACAGAGTCATTATGCGAGTTCAAACATTTTGTTCTCGAGATTTTTTTAGATGAAATTGAATGAAACTAAAATTATATATGTTTTTGAGTTTTTTCAAGAAAAGAAAGAAAGAGAGGTGTAATAAAAGTACTTGTGTTTTCTCTTTAAAATGTTTCACTCTAATAATAAGATGAAAGTTTAGAACTCAAATTTTACTTTCACCTTTTTTACTCTACTTTCTTTCACTCAACTAAAACACATTACAAAACGGGCAGTTTAGAAAATAATAAATTTTGGTAGAACGAATTTTGAAAATGATAAATTTTGGAAGAATAAAATCTTGTGATGTCAGCATATTAAAATGGGTCCTACTATTAATACCCTCCCTACCCCATAGCCTGCCCCTTGTCCTCAGGGAATATTCCCTTTGTCCCCCGCTTTTTTTAGTACAACACAGTTTTTTGTCAGTTTCTGTTCCGTATTTCTGACAGTTTTAAGCGTTTGGCTTATTAAACTTTATATTTACAGTTCCGCATTTTCAGGTTTATAGCTTTTTGATATAAACAAAATTATAAAAATAAAAAAAAAATAAAAAAAAATAAAAAAAAAAACAAAAAAACAGGGGGTCTCAATAAAAAAACAAGGGGTCTTAATAACTCAACCCATTAAAATTCCTCAAAAGCAGCTGCGTCAAAAAGACAAAATACTTGAATAGTCTTTTTCTTTCACATGGTCGAATAAATTTTGTAGCCACAAACTTTAAAATATGAGTAAACTGCAAAAATCATCCTTGTGGTTTGTGTAAATTCGCAAGAATCATCCCTATCTCAAACGTTCAGCATTAATCATCCCCAAGTCCACAAACGTTTAGCAATAATCATCCCTAAGCACTAACGTCGTTAGTTTTACCCGTTAAGTGTTAAATAATATTTTCCCGTTAGTCCCTCCGTTAACATTTGTTGCACCGTTAGTCCTCATTTTACGTTTTCGTCACTTTTTTACGTTTTTGTCCGTTTTTACTCGTTTTCGTCAGTTTTTGTCCGTTTTTGTCAGTTTTTTATCCGTTTTCGACCCTTTTTTTTACGTTTTTATCCGTTTTCGTCCGTTTTTTTACGTTTTTATTCCAAAAAGAAAAAAAAAATTAGAAAAAAAATTTCAAAAACAAAAATTGGAAAAATAATATTTCCGAAAGAAAATTTTGAAAAAAAAATCAAAAAATGTCCGTTTTTTGTCAATATTTTTCGGAAATTTTTTTTACAATATGTCCAAATTTCGAAAAATATTGGAAAAAAAATTTTCTTAAAGATTTTTTTAATAAAAAATATTTGAAAAATATATTTTTTTTTCAAATTTCGACATATTGAAAATTTTAAAAAATTATAAGATTTTTTTAAAAAAAATATTTGAAAAATATATTTTTTTATTCAAAATTTTTTATTTTTTTTCGAAAATATTTTTTTTCCAACGAAAACGAAAAAAAACGTAAAAAAAGGGTCGAAAACGGATAAAAAACTGACAAAAAGGGATTAAAACGGACAACAACGTAAAAAAACTGGGGAAAACGTAAAAAAACGGACGAAAACGGATAAAAACGTAAAAAACGGTCGAAAACGGATAAAAAACTGACAAAAACGGACAACAACGTAAAAAAACAGGCGAAAACGTAAAAAAAACGGACGAAAACGGATAAAAACGTAAAATAAACGGTCGAAAACGGATAAAAAACTGACAGATTCGGACAAAAACTGACGAAAACGAGTAAAAACGGACAAAAACGTAAAAAAGTGACGAAAACGTAAAATGAGGACTAACGGTGCAACAAATGTTAACGGAGGGACTAACGGGAAAATATTATTTAACACTTAACGGGTAAAACTAACGACGTTAGTGCTCAGGGATGATTATTGCTAAACGTTTGTGGACTTAGGGATGATTAATGCTGAACGTTTGAGATATGGATGATTCTTGCGAATTTACACAAACCACAAGGATGATTTTTGCAGTTTACTCTTAAAATATTGACTTACCATTGACTTTTGATATTTTATAATGTTAAAATGAAAAATGACTTAAGATATTACACTTAGTTTAAGGTAATGAAGTTACTCCGTATATGATAAAATGTGTGATTTAACTAGTGACGTATATTCTTCTACAAGTTTAAGTTCACGTTGGTTGCATGTGGTTTTTGATATCGGATTTTACTTTCACGTTAGTATTACATCAGTTTTTTTATCGTATTTTTATCATTTTTACTTTACTCTCTCACAATGCTTACCGTGTTTGTTACTAACATTTACCTATACTTCACGAGTTCACGTAAACACATAAGTATCACACAAACACTCAAACATACACAAAATTGCTAAATCGGGATCACCACTCACCACCACCATTTATTTCCTTATCACTTAACCACACATGAAATAAAAGACCTCGTAATAATTCGACTAGGCATGAAACAAGAGAATATAGGCAACCACGCGTGGGATAAACACTTTGTGCATGGTATACACCGCACCATGTCTAATGATGATACATACTAGATGAAATTTGACATTATTGTCACAACTCACAAAGTTATCAAAGTTGGACAAAAGGTGATAACTCATTCTCAATTCTGGTTTTTTGAGCATCATTTTCATATTAGTTGAAGTGTCTAAGTCTTAAATAGTGATGTTTTCGAGAAACATGTAAAGGGCAAGACAACTCATTTGATATTGATTATGTTACTACTTTAATATAATTGAACTTTTAAAAGTAAAAGTTACTATACGTGAATAACGTTGTTCATTTTTCCGTACAACACAAATATTAATTTTACCTCTAAATAATAATCTAAGCAGTTCAATTAAACATGAAAAATGCTATTTTCCATTCATTCATTTCTTGAAATATTAATAAGGAGTTCTTGAATTTGAGCCCCAACCCATAACATCACCCGAAAAAGGGTAATCCGCACCACCGTTACCATCTCCTGTCGTGTTGAAAACTGACACCCCTCCCGCGCCGCCACTTGTTACACTCGAAGACTGAGACGCGGTTGGTTGAACTTTACCACTAGCACCATTCTCCTCCCCCTCGCCCTCCTCCTCTTCCTCGGGTTCATCTATTGGCAGCCTCTCAAAAACCGCATTTGCAAAAGACGTTGCTATTAACATTACCGGACCCGAAGCTATTAAAGGACCAATTGGAATTCCACCCATAACTTGTCCTTCTACACCACCCATGAATATTGATAGTCCACCTGCATTGGCTGGAGCTGGTGGTGGAAGTATCGTGCCTAAAATAACAAGTTAACTCGTTAAACTCGTAAAACACCTATAGCTAGTCCTGTTCTCGACTCGAATATATTAAAACTCTTACATCTAAATATATAGAATTTTTGGGTAACCATGGTCGACTAATCCACATGGTTTGAACTCACCTTCACAAAAGCTCAAACCGGGTAAAGCTCTCCATTTTCAGGAAGTTTATATAAAAAGGTTCATACTACGGGATGTTTGTTTAAGCTTGTACATATAGGTTTACGAGCTAATATGATTTAGGGTTAATATTGAATAAGCTCATGTCTAGGTTTTTTGTTTCACCTTAGTTTCAAGTGTACAAGCTTCTTTTCCATCTTCAAAACATAATAACCATTGGCCAAAAAAATAAGCTATAAAATGTGAGCTTATGAAATATAAGCTGAAACCACATAAACTCGTAAGCCCATATATAATTTTAAACAAACACCAACAAAAAGTTTGATCTAGTACTCTAGTCCAATTTCATATTAGAAACTCTTGAAAAGGGAGAGTTTATGTGTGTGGGTGGGTTCAAATTCCGTGGATTAGTAGGCTAAAAGGTCGGAAACCATAGTTACCAAAAATAAACAAACAATAATCTTAAGACGAAAGGAGATGTACACACATACCTGTTATGGTAAGAATCTGAAACCTTCCATATAGTGTCACCACATCACTAGGAGGATCCGCTGGCTGACGTAAAGTTACGTCAGCCACAACTCCAGTACCACTCAATACCGAAACAGCTCGTCCTTTACTCCTAGCAAATTTAGCTAGACTCTCGACAATATCTGCCCCATCACACACTTCCAACACATGTGAACGTAGTGCATTAGGATTATCACGTGTCACAAAAACAGGTTGCCTAGGTTTATTTTTCGACCCGGGTGGACGACCTCGTGTGCGACGAACAGGACCGCTACTGTGGTCTTGTTCGTCGAGGTTTTGGTGGTTGTTGTGATGGTCGCTAGAGTACGACATTGGAGATTTTGGTTGGTTGGGTTGGAATAAAATGTGAGACTTTGTTGCATAGACTTTTGTATGGTCTTTTGTTATCTTCTTATCTTATGTAGTACTATTGAATTGATTGTGAAGATGGAAAATAAACTTGGGTCGACAAACAAGTGGTTGGCTTTTTATGTGCTATACTATGTTAGTAACACGTGACAAAAAAAGTAAAAATTCTAACGGTAATAAATTATTGTAGGCTTGTACATCCTGTACTGCATTTCAAATTTGGTTTTTTTTTTGTTTTTTTTTTCTTTCCATTTTTTTTACAGTGAGAATAGTGTTCTTTAGACAATTTGTGGAATGCCGGAGTATTAAACTATTTCTCTAAAAGATCTAAATTGGCGAGGAAACTCTAACTCCGTGCAACATACTTTTTAGACGTCGACTGATCCTTTCGAGTTAAACTAAAGATTGAGTCAAAACAACTTATAGATTCTGATATTGGGTAGTAACTTCTTTTTGCATCTTTTTATTTGTTTTAGTTTAGAATTTTGCTAGGTTTTGTGTTGCACATTTTATTTATCTATTAGACGAAGGGGTGTGGTCATGTTGTTTGTGTTATTTGTATCAAATTAACGTCACTTTAGCTTTATAAATTTTATATTTACACATCATAAATACCCTTCCTTCATATCACATGCCGTTTGCGTGTCATTTCACAATTTTTTTGCCCCATATATCATTTTGTTTTAGTTTTTACACAAGCTAAATATTCATTCATAAAATAAAAATACAATATGAAATAAAAAATTATAATACGAAACTAAAAAAAAGAAGAAAAATTACGAAAACCAAAAACACGTACGAAACTTTAAAAAATACAATACTAATGGGATAATTTTGTTGTTGATGATATTTGCTCATTATTTCATCTTTTTGCATTTCGATGAACCTTACTCGCTCATGTGGCAAATTGAGGCCCGTTAGCGTATTGAGAAACTTCAATTCTTCCACTTTCATTATGACCTCGTCTTTCTTCCTCGCCGTCTCATATGCTGCTTGAGCGGATTCTCGTTTAAGTCGCAACTCATTTTGCATTATACCCGCAAATTTCGACGGGTTACTTTCAACGGTGCTCGACGAGCTTTTCGATTTTGTTTTTTCTCGAGGGACGTTTTTGCTTGCCCGGAGGACGTGGTCTCGGATCATCGCTGAATAGCTCGTCATGTCCAGTGAGATCAATCGAGTCGACGGGGTCGGGCGAATCCCACTTGTGGTGTTCTTTCAATACTGACCAAGCCCCGTCTTGAGTAAACTTTTTATTTTTCCCGATTGAGTTTAATAACACAACAAATGGCGTCGGATCTTAGTGGTGTGGTGGCACCAAAATAGCGGCGCCATTTTGAATGCCACATGTGAATGATGCCGAGCTTGAGTTACTGCACGCCTTCCTCTCAGTTTATGTCATTTGCGAGTTTGATAAACCAAAATATTATAAATTCTTTGTTATCAATAAGAAAATTTTCAATTGAAGGTAGAAAACTTACCTTTTTTTTTTTTTTTTTTTTTTTTTTTTTTATCAAAAAGTCTAGTTTTTACTCATTGCATCAATAGATTTCTTTTACTCAAAGACTTATAATACTCAAGTCATTGAGATAATGATTTGAGCACAATTTTAATTAGATGCTATAAAGTACCAAAAAGCTTTTAAACATGTGTATATTTTTTACATTAAAGATATTTTCTTTTGTAAAATAGTAGGAGTAGTATTTTTTTAATGAAAAAAGCCCATTGAATGACTAATCCCATAAGTCATTATGGATGCTAAGAACCGAAGCAAACATTAAAATAAACAATAAAGTACTACTAGTAATTGACATTGAAACAAAGAAGTGAATAATTATTCAAAATTTTACAGTTATGATTGAAAGTGCAAATAGGAATAGAAAACAAGTCTAGAGAATTCTTATTTGGGTGGTAGGACAATGAGTCATCAAGTCAACGTAAGACTATTCATTAGTCACATGTATGTCGATCAATAATGGCCAACCATGTACACTTTGATCTTCTTCATACACACTTGACTTTTGTCGCAAAAGAATTTCGTCCGATTTTTGCCCGACTAATTAACGTGGTTTGAATCCACTGAAGCATATAATCAAACTATATAAAGCCTCTTTTTTAAAAAGTTGGTATGACCACTCATGAATTGTTTGCATTAGAGCAGTTACAATCGTAACACCAATAACACCGTCCACGTCAGCGTCACATCAGCTTTAACATTTAACATTAACATCTCCAAAAAACACTCATAACAATAACATCCCAATAACATCAATAACATTCCCAACAATTTACAAAAACAACCCCTCATTTAGGGGCATAAATGAAAAAAAAAAAAAAAAAAAAAAAAAAAAAAACCAAATAACGCCCGTTAAGAGGTTAACGGGGAAGGACTAACGCCGAAATAACGCCGGAGGTCCAAGGGTAATAACGGCATAACGCCGTTAAATTCGTCAAAAACGCCGTTATGGCGTTATTATTGTGTGTGCTCTTAGTGAAAATTAAACTTAAGTCGCATATTTTAGTGTAATAGTCATAAGCTATTTTACCACTTTATCACCCCAAAGTGGTTAAAATATACAAAATATATACATTTTACTGTTTATAATTGTTTATAAAATTCAAAAAATCTTCTTTTATAAGCCACTTGAAGAATAAGCTTTTTAAAAGTGTAAAAGCTTTTGAAGTATTTAATCAAAAAAAGGTTACCATTATCTACTCTTATCAACCGAATAACCAAAAGCGATACTATTTTTTCACATTACGGTTTTATACAAGCAAGTACATTTGCCGCCAAACTCATTTGCTCACTACTTCATACGTGTCACAATAAGGATCAAACATTTATTTAAAAAATAAATAAATAAATAAATAAAAAGAAAAAACATGCCGAGCAATTTGGTTTGCTCGCTACTTCATTTTGCTCGCTTAATAAAAAAATCACATGCCGAGTAAATTTATTTGTTTGACCGGTTAAAAATAAATAAATACACTTACCCAATCAATTTAATATATCCTCTGCACACACCCAATCAATTTAATAAAAACACATACCCATCTTTATCTCTTTATCACCACCATCTTTTCACCTCTTCCATAAACAACAAAAAGAGTTCTCTGCTATAACAATTTGACAAAAAAAAAGGTGGGCAGTTGTTTCCATTTTTTTCCATTGGAATCATCAATAATCATTTTCCCCACATTTTCTTATATGTTTCATAATCATTAAACTGTGTTTGGAACAACTTATCTTTTTGGCGTAGCAAATTTGGAAAAGATCATAAACTCTCACTTTCGGGCTTGTGTGCTTATTAAGTAAATGATGCTGATAACCGTAAGTAAATGAAGCTAGCAAATTGGGAGGGTAAGCAAAAGAAGTTTGCTTGCACTTCCACGTCAACACCCGGTACCTTCCACAAAATAATCAAAGCGAGCAAATTGATGGCAATCAAATTATTTTGCTTGCACATACACGTGTCAACAGTCGGTGAAATCCACAAAATAATCTTAGCGGGAAAATTGGCATGACGAGCAAAGTATTTTGCTTGCACTTACATGTGTCACAATCATATTTAATCTAATGGATATGTGTAAAAATCTTATTGAACACGCGCAAATAAAAGTTTGAGTAAACTTGTTTTGCTGGCTAATTCGTTTTTCGTAACACAATATTTTTGGGTCGAAATTAGTGAAACAGTTTTCAAACTGTCGGTACTAGAAACTTTCACATCAAAACAAAATTACCATTATCTACTCCTACCAAACGGATAACCAAAATTAACACTATTTTTTTCACATTATGGTTCTCTACATGGGGAGCAAATACATTTGCCTGTCAAACTCAATTGTTGGTTATTTCATACGTGTTGCGATAGGGATCAAACGTTTATTTAATAAAAACAAAAAAAGGGACATGACGAGTAAATTGGTTTGCTCGCTACTTCATTTTGCTTGCTTAATTAAATTTAAAAAATCATTTACTGAGCAGATTTATTTGTTTGACTGGTTAAAAAGAAATAAATACACTCACCCATCCAATTTAATATATCACCTACACAAACCTAGTCAAATTAATAAATACACACACCCATCTTTATCACCCTCTTCCACAAACAACTAAAAGAGTTCTCTCTGCTACAACAATTTGACTAAGGAGAAGGTGGGCAGTTGTGTTTCATCTTTTTCCATTGTAATCATCAACAATCATTTTCCTCACATTTTCTTATATGTTTCATAATCATTAAACTGTGTTTGGAACAACTTATGTTTTTGGAGAATGAATTTGGAAAATATCATAAACTCTCTCTTTTGGGCTTGTGGGCTTATTAAGTAAATGATGTTGATAACTTAAGTAAATGAAGCGAGCAAATTGGGAAGGCGAGCAAAAGAAGTTTGCTTGCACTTTCACGTGTCAACACCCGATACATTCCATAAAATAATTAAAGCGAGCAAATTAGGATGGCGAGCAAAGTATTTTCCTTGCACATACACGTGTCAACACCCGATGAAATCCACAAAATAATCTTATCGTGCAAATTGGCATGGTGAGCAAAGTATTTTGCTTGCACTTATACGTGTCACAATCATATTTAATATGGAAAAAAATGGATACGTTTAAAAATCTTATTTAACATGCGTAAATAAAAGGTAGAGCAAACTTGTGTTGCCCGCTAAGTCGTATTTCGTAACACAATATCCTATGGTCGAAATTGATGAAACAATTTTCAATCTATCGATACTAGAACTTTTCACTTTAATCAACTGGTTAAAATAATATTAATATCTCTATCTGAGTATTTGATAGAGGACCAAAATTGAAAGGAAAAAAAAAGAATAAAGTATAGTTCTTGCAGATTTAATTTGGATTAAAAGTAAATTAGGATTTATCTTAAGTCTAGTTTTATCTTTATATCTTATTTATTTACATTATATATAATAAAGAGAAAACCTATTTTTTAAAAACTTAAAAAGTTAAAAAAAAATTAAAAAAAATAGTAAAGTTCAATTACTAATATAACCTTGACTAAAGATGATAACAACATATTACACCCTCTGTCGGGCTGTGGATCACGTATACTGTGGGTAAAGATCACCCGTCCTCCACTGTGTTACTTAACTAATCTAATAACTAATAAACATAGCTAAGTCTACGAGCTAAACACATGTTAGACTAAATACGAATAAGATTTACCAAATAATCATTGATCATCAATCAACTATTATTCGGGCTTGGTCGAGCATTCATCTATTCTGTTATTGGAAGGCCCAACAATATTAAACTCTAAACCCTTTTAAAGGAACAAATCCCATTATATATATATATACTAAAGATGGGGAGTACAAATCCCCCAAAGTAGGTGCATTAAATGCCATCTTTGTCAAAATGGCAAGAATAGTCTTTGAGGTTTAAGTGGCGTTGCAAGCTAAGTCCTTTGTAAGTTTGGCAAAATGGCAAAAATAGTCCTTGAGGTTTAAGTATGGCAACAATAGTCCCTGAGGTTTAAGTGTCGTTGCAAGCTAAGTCCTTTGTAAGTTTGGCAAAATGGCAAAAATAGTCCCTGAGGTTTAAGTGTCGTCGCAAGCTAAGTCCTTTGTACGTTTCACAACACTTCCGCCGCAACGCGCGGGATCACCCGCTCGTTTCTACTATATGCCCACTTGCATATACTTCATAATTTGCTTAATGTTGATACAAAAGTTGGGCGTTCCTTGTTTGGAGCTCCGGTTCTCGTACCAATTGAGAATTGCTGCTTGAGACCTGCGCACTAAGAGACAAAAGACACCGTTAGGCTTACCGTGGGATTGTCTCCCACGATTATCCTCCGGCGTGAGAGTGAGTAATCGGTTTAGGGTTTAAGGAGTTTTAGGTTATGAGATCGTACCTTAAACGAGGGATATGATTCCCTTTATATACGCACGGAATCCTTGTTGGTTCCGTGTTCCCCAACCTTCGGCGCATCCCGCATAAGTCGGTTGGGAATGATTATCTCCTTTAGAAGATATCGGATATCTATTCCGTAAATAGATTTGGGCTTGGGCTTTCGTGAGCCCAGACGCTTATTGATATTGGCCCAGTTCGTGCCGGGCTTGTGAGTATTGGGCTGTAGTCGGGTTTATGACCCGACTCCAGACTATACGTCATCATGTTCCCCCAGTCTAGTATGCGCAGTGCGTAACTGCGGATGCTAGACTAATGACCGTAGTCCAAAATAAAATAAAAAACTTACGAAACGTATTAAAGAAGCCATACACATACCCGTAGGTGCATTGCATCTAGACATCAAAGTGAATTGTAAATGCCTCATTATTCGGGGGAAAGTGACTGTCCCGCGTCCCATCAGAGTAATCTCAACCACACAAGTAAAGTTAGTGGGGTCCACGTGGCACATATCGGGTGGGTGAGAAAAAGGTATAAAACCACACTTCATTTTCACAATGTGATTCACCGTTAAAAAAAAATATCCGCCATTGTCGAAATAGACCTGCAGCTGCAATCCAGAACTTGACCCACTTTAAGGTATTCGCGCGTGCGTTTCTGTACACCATGGTGAAACAATTATCGGACTTTACCTCTTTCTTGTCCGAGGGCGATCTCTTAGAGTTCACCTCGGATTATTTTATACCCCTTGACGTGCATCCGGTTGTGCCGGATGCGCAAGCAACCATTGCGGACTTCCCCAGAGGGAAAGTGGGGGTTTATACGCGGTTGTTCGATTTTTCGAACCAACGCGTGCCCCTGTCCCGCTTTCTATGCGATGTGTTAAACTATTACAGCCTGCATATATCCCAGTTACACTGTATCGGTGCGGCCAAAATTACCAATTTCGAGGTAAATTGCCGTTTAATGGCAGTTAACCCAACCATCCATTTATTCCGCGCATTTTATCACACAATATGGGCACATGGGTGGGTATCTTTTGCGAAGCGTGCCGGGAGGCTCCAATGCTATACGGATAAACTAGACTCGCTTCGGGATTGGAGGGAGTATTTCTTCTGGGTAGATGATATATGCTTTCCATGGAACTATGAGTTTTATACCCGGGGTACATTAGAGAGGGATGAGTGCCCCCTACCTGGGTCGTATAGTGCTGAGGATGCGGAACTGATAAATGACAACCGCATCCCCATTAGTGCCTATCCGGAGAGATTTCTGGTACATATGGGCATCAGCCGGAACTATTTTGGTCCCGAAGATGAGATCCCAATCTTCTTGGACGCCAATGGCCAGGGTGGGTACTCATTCCGCTGTACCTCTGTGTAAATAATGTGAGTCTTCTGTCTGTACTCGCGCATTATATAACGTATGTTATTTGTTGCTTCCTTTGCGCAGAAATGGATCTATTCACTGTGGTGCAATTAGCCAAACCATTGGATGCGAGGTCGGGGGTACGGCCTTTGAAAGAAGGCGAAGAGCCAATACTAGCGAGTACCGCGGGGCATACAATGGAGCTGAACTTAGGGGTCACAGGGACCAGTTCTTCCGTTGCGATAGAGGCAACGCCGGTGCAAGGCGTGCCGAGCCCTCGTGCGCCCTCCCCTATTGCCCAGCCACCACCCGTAGTGGCGGATCCTATTGGCGAGGAAATGGAGGAGCAAGAGCATGGGCTATTGCGTAAAAGGTCGCGCAGCGGAGATGGTGCGAGTTCGGCGAGGAAGAAGCATCCCGTGACTGTTCTTGTTGAATCTTCAGAGAGTGAGGCAGCATCATCGCACCCGTCAGCAGATGTTTCTGGTCCCCAGTAAGTACTCTCGATAGTATGATTGTTTTTAGTTTTCATCAAGTTTGCGCATGAGATCTTGATAAGTCTGTCTGTGTTTGTAGGTTCGAACAGAGTGCGGAGTCGCCACCCAAAGAGAGTCCTGTTTTTTCCGAGTCTTCAGAACCGGAGATTGGTAGCACAGTGCCAGTGGCAGCAGGGGATGCGTCAATGGGTCAGCTGGTTGATAACCTTGTTTCTCTGGCTGCACAGTTGAAGGCGAAGTGTGTTGGAGAAAATAGTCAGGACAATCAAAAGGACCAGCGCATTGCCTCACTGGAGGCGCAATTGGCCAGTGCCAAGGCTGAAATAAAAGAAGCCAATGCGTATGCAGAGAGGCTTGCAGGAGAAAAAATGCCTCTACTATCTCAAATAGACCAGGAGCGTGCTGAAGCAGTCAAGTATAAGCTGTCATGCAACTGGGCCCTTAAGCATCTAGAGCAGGGTAAGGAAAATTTGTTTGCGCAGTTGGGAGAGCTTGGGGGTACTGTGAGCTGGTAATTGGAGGTGCAGGAGGCAAAACTGCGTAAGCTTAGCATCGAGTATGACGAGCAGTTGTATCCTCAGCTCATGTCCACTATAGCGGAGCGCAGGTGGCTCATAGGCCACGGTCTTCGCCTAGCTGCCCTCAGTACCCTGGAATCGCCAGAGGTGGTTAATGCCTTCGGGGAGGTTGTGCAGTGCGCTCTGGAGCGGGGTAAATCAGAAGCAATTGAAAAGCTCCACGAGGCAAAACTGTTGAAGGCGCCGATTGATAAGGTACCAAATTATGACGCTGAGTCATATGATCACTTGGTCGCTGCCATGCAGAGAATGAAGGACTTGGAACTCCCAATGATTTCTGAGCTTGAGCGCGATCAAGATTATCCAATAGATGTCATTATGGCGGGGTTGACCTTGGCGCGTCATCGTACCGAGGGTGCCGAAGCGTAACCGGACTATTATTTGAAGCCCCATGAGTCTCAGCTTCAAGTTCCTGTCTTTGCGCGTCCTAGGGATAGTCAGAATCCCTTTGCTTTGGAAAAAGAGATACCTTTGAAAGAAGTCTTGGAAGCGCATGTGACCCGTCTTGCTAAAAAAAAAGGTATTGCAGGTAAAGCTATTTTGTGTGGGGTTGGTGCGGCTCACTTGCCAAGGTCTGATGGGGTGCCAGTCAGTGTGGCCACTGTGTCGCATCAGGATGCAGATGTGTTGAAGGGTGTTAGCGAAGCTAAAGATACAACGAGTCACGTTGGCACCTCTTCACTTAAGCGTTGTAGCAGCTAGTGGTTGATATGTTGCAAAATAACTATCTCTTGTAATAACTCGTAGTTATGAATAAAAGTCTCTTTTTTGCTGTGGGTATTATTGAAACTTGTAATGTATACGTATATGTTTGTCTTTGCGTAAAAGATGTATTCGTCGCCGAAGAAACAAACGTGTACGCCAGTGGGAATATAGGAAATCCATAATCGTGTATGAAGATCATAGTATACTTGAGAAATAATTCTAAGTACTTTATCATAATCGTGTATGTTATGATACACAGCGTACTGTAAATATCACATTAAGGAAGCAAGTGTCTTGGTTCCTAAATTGTTAAACGTGCACGTGTGCGCTGTTGCGCAACCATCGTGGGATGCGCACATATCTTATTCCAACGTCTCGAGAACAAGGTGTTTAACAAGGATACGTGATCCAATGCTGATGGGTTTGCAACCCTCTTACTCAACAAGTTATTTAGTAGGTTAACTTATCCTTTTACCATCGTGGGTTTATTCGTAGTGCATGCACGCCGTCGTGGGCAAAAATAAAAAATTGTTAAGACATACAGTATATGGAGATAACAACTTAAAATATGCCGCGGAGTTAGCTAGAAACCGCGGCGTTTTATTGATAATTGCAAGTATTTTAGGAAATAACAAAGAAAACAGTATATGTAAAAAATAAAATAAATACATGAATGTTTATTGAGCACTGGAAGTGCGAGAGCGTTTGTGCGCTGGGCCGTAGCCCTTTCTATAGGTAGCACCTCTTGAGGTTGCAGATGTTCCATGTGCGTGGCAGTTCACGACCATCCAAGCCTCGTAACTTGTACGAGCCCGTTCCTGATGCTTCAGTAACCTCGTAGGGTCCTTCCCATTTTTGTCCGAGCTTGCCCATGTCTTCTGCGTGGCTCGCATCATTAGCGCGATAGACGAAATCACCTGGTCTGAAGGAGACACTGCGTACTTTGGCGTCGTAGTATCCTTTCATCTTTGATTTTGATTTTTCTTCCCTGATAGATGCGCGTTCACGCCTCTCTTCCAGTAGGTCCAAATCAAGACGGCGTTCGTCGTCGTTAGTTGCCATGTTAACTTCAGCAGTGCGAATAGTTGGCATTCCAATTTCGGCCGGTATGACGGCTTCTGTCCCATAGACCAGTGAAAAGGGGGTGTCTCCCGTGCTAGTTTTGATTGAGGTGCGGTGCGCCCACAAAACATGCGAGAGCTCTTCCACCCATCTTCCTTTGTGTCTGTCCAGGCGCGCTTTAATTCCTTCACCCAGGCTGCGATTTGCGCGCTCTACTAAGCCATTAGTTTGTGGGTGTTTAACTGATGCGAAATGCTGTGTGATGTTCAACTTCTCGCACCAATCTTTGAAAGGATTGTCGCAGAATTGTTTTCCGTTATCCGAGATGATTTCGCCAGGTAAACCGAAGCGACATACAATGTTTTCCCAGACGAAGCGTTTTACCTGGTTGCCAGTGATTGTTACTACTGCTCTTGCCTCGATCCACTTAGTGAAATAGTCTATGGCGACTATGAGGAATTTCAATCCTCCCGCAGCGACTGGAAAAGGTCCTGCAATGTCAATACCCCATTTATAGAATGGCCATGGGGATGTGATTGGTGTTAGTTCGTGCTGTGGTTTGCGCGGGACGGGTCGATGGACTTGGCAGTCGTTGCACTTCCTTATTAAGTCCCGCGCATCGCGGTGCATGGTTGGCCAGTAGTACCCTGATCGCATGGCGCGCGCTACTACGGACCGTGGTCCTGAGTGCATGCTGCATGAACCTTCATGGATTTCTCGCAGCACGTAATTTGCTTGTAGTGGACCTACACAGCGGAGCCATGGTTGGAGGAAGGAGCGTCGGTACAGTATGTTGTCTCGAAGTTCGAATCTTTGCGTCGTGCGCCGTATCCTGCGAGCTTCCTTCTGCTCTTGGGGTAATACTCCTTTGTCTAGGAAGTCCGTGATCGGTGTCATCCATGTCGGACCTTCCTCCTCTATGACTGTGGAAACTTCCATCTCCGATATGGATTTGCTTTTCAGTGTTTCGACCAGCACTTGTTTCGACAGATGTGCGAAGCTTGTCGAAGCGATCTTGCTTAGTGCGTCCGCTTTGCGGTTTTCTCCTCTAGGGACTTGCTTGATGGTGAATCTATCGAAGCCTTTGATCAATGTCTTGGTTTTGTCGAGATATTGAATCATATTCTCTTCTTTAGCCACATATTCACCCAACACGTGGTTGGCCACTAGCCGGGAATCTACATTTGCTTCCAGGTTACGTACACCCATTCGTGCTGCAATGCGTAGTCCGGCGATTAGAGCTTCATATTCTGCCTCATTGTTTGTTGCTGTAAATTCAAAACGCAGTGCGTAAGTGAATTCCATTCCTTCTGGATTTGTGAGAATGAGGCCAGCTCCTGACCCGTCCACGCACGAGGATCCATCTGTAAACAAGATCCATGGATCTAATAGTACCTGCTTACTTGGTGCGGGAACCTCGTCGGCGTCTGGTTTCTCGATGATGAAGTCTGCCAGAATTTGTCCTTTAATCGCGGTACGCGGTCTGTAGGAAATGTTGTGTTCCCCTAGTAATACGCTCCACTTTTGGAGTCGGCCTGATGCATCAGGTTTGGAGATGATCTGTTTGATTGGTTGGTCTGTGATTACTGCTATCGGGTGCGCTTGGAAGTACCTGCGCAGTCGTTTGGCAGCAAATACCAATGCTAGAACTAACTTTTCCATTGCGCTATAATTCATCTCCGTCTTCTTGAGTGCTTTGCTCACAAAGTAGATGGGGGTTTGTACTGAATCCCTATCTGTTAGTAGCACTGCGCTGACTGCTCCCTCAGTTGCAGATAAGTACATGATCAGCTCTTCCCCTTATCGGGGTGCAACAAGTGTTGGAAGCGTAGCCATATGCTATTTTAGCTGAGTGAAAGCTACTTCTGCTTTCGTAGTCCAGCTGAAGTCACCCTTCTTTATGCACTTCTTGAGTGTCTTGAAAAGGGGGAGCGATTTTTCTGCTGACTTGGATAGGAACCTGTTTAGGCCGGCCAACTTTCCATTGAGAGATTGGACCTCCTTCAACGTGCGTGGTGAGGGAAGATCGATGACTGCCTTTGTTTTTTCTGGGCATGGTTTTATACCGTCAGGTTCGATAAGGTATCCAAGGAACATGCCTTCAGTAGCTCCGAAGGTACACTTTTTTGGATTCAGCTTCATGTTGATCTCTCGTAGAGTTTTGAACGTTTCCTCAATGTCGCGCACTAACGCACCTTCAGTATGGCTCTTTATGACTAGGTCATCAACATAGACCTCTAGATTGCGGCCCACCTGCTTTTCGAAAGCATTATCTACTAACCGCTGGTAGGTGGCGCCCGCGTTCTTCAAACCAAATGGCATTTTTGTGTAACAATAAACGCCTTGGCTTGTGTGGAAGGCTGTTTTTTCCTCGTCTTCTTTAGCCATCTGTATTTGATGGTATCATTTGTATGCATCGAGGAAACACTTTAATGGGTATCCGCACAAAGACTCTACTTTCCAGTCTATCTCTGGTAATGGATAGCAGTCTTGCGGACATGCTTTGTTAAGGTCTGTGTAGTCTACACACATACGCCAACTGCCGTCGCTCTTCTTTACCATGACTGGATTGGAGAGCCAGTCATGGTAATAGACTTCCCGCATGATCCCTGCGTCCACAAGTTTGTGTACTTCCGCCAGGATTGCTTGCGCCCGCTCTGGAGCTTGCCCGCGCTTCTTCTGGCGTATTGGTGAGTACCCTTGTCGGATTTTCAGTTTATGCTCTGTTATGGAACGTGGTACTCCGGTCATGTGTTTTGGCTCCCATGCGAAGATGTGTAAGTTCTTTTGTAGGAGCGCGCACACAGCCACTTTGCCGTTGTCCGACAATGACCCTCCGATGGATATTTCCTGGTCTGGGTATTCAGGGTGAATTGCCACCTTCAGATTTGGAATTCTGGTTGCGCGTTGTTCTGGGATTTGCGCCGCTGCGCATGTAACCGTGTTACATTCTCTATGTGGGATAGTGGCGCTGTAGAGGGTAACAATGCCTCCTTCCACTGGGAATTTAAGCATCCCATGTGCTGTTGATGGCACAGCGCGCATAGCTGATATCCCGGGTCTCCCGATGATGCCATTGTATGGCGATGGAGATTTGATCACCATGAATTCCATCCAGGCCGTCGCGGAATGTTGTTCGTTTCCGATGCTGACTAGTAGTCTTATTTGCCCCATCGGCCATATTTTTTCACCGGTGAAGCCAGTCAACGCCGTGCTGGCCGGGCTTAACTGACTGCGTATTTCAGGGCGCATCCGCTTGAAGCAATGCTCATACATTATGTTTGCAGATGCTCCACCGTCGACATACATGCGGTGGATGTCGTGACCCCCCGCGTTTATCTCTATGGTGAGTGGTTCTACCTCTGCGTTGTCCGCAGTTAAGGTAGGGAAGGAGATTTCCTTTCCACGAGAAAAATCTTGGCTGACCTTCTGCCTAGTGATTCGCTGCCATGATTGTATCATGTAGATTGTGTCAGCCTTGTCTTTTGGTGTTTCCTTCTTGTGTCCACTTTTTTGTCTATCCTTTCCCTCTTTGATGTTTTTGACCAAGTGGTCCAATCTACCTTCTTTAACCATCTTGTCGATGAGTTGGCGTAGTTGGACGCATTCGTTGGTGGTATGGCCCTTCTGTGCATGGTAATCACAGTATCCATTCCCAGTGCGCCGATCTTCTGGAGTGCGCATCTGCGTTGGTCGTGGAAAATTCGCACCTTCTGTTGCGAGTATTTCCTTAGGGGTTTTGGTAAGCGGGGTGTATCTGTCATTATCCCTGCCGCTCCCCTGGTTGCGATAGCTCCTATTACGGTTACTACCCCGGTCATTGGATTGTCTCCCAGGTTGTTCCTGTGACTGGTAGTTCGAGTAGCTCCTTTTGCTATCCGCCGCAGCGGCTTCTCCGTGGACAAAGGACCGGGAGCGTTTCATGAGTTCATCAAAGGTTTCAGGAATCTTGTCGTTCAACCTCTTGATGAGTTCTGGATTGTTAATCCCGTTCATGAAACCGGAGATCTTCAATACTTCTGGGCATGCTTTAACTTGCATGCATTCGTCTTTGAAGCGTTCCATGAATACGCTTGTAGACTCTCCTTGGCGCTGCTTTACCCTGGCAAGTTCGACAGGATTTTTAGCGCATTTCTTCCTTTGAGTAAAGTTTAGGCAAAACGCCTTTCTCAATTCCTCAAATCTGTTGATGCTTCTGCGTGGAAGCTTGCTGAACCAGTTCCGCGCGTTTCCCACCAGTGTGGAGTTAAACATATGGCACCACACAGGCTGCGGCCAATTTTCAATTGTCGCGGCTGACTCAAAAATTTTGAGGTGATCATCAGGGTCACCTGTTCCATCATAGGTCTTTACGTTGGCGGGCATGCGCCTTCTTTTGCTTTCTGAAAAGTCACTGATGCGCCGAGTGAATGCATCTACCTTTTGGCGACGCCAAGGGAGGGATATATCTTCATCCTCCTGGTCATCATATCTATTTCTGGACTTCCAGTGTCCAGTTTCACTATCCTCGTTGTCCGAGGAATTTTCAGAGGATGAATTTTTCCTCTTTCGGCGCTTGCGCCGACTGTCCTCTGAGTTTGTACTCGGAGGGCTTTCACTTGGGGAATAGTGTCGTCCCAATCTGTCTTGGATTCTGCGGCTACCAAGTCTAGTATGGACATTGGTACGCTTTTCATCTTCATCATTCTCACTCAGATGATGCGAGTGAGATGTCTCTTCCTCCTCAACTCTTCTCCCGATCCGGTTGAATACTGGGGGTCGGTAGCTATCTCTCCTGCGCTTCTCTTTCTGATGGCGCAGTGGGGAAGTTTCGTATTCAGAATCGAAATTGAGTCGGGCTTTCAAGTTCCGACCTGATCTCTTCTTCTCTTCCTCTTGCATGAGGGTAGTTAATGTTTCGTAGTTCTGGGATACGAAAACTTCTGGTGTTAGCTCTGGTGCGACCCCCTCGAGAGCAAGTATGTTTGTTTCTATCATTACATCCTTATTTCGGTCAGGTGCGTCTGGTGCCTTTGTTGGGCCAGTTTCTAGCACCGACTGGAAGGGAGTAGTAAAGACGGTGCGCAGTGGGTCTACTCCGCTCGTGGTGGTTGTAGTGGCTTGGGTTGTTCCCGAGTGCGGTTCCACCAGAGGGAAGATCAAGTCTTGGCCTGATCCCTTATTTTTAGCAGCGCTGGTTGTCCCAGAGGTCTGCTTAGGAGTTAGTCCACTTTGCGACTTCTTTCCCATGAGGTCTGACTGCGATCGCTGATTACCGTGCTTTGTCATTCTAGTGTAGGGTCCCACGGATGGCGCCACTTGTTGGTACAAAAGTTGGGCGTTCCTTGTTTGGAGCTCCGGTTCTCGTACCAATTGAGAATTGCTGCTTGAGACCTGCGCACTAAGAGACAAAAGACACCGTTAGGCTTACCGTGGGATTGTCTCCCACGATTATCCTCCGGCGTGAGAGTGAGTAATCGGTTTAGGGTTTAAGGAGTTTTAGGTTATGAGATCGTACCTTAAACGAGGGATATGATTCCCTTTATATACGCACGGAATCCTTGTTGGTTCCGTGTTCCCCAACCTTCGGCGCATCCCGCATAAGTCGGTTGGGAATGATTATCTCCTTTAGAAGATATCGGATATCTATTTCGTAAATAGATTTGGGCTTGGGCTTTCGTGAGCCCAGACGCTTATTGATATTGGCCCAGTTCGTGCCGGGCTTGTGAGTATTGGGCTGTAGTCGGGTTTATGACCCGACTCCAGACTATACGTCATCACTTAACGTGACCATAATAGAATAGCTTATTCAAGTAGCGTTTGAACAAATTAAAGCATAATATGTCTTATATCAGATATCAACATATATTTCAGGTTAAGGACCTAAAGATAGACCAACTTCAAGATTTACTATTCGATGTTGATCCATATAGTATATCTTGCATTTTGGGTCACTTCAATATTAATCTACAATAAATACATATGAATTTTGTTTCAAAAAATGTTCTATCAACTATGAATATATATTTTATCATCAATAAAATATAACCAAAAATTCATATTAGATCATCAACTATGAATATATATTTCGACAGACAATGAAGATTTATAATTCTTTAACAAAGCATTCAAGAATTAAACATGTAAATATAGAACTTGGTTAATCATGGATTTAAGATTATTTGAGGACAACAGATTCTTTACATACTAAGGGATCAATCTCCACCCTTCATTTTTATTTGATCTAATAGATGAGATTAATCCCAACAATTTAAAAAACTCACTTTCATCTTCTTCTTTTTTTCAAATATTAATATCTTTCAAACCGTTAATCGTTAAGCGAAAAAAATATATATATCATTGCGACGAGCATTTAATTATCTTTCTATAGATAGACACTTTGATATACTTTTGACAAATTTTTTTCGTATTTTTCACTTTTTTTTTAAGTTTTTTCGTTTTTTTTACGTTACTAAAATTTGCATTAAAAAAATCATATATGATTAAACACTAATTTGAATATCACATGTGATATTAGTGTTAAATCATATATGATATGTAATATCACATGTGATATTAGTGTAAAATCACATATGATATACATATCATATCATATCACAACTGATATTACATATCATATATGATTTAACATTAATATCACATGGTGATATTTAATTTAGTGTTTAATCATATATGATTTTTTTCATGCAAATTTCAGTAACGTAAAAAAAATGAAAAAACGTGAAAAAACGATTTTTTTTTTTTTTTTTGAAAGTATATCAAAGTGCCCGTCTATAGAAAGATAATTAAATGTTCATCACGAAGGTGTAAATATTTTCGCTTAACGATTAACAGTTTAAGAGATATTTAAGTTATAAAAAATAGATAAAATAATAAAATGCTTTTAATATCAGCCATTGATTTCTTTTTAGATTGATGGTGCAGATGAGTTCCTTGATATGTGAGAAAAGTTTGATATGTAAAATAGCTCAAATGATAAACGAACATACTACATATTTCTTAATCCAATTATAATGTTCCATTATCCTTTAATACTAAATTTTACTCATCATAATTTTGTTATCACAACCCATTATTATGTATGTGGCCATGGGCACATGCTAAAGCTTGTGGACTTGTAAAGTGATCACCTACGTTTGATTAAGCATGTGATCTTTACGAACTCTTATCTCCTTCACTAACATTACTACTCATAATATAACTTGCGAAGGGTGTATCGGTTACTCTTTTGATCCCTTAGGTTTTTGAGTAATTAGGACTTGCATTAAAACAAACATTACTACTCACAATATAACTTGTGAAGGGTGTATCGGTTACTCTTTTGATCCCCTAGGTTTTAAGTAATTAGTACTTGCATTCGTCTTACCGTAATGCGTACCAAAACTCAACTATTCTAACTTCAAATAGTTTAACGTATAGTCTGTTTTGAACAGGTGGACATGGACATGTATTCAATCATTTAGAACTGTAAATGATGATTTAAATCAGTAAATTTAGTTGCTTTTATATTTATAGATTATAGCTAATGCTTTAAGGCTACCCCCAATGGGTCGGTCGACCATGTGGTCACTGAGGGTCGTCACTATTGCAAGCTAAAAGTCATTGTGGGTCGGCAAGTGGTTTTTTGGAGACCAAGGTCAGGGTAACAACTGAGTATACACTCCATAAACAAACAAGAAATATAACCGTTTGAATATTAAAGTATTTATATGCGTTTTGTTTGGAGAGATAAGTGTGCTTGAACAAAATGAGTTTGCGTTACGTGTTTAGCAATAAAGATCACAAAGTATTTGTTTGTGATATGTGTCTTGCAGAAAGTATTAAAGGAAAGACATATTTTGTTGTGACAAATCTAGCAAGGTGAAAAGTAGTTTTTGTGTGGTTGCGTATTGTGACTAGGTTTACACAAAATTATAATAAGGTTAAGTTTATCCTCGTTGGACTTGGGTCAGTATAGTTTAATTAGGCCTTATTCCATTCGTGGGTTTAACATGAATTTCGGGCATATGAAACTCTGATTGTGTTTGACCAAGTGATTAAACTATGAAAAACTAGAAGGGGAGTTGAATAATTTTGCCGATTTTAAGTTAAGTTTCAAAACTTTAAATTCGATCTTATGTGAAAGCGTATGGATAGATAGAGAGTATAAAGTAAAAAGTAAAGTAAATAATGAACGCAAGTAAAGTAAATGATAGAGAGTAGTGACACGAGTGATTTATAGTGTTTTGGCTACAAGGACACCTTCCTTGCTCTACTCTACTCCCCGAGTTCCTCACTCGAGAGTTCAAGCACTATGTCAACAAGCTCCTTCAACAAGGCGGAGAAGCCTCACAACGTCGCTTACACTTTATCCGGTACAAAGCTAAATACCGAGTCCTTAGCACGACGGACCAAACCAACACAACTATTACACAACAACTATGTGAAATATGAAATACAAGATCTTGCTATAGAAATCTTGTGGATGAACAAATCAATCAAGGACCCTTTGCTTGGATGACTTGTAGTATATCGTGATCTCGCCTTTGAGAAGGACCTATATGAGAATCACAACAAGAGAAAAAAGAACTACTAGATTGATCAAGAGATCATAGGTTAGAAGAGTGAGATAATATATGAGAGAGTTGTAAGAAGATGGGTGAGTAACAATGAATAAATGGCTCACTATTTATAGAAAAGAAAGCTTACTGTAGCCCGGTTCCGGCGGATCCCTCACTTGGGGGATCTGTCCAGTGCAATCTCAAGGATTCGGCAAACTGGGTTGTACCAGTCCGGATTTTGGGTTGCAAACCGGGTTATGGGTTATGGGTATAAGTCATGGATACCCAACAAGATACAATGTATCTAGACAATGGGCCATGGGTCTTGGGTTATGGGTTATGAATATTGGGTCATGTGTCATGGATAATACCCAACATGATTTCATGCATGATGTCATGCAATGGATCATGGGTTATGGTTTAGCTCTATGGGTATGGGTCGTGGATCATGCAATGGATCATGGGTTTTGAAAGCATAAGTAAGTTTTACTTCTTCTCCCTCTTTTTTTTCGAAACAAAAAGCGAACCTAACGAAGAGATAAAGTGTGGAAAAAAATAAGTATGATCCACAAAGCACTAGCTCCCCCTTGACGATTTCTCCCCCTAGAATTGGGCATCAAGTGAGAAAATATAATACCTACAAAAAAATGTTAGTAGTAACATGTAATATAATCTTGTATAGGACGAGAAACAAGATGGAGAGCTAAGGTACTTAAACAAAGCCTTGTAATAAAATATCAAAGTGTAGTGGTATATATGCCACATACAAAATGTAAAATTAAGAACAAGATTTGTTCTTTAAAATGACTCGAAAAAAAAATTAGATAAAATAGTAATATCATTCCTTCCATGCTTGCATATGGTTAATTATGGAAGTTATGGTGAGTGATAATGTTGATGCGATCAATAATGTGGTTGAGTATGAATCGCATCTCGTCCCTTATTTCCATTGCAAGTTCCCTAGTGGATTGACAATGTTCGCAATGGAGATGGTGAGGGTAGTGTTGGTGGATGGTTTCCGGGTAGGTTGGATTTGTGAAGGGCGGAATATGTAGTGGAAATGTTGAAAAATATGGATCAAAGTCCATGATGTTGGTGAGTGGTGGTGGATAAGAACCTAGATGTTCTTGTAAGATAATGGGAGGTAGACGTAGTGATGTTTCAAGCTCTTTGTAGAGTGTGTTTGGAGATGTTGGGGGTGTTAAAAAGACTAGTTCTTTTGGGTTTCAGTTGGAAGCTAGTTGGTTTGTTTTTGATGGTTGAAGTGGAGCGGGTGGTGGAGTGGACACGGGTAGTGGGATTGATTTTGGATTCTTAAGGAGTTCCACTAGAGTGATTTGAGTGTTAAGTATAGACTCGGTAGGTGAATGTGGTGATGAGCTTGTGGGAGATGATGGGGGTGCTACAATGTAGTCTTTTGGTGGAGAGTTAGTAGTTGGTGATGGACTTTTTGACAAAGGTTTAGCTAAGCAACAAGGACGGATGCTAATCTGTGCGGTTCTCCTTGATTTGATTTGTGACAACTCGTAAATTCCTCGATGCGTCGTAATCGGAGAAACGTCGATGAGAGCGATCGTTTGATTTAATTTGAGTTACGAGTCGTATTTTATATTGTTTTTATTGGAAATAATATTTTAAAAACAATGGCGTAACCCCCGTGTCATGAATCATTCGTTTACTAGGTTAAACGAGCCCCGAACCTAATATAACGAAAGTTTTACGAAGTTACATCTAAGGTCCCTTGAGGAAGTTACATAGCCGCCCTTGTGATTTTGAGTATACATGTTTAGTCCCTCCTTGGAGTATATATACTCCCACACCTCACACATCCCTCATTTTCTTCCACTTTCACTCTCTCTCTTAAAACACACACACCCCACAACTCTCTCTCTCTAGAATTAATATCTGGCCACCCCAACTAGGGTTCCGGCGCCGTCACCGGAATCCGGCCAAATTCCGGCCACCTCTTCTACTTACACCACCCATCCCAAACGATAGATCGGTGTCTTGTGGTCACGTTTATGCAAGATAATCACACCCAAACGCCCACACGCACCTCCAATCTTGATTTCAAGATTCGGATGTCTAGGGTTTTAAAAGAAAACGTTTTGCAAAGGTATTTCGTGGTATTGTATACGAGTTGTACTCGTGAAAAGACACCACCAAACGAGTTACGAGTTGTACTCGTTTCTCTTCCTTTCTCAATCGGTAAACCAAACACCCCTTTATTACTTTTGTCATTTCATTTTCTTTTTATATAAAACGTATATTTATATATGTGTTTTAATGTGTTGTGAATCGTGGTATAAAACCATTTTGAATCTGAAAACGTTTGAGAAATGATTAAACGGTAAAGAATGAATTTAACAATGTTTTGAGGTCAATTCGTGTGGTAAGAAACTGTAGGTCGAGCTTGTTTATGGTTTAACCGAGTCGACTCAGCCGAGTCAACTCTGTGAGTCGGGTCAACACATTGAGATGTTTGTTAACTTGGTTCTCGGGTCAGCCTAGTGGAACGAGTCAATCGAGTCGGGTGTGGACCGTGGCTTGGTTGAGTTGATACAAATTGGTATAGATTTGAGAAATATTTGGTCACGCTAAGATGTGTTACGTTGCGCTCGGGTCACGTTTGACCCGGATAATACTTGGTGTTTGATTTATTTTGGTTTATAGGTCAGATATGGCATTGATAAAATTTGTTACGGGTTCCATTCCACTTAAATGCGATAATAGCTTATAAGTCGTAAAATAAGGTTAACATGAGTTATCAAAACAAATGAACTAGTAAGACATTAGATACTTTGGGATGAGTATCGAGTGAGTTATATCAATTACTAAAGAAATGGTAAACTTGTGATATATAAACTTAACGATGTAAATTGTAACAATTTAACTACACGACTAGAACGGAATGAAACTATCATGATATAAGACATAAGACTTGATCGGATAACGAATAAGTTATTTATAAATGGGACTAAACTATTAGATGAACGATAATAAAACTAGCAAATAATGGGCTAGTTATTTATTATATGGCATGATAAACATTTGAGAGTCTAATACGTTATTAAAAATTAACATCGTATATTACGTATACGATATAGGAACCAACTACGTTTTATAAATTAGGTAACCCTGGATATACGAGTTATATTGATTATACGATGCACCTTATTAACTATTTTGAATTGACCAAATACGATATATCGGATTTGAATATGAGTTTGATGTATTTGTTTTGCGATATGCTTAATGTTCTATTTTCTCATAGTAACTAATGACGAGATGTTTAGATTCATATTGTCGACAAATAAAGTTTTATTTATTAAGAACCCTTATTAACTACGATAATGACTTGTGTTTTATAAATACAAAGTATCTTTTATAAATCTTTTGATAACAATTATATTAATTAGTATGTTGTACTTTAATAAGCATTTTGGTTTAAATGAGTTTAATATATTTGTTTTGCGATAAAACTAAATATTTCGTTTTCACATTTAAGTTGACGTTGAGTTATATAACTATAAATATTATTAACGAATATGGTTTAATCTATTATAAACCCTTATTAAATACGATGGTTACTCAAGTTTTATAACACATGCTAGCTTTTATAAACTTGTTTGGAAATATTATTTTGATGATATAACTTATTGAAGTCGTATTGATTTGGAAACGTTGGAATAAACGAACGTGTCATTTATAGTACACTATTTGCTATACTTTATATGAAGTACTTTCGGGTAAACTTGTACAATTAAGAATAGCGATTGAGAAACCTTTATTCATTGAGCTATAAATGGAAACTTGCCTTTTATTATTGAACCTGTACCTTTGGGAATTGTTGGGTAAATTGTCAAAACTTATCAATTAACCTATTTATGTTACATAAATAGTTGTCGTCATTTCCTAGTCTTTGACTAGCTTGAGTAATGTCTGTAATTCTTGACTTGGTCGATGTCTTTTCCTTCTGGCGTGAGTTGTGGTCTGTATGTCTCGACTGTGTCAATGTCCTCTCTGGTTTAGCATGAGTTATATCTTTGGTGTGAGTTATGCTTTGATATACTTTTGGCGTGAGTTGTATGTCACGTCTATGTTTCTTACCACCACACGAAACGTTAAAACTAAACTTTTGAGATATTGATTATCAACTTTTGGGAACGATAACGGACTTTTGAAAGTAATATCATAAGTGATCCACGAAAACTACAACACATTACTTTCTATTGATTTCTTTATCGTATGAGCCATATTTTAAGATTATCGTTTACGCATTAGGTTGCGTCGCTTCTATTCTATTGTACTTGTCGTACGTTCTTCTGGATGCCATGGAGATTAGCTTTAGATGCCAGTCGTGTCAATAGCGAATAGTGCATTGATGTGTTGTGATGACCTATTATCTCCTGCTAGTGTTTATTCATGCATTGCTATGGCTAAGGTGAGTTTCATAGCCCCACTTTTATCTACGTTTTCAACTATATTGGGGTGAGAATCATGCTACTGTGTTTGGACCGTTAAAACTATTTGGATTTGCTTATATGCTTGACTGTTTAGATACATGTGCGGTAGTTGTTGCCTTAGTCTAGGTTTAACCGTGCCTAACTAAGAATAGACTTCTACCTCGACCTAGTCCGGGGTTGGCAATTATTCTAGATTTTGCCACGACAGTGCTGGACTAGAGTCGCGGGGCCCGAGTAATCCCTGGATGCGGGATATGATTGGAGATCCGGGTAGGATCAGTGTGTGAAATGGTATTTATCTATCTAGGTCTTGCATAGCAAATCAACTCTTACAGGTCCACTATGATTTTGTTGAACTTAAACCTATGAACTCACCAGCGTAAGCTGACCTTTTAGCATAATTTCTCAGGTGTTTGAGAGATGTTTGGAATACGTGATCGGTGGAAGCTTGGCAAGAAGGCCGGGTTCAAGGATCATTTCTGACTCTGATAAACTTTGGGGACCTATTTTATTAAATCATGTTTTGGGCCTAATATTACACTTTTTGGATTAAATGTTTTGAATAAACAAATTTGGGATTGATTTTGAATGTTAAATGACTATCTTTTTGCTATACTTGTGTGCTATACCAATCCAATAGTAACGCCCCGAAAACTTGATTAAGTCTTCCGCCGTACCGAGATTTGGGGGTGTTACAGATTGGTATCAGAGCTCAAGGTTATAGAGAATTAGGTATTTTATAAACCTTAAACTATAACCACTTTTTGAGAAAATTGATCCTCGACCGACGCACGCCCGCTTGCCAAGCCGAATCTTCTTAATTGATTATGGTATGAACTGCGATTTGAATTATGAGATAATCTGTTAAGGGATATTGTGAACTGATTATTGAAACGATATGATTTTGGGTAAATGAGATGTGAATATCGAGATACTACAGATTTGATTTTAGCAAACGGTATATTATGATTTTGGAATTTTGAACTCGATTGATTTGATATGGATGATTGAGAACACATTAGATGAATTGATTGATAAGACGATTGATGAGATGTTTAGGGCTGATTTGATAAACGGTTTGATTGAACACTTGATTGAGCGTGTGCCCTGTTAGTAGACAATTTAAGTCTGCCTATCTTAGTAGTTCGCTATAAGTATTACACATGCTTATACACACACAGTAAGCATGTCCTCATGCTTACGCATACCCCATAAGCATTTCTATATGCTTATGCATGCCCTATAAGCATGTCCTCATGCTTATACATGTACAGAAATCATGTCCTCATGCTTTCGCACGCGCTATACCTTTCACAGAGTGTGGAGTCCCAAACCTTAAATCTATAACACTTAGCTTATATTAAGCAGTTGCCTTGGGTATATCCCAAAACAATAAAGAAGAAAACTTTGTATGAATATACACAAATACGTGGGATCTATTGGAATGTATTTGGAAGATTAAGGTGAACAAATGAACACAGAATATGATAACCAACAATTCAACATTATTTATCAAATAATGCGGATACTCTCAAAGTATCGGGGTTACGCAATTTCCTAGCATAATCTCACCACTTGATTTAAAACTTGCACATTAGTAGTGGTCGTGGAAATGATTTGGGAATATAAGGAAATGGTACTATTATAACTAAGTTAGGGAGTCACAAACGAGGCCTTTTGTCTCGTGAACGTGAGTTCCATAGTTAAGTTCTGATGAACACGAGTCTAAAACGCGTTAAAGCTAATAAGGAATGTAAACTGGTGTGTTGGTATCGTGTGTGTGTCACGTTCACGTGTTTTGCATCTTATCATGTTTATGTGCCCTTGATCGTAACTAGATGATGGAATATAATGAATTTGATGATGTCGATTGGTGATGGTCTCGTGTCACGATTTTGAGTCGAAACCCTAGTAAACCGTTGTTTTTATTCTTTAAAAATTTGTCAAACAAGTGGTAATCGGTTTTGATTACTAAAAATGAATTCATGTCCGTTAATGTTATAATGATATGTGAAACCAGTAAGTGTTTTCAGATGATAAATTGGACTAATGTGTGATTATTTGGTTAATGTTGAATCATTGGTATGAATCAGATTTTTGAAATCGAATGACATTTCAATTAACAGCCTTAATTGAATAACAAACTATTTGTGGTGATTTGGGTAATTGGTAAGTTATTGACAAACATTAGATTTGATACCCATTAATCGATCGTGTTTGGGAAATTAAAAGATTCGATTTGAAATATTTATTGTGTTGGGTATGTTTGATTATCTGTCTAGATGGCGAGATTGGTATGAGATTGCTTGGGAGATTAATTAGAATTGTGAAAATTGTTTATTTTTGATTCAATGGTATATATGTCAACTTTGTGCTACGTCAGGTGTTATCGTGACTTTCTAGTCTCGACTACCCTGACAACACCATAACATGGTCTTTAGTATTTATTTGGGCAATATGATTGTATAAAATCCGAGAGTCATGACTCGGACTTGGGAACTCGAAACGAATAATGACTCAAAAGTTATATGGAAATTTTTGTTGGAATTTATATCGAAATTTATATCGGAATTTTATATTGCAATTTTATATTGAAATTTTATATTGGAATTTACATTGGAAATTTATATTGAAATTTATGTTGAAACGAATAAATTTATATTGAAATTATCTCGAATGACCTAACATTAAAAAAAAAGAACCAACGTTTAAAAATAGAAACGTTTTGTAATAAAGAACCAACGTTTAAAAAAAAAGAACCAACGTTATAAAAATAGAAACGTTTTGTAATAAAGGAGTCATTAAGTGTTTCGAGGGTACGTTTATTGAAAGGTGTCATTTATGAATATTTAATGTCGTTTATGTGTTGTGCGTGGGTTACGGATGACCTAACATTAATAGCGTCGATCCACGTGGATAACGGACTTATTAGGTTGACGAACCTAATAGGTGCCCGCTATGTACGTAGGATAACGTTATTAATTGGTGAATTATCCTTATGACTCATTAGGATGTGTTTGGTTTTGGGATAATAAGCGACATGAACAAATGGTTGAGTTTATCGAGTTGACGAATTCGATAAGGTCTAACTATTTATTCCGAAACTTATTAAACTGTAAAGTTTATCATATAGACGTCTCATTGTGTCATTATGAGTTGCATTGTGGTTATTTGAGTGCATTTATGGTGATTGTCGAGTCGATACCACACACACACACACACACACGATGATACCTAAAGCGAATAACTAAATGGAGCAACGAGATATTTTTGAGATGAGGAAATGAATACATTTTGGGCATATAACATTGAAGTTGGGAATATATATTAAGAATTGGTTATAAACTGGTGGTGCCTTGCTTAATGAAAATTTATCGAACCTCGATTGAATATAGACTGATCACCTATATTCAGCCAGAGACAGCAGGACATGGACTGATCACCTATGTCCGTCTCAGAGGTAAATTTTACAAATACTGGGAATTGTTATAACAAGATTTTGTTCGGATTTGAGATTGGTTTTAAGAACGATAAACTTAAGATGGACTCGCATACTCACACTCGCTAAACATCACTAAAGCCCGCACTCACACATGACACCCTGGCATCGTAACACCTCTTGAATCGTAACACTTCTGGCACCACTATACGTCTCCGTTTATGTGAAATTCTTGGTTGTAGCACTTGAGCGTAGTTCGCCATAAATCGGGTGAGACCCGATTGGCACTGTTTGCATCCGAGTTGCTTATCGACATAAGCCTCGTCGATCTCTCTAGGGCGTTTGAAATTATTTTGGGCTATTTTTGGATTTGGTGTTGACTATTTTGGATTCGGTTTTGGATTTTGGTCTTTGGGTTTTTGAATTTGATATTTTGATCTCGTTCTGAGTTTTAACTCGTCATTTGAATTCGAATCATTATTTGGCCTTGAATAATTATTCGGCCCCGTTTCGTTGATAACTTCAAAAATCATCTTTCGACCTGTAGTCGGTATTCGATTTCGAAACGTCATCCGGTCGCGTTGCGATAGTAACCGTATTAGAATTATCATTCCACCGTATTTCGATAGTAATCTTGTTGGAATTATCATTCCACCGTATTTCGATAGTAATATTGTTGGAATTATCATTCCAATTGTTTCGGCAGTAACACATTGGATTTGTCATCGAGCCTCGTTTCGTTGGTAACCCTGTTACCGACACTTATACCATTCACTCGATGTTGAGAAAACTTCTGAAACCTTACCATTCACTCGATGTTGATTTTAACGACGTCACCTGGTCGACGTTGCTTTGCCAACAGCTTTCAGTTAAGGTAGTGCCTTACGTGCTGTTGATGTCGTACCTTATCCTCTATTTAGGTACCCCTATCGATAACGATCTAAGGACTTGTTTTAGTGAAGTTGTTCACCGAGGATTATCCTTAGATATTGTTCCGTCGATGTTGACTCTAGCAACATTGAACCCTCAACATTGTTTGTCAACAATAGTCTGCTACATCACACCACCGGTAATGGTAATACCTACCCTGTTTTATCAATATGGTACCTTACACACCATAAATGAGAAATTCTCTAGCATACCTACTTAGAGCCGTTGACGTTCACTCGTATGTAGGAAATGATTTGGATATCAATTGGTAGTTGAACTTCTTTTGGAGATTATGATTTTGGAGTCGAACCTTGAAACCTTTTGCGTTAAGTGTTAAGTGCATCAATAAGTCAATCGACAGACTGTGGTTAGTAACCGATACACTCTCTTAGGAGTCGTACTTTCGTCTCTAACCTAGATATCATGCTAAGTCGACCGACCGATTGCTGGTAGCAATCAACACTTTCTAATAGAGAGATACTCTGAACTTCTTAGACTTCTCATCTAGTAGAGATTCCGTACTCAGCAGAAATCTCAAAATCCTAAGGAGAAACCGGAACCGCGTTCTCTAGGACAATCACACAATCTTTCTCTCATCCTTCGAGAAGCAGCTGCTAACCTTTCGGACCTCTCACCAAACGATAAGCTACACTATAGACGAAACCTTGGAAGTAGATTCCCGCCTTTACCTAAGTGGTTGTTAGTAGTCTTACCAGCCTGTTCACCTCCCGCTAGTTAGCAAGATGAAATGTATGGACGACACTGCTCATCTCTCCTCACATAGTTATGGCAACACTAGAGAATCCCACAATCTTCTTTTAAGGAGGTGAGAGTGTACTCACTCCTCTCCTTTCGGTAAAGTGACTTGCTCCAATAAGCTAGACCTCACCTTTGAACTCTAGCTCCTTACCTTCTCTCCACTATGGCACTTCTATTGGAAAGAGGGAAATTACCTTAATCCGTTTTCTCTATCTGAGATTCATTGGGTTAGCGTACATCTGATTATTCTTTCTCGAACTTCAACTCCCTCTGATACTCTTTAAGGAAAAAGTGTGATCGGAAAACCTAAGCTATACAAATGAACTTCTTCACACGTAAAGGAAACCGTGTGCTTTAGGAAAGGCTAATTTCTATCTTTTCCGGATTACGGCAATCGCCACACACCCATGTTTCATCTATCACTTCCTAGGGCCGAGAGGACCGATCTGGATATTCTTGCAGTGTATCATCTCCAGACAAATGGCTGAAGTAGATAAACCATTCGAACCCTAGTAGAACACATAGCGTACCTATCAAGTTTGGCAATGGTTGAGATGGACACCTTCCCTTGGTCAACATCTCCTATAACCATACCTATCACTTTAATACCTCAAAGGCACCGTAAGAGATCCTTTATGATCGTAAGTGCCGATCACGATTGTTGGGTAGAAATGGAAATACCCAACCTACCAACTCTGAACCTATTTAAGAAGATACCAAGGAAACCGTTCTAAGTTGAGATGGATATGTAAGTTACTCACAAACCATTTGGAGAAATGGACAACGTAAACCTCTTGAACTCTCCAAGGTAACCTAGAATCAAGCTTACGGATCCACCCTAAAACTATGTGAAGCGAGTAGTAAACGTGAGAACTTAATCCCCGCTATATCAATCCTTTGGAAAATCTTTCTAGATTGAGACTTGTAGCTCAGAGCCTTGAGCTACCATCGAGACTCAGTAGAGAGTTCCCAACATTTCGTGTGTAATAGGAAGAAATGACTCGCCGATGAGGCAATCGTTATCCCTTTGGAAAATCCAAATCTTTGGACGTTTAAACTTCGTTGACCTATCGAAACCATAGATGATGAAACCTAGCAACTTTAGTAAAGTTTCCTCTATGTCTTCGAAGTTCATATAGACTCGCAGTAAGATCCTAGATTCACGTAGGGAACGTGAAGATAAACCCTCGTGCTATTGCACTCACCCCTTCTAGACTTTAACGGATAATTTGAATTGTATCGCGAGGACGCGATTCCTTTTAAGGAGGTGAGGCTGTGATAACTCATAAATTTCTCGATGCGTCGTAATCGGAGAAACGTCGATGAGAGCGATCGTTTGATTGAATTTGAGTTACGAGTCGTATTTTATATTGTTTTTATTGGAAATAATATTTTAAAAACAATGGCTTAACCCCCGTGTCATGAATCATTCGTTTACTAGGTTAAACGAGCCCCGAACCTAATATAACGAAAGTTTTACGATGTTACATCTAAGGTCCCTTGAGGAAGTTACATAGCCGCCCTTGTGATTTTAAGTATACATGTTTAGTCCCTCCTTGGAGTATATAGACTCCCACACCTCACACCTCCCTCATTTTCTTCCACTCTCACTCTCTCTCTTAAAACATACACACCCCACAACTCTCTCTCTCTAGAATTAATATCCGGCCACCCCAACTAGGGTTCCGGCGCCGTCACCGGAATCCGGCCAAATTCCGGCCACCTCTTCTACTTACACTACCTATCCCAAAAGATAGATCGGTGTCTTGTGGTCACGTTTATGCAAGATAATCACACCCAAACGCCCACACGCGCCTCCAATCTTGATTTCAAGATTCGGATGTCTAGGGTTTTAAAAGAAAACGTTTTGCAAAGGTATTTCGTGGTATGGTTTACGAGTTGTACTCGTGAAAAGACACCACCAAATGAGTTACGAGTTGTACTCGTTTCTCTTCCTTTCTCAATCGGTATACCAAACACCCCTTTATTATTTTTGTCATTTCATTTTCTTTTTATATAAAACGTATATTTATATATGTGTTTTAATGTGTTGTGAATCGTGGTATAAAACCATTTTGAATCTGAAAACGTTTGGGAAATGATTAAACGGTAAAGAATGAATTTAACAATGTTTTGAGGTCAATTCGTGTGGTAAGAAACTGTAGGTCGTGCTTGTTTGTGGTTTAACCGAGTCGACTCAGCCGAGTCAACTCCGTGAGTTGGGTCAACACATTGAGATGTTTGTTAACTTGGTTCTCGGGTCAGCCTAGTGGAACGAGTCAATCGAGTCGGGTGTGGACCGTGGCTTGGTTGAGTTGATACAAATTGGTATAGATTTGAGAAATATTTGGTCACGCTAAGATGTGTTACGTTGCGCTCGGGTCACGTTTGACCCGGATAATATTTGGTGTTTGATTTATTTTGGTTTATAGGTCGGATATGGCATTGATAAAATTTGTTACGGGTTCCATTCCACTTAAACGCGATAATAGCTTATAAGTCGTAAAATAAGGTTAACATGAGTTATCAAAACAAATGAACTAGTAAGACATTAGATACTTTGGGATGAGTATCGAGTGAGTTATATCAATTACTAAAGAAACGGTAAACTTGTTATATATAAACTTAACGATGTAAATTGTAACAATTTAACTACACGACTAGAACGGAATGAAACTATCATGATATAAGACATAAGACTTGATCGGATAACGAATAAGTTATTTATAAACGGGACTAAACTATTAGATGAACGATAATAAAACTAGCAAATAATGGGCTAGTTATTTATTATATGGCTTGATAAACATTTGAGAGTCTAATACGTTATTAAAAATTAACACCGTATATTACGTATACGATATAGGAACCAACTACCTTTTATAAATTAGGTAACCTTGGATATACGAGTTATATTGATTATACGATGCACCTTATTAACTATTTTGAATTGACCAAGTACGATATATCGGATTTGAATATGAGTTTGTTGTATTTGTTATGCGATATGCTTAATGTTCTATTTTCTCATAGTAACTAATGGCGAGATGTTTAGATTCATATTGTCGACAAATAAAGTTTTATTTATTAAGAACCCTTATTAACTACGATAATGACTTGTGTTTTATAAATACAAAATATCTTTTATAAACCTTTTGATAACAATTATATTGATTAGTATGTTGTACTTTAATAAGCATTTTGGTTTAAATGAGTTTAATATATTTGTTTTGAGATAAAACTGAATATTTCGTTTTCACATTTAAGTTGATGTTGAGTTATATAACTATAAATATTATTAACGGATATGGTTTAATCTATTATAAACCCTTATTAAATACGATGGTAACTCATGTTTTATAACACATGCTAGCTTTTATAAACTTGTTTGGAATTATTATTTTGAGGATATAACTTATTGAAGTCGTATTGATTTGGAAACGTTGGAATAAACGAACGTGTCATTTATAGTACACTATTTGTTATACTTTATATGAAGTACTTTCGGGTAAACTTGTACAATTAAGAATAGCGATTGAGAAACCTTTATTAATTGAGCGATAAATGGAAACTTGCCTTTTATTATTGAACCAGTACGTTTGGGAATTGTTGGGTAAATTGTCAAAACTTATCAATTAACCTATTTATGTTACATAAATAGTTGTAGTCATTTCCTAGTCTTTCACTAGCTTGAGTAATGTCTGTAATTCTTGACTTGGTCGATGTCTTTTCCTTCTGGCGTGAGTTGTGGTCTGTATGTCTCGACTGTGTCAATGTCCTCTCTCGTTTAGCATGAGTTATATCTTTGGTGTGAGTTATGCTTTGATATACTTTTGGCGTGAGTTGTATGTCACGTCTATGTTTCTTACCACCACACAAACTAAACTTTTGAGATATTGATTATCAACTTTTGGGAACGATAACGGACTTTTGAAAGTAATATCATGAGTGATCCACGAAAACTACAACACATTACATTCTATTGATTTCTTTATCGTTTGAGCCGTATTTTAAGATTATCGTATACGCATTAGGTTGCGTCGCTTATATTCTATTGTACTTGTCGTACGTTCTTCTGGATGCCATGGAGATTAGCTTTAGATGCCAGTCGTGTCAATAGTGAATAGTGCATTGATGTGCTGTGATGACCTATTATCTCCTGCTAGTGTTTATTCATGCATTGCTATGGCTAAGGTGAGTTGCATAGCCTCACTTTTATCTACGTTTTCAACTATATTGGGGTGAGAATCGTGCTACTGTTTTTGGACCGTTAAAACTATTTGGATTTGCTTATATGCTTGACTGTTTAGATAGATGTGCAGTAGTTGTTGCCTTAGTCTAGGTTTAACCCTGCCTAACTAAGAATAGACTTCTACCTCGACCTAGTCCGGGGTTGGCAATTGTTCTAGATTTTGCCACGACAGCGCTGGACTAGAGTCGCGAGGCCCGATTAATCCCTGGATGCGGGATATGATTGGAGATCCGGGTAGGATCAGTGTGTGAAACGATATTTATCTATCTAGGTCTTGCATAGCAAATCAACTCTTACAGGTCCACTATGATTTTGTTGAACTTAAACCTATGAACTCACCAGCGTAAGCTGACCTTTTAGCATGATTTCTCAGTTGTTTGAGAGATGTTTGGAATACGTGATCGGTGGAAGCTTGGCAAGAAGTCGGGGTTCAAGAATCATTTCTGACTCTGATAAACTTTGGGGACCTATTTTATTAAATCATGTTATGGGCCTAATATTACAATTTTGGATTAAATTTTTTGAATAAACAAATTTGGGATTGGTTTTGAATGTTAAATGGCTATTTTTTTGCTATACTTGTGTGCGATACCAATCCAATAGTAACGCCCCGAAAACTTGATTAAGTCTTCCGCTGTACCGAGATTTGGGGGTGTTACAGATTGGTGGTGGCACTACGGAAGGTGGCAGGATGAAGTTTTGTATTTCTTGAAAATGATTGTTTTCACTAGATGGTTCATCAATGTTTGAGGATCTTTTGGACGACATAATGATGATTGTTTGTGAGGTTGAGAGTGATGGATATGCAAGTATTTTGGAACCTTATTTATAGAGCAAATAATGCATTGCAATGAATGCTAAAACAAAATGTGGACTAAAGTAAAATCTAATGATTAGATATGAATTTTAAGCCATGTGATCATGAGAACAAGCATTAAGTAACATATTCATTAGTGAAATAGCTAAAATGTGGAAAATATGAAAGTTTATAGCCAAAGTGAGAAAAATAAAAGAAAAATTTTGCTTCTGTTGCACGGTTCCCACAGATCCGACCCTTTAGGGATTAGTCCAGCATAAAAGCTGGGATCCGTGGAACTGGTGTTCTCAGGCATCTCAAATTTTACCTTTTGGAAACAATGGTGACTAGTGTGTACCTATATGCAAACCATTTGGAGTTGCGGTTATCTCGGCTCTTAAAAAGAAAAAAAATAAACAAAGAAGTGAAAAAGTATATATATATAATTATGTTAGATAACCCGAGTGCTCTTAATTCTTTTTTGCTTAAATGAATGTACCCGAAAATACATATTAGTTATGTATTCCCTTTAGCATTTAAAAGACATGAGATGCAATGAAAAAGGTTTTTACTTTATATTAAAAATGAAAGAAAAAGTTTGTCCTAGACGTGAGAGTGATTTTAGAAAAATAATACGGGGAGAAGTATCCTTTTAGAAAGAATTTTGAGAAAGAAAAATTCTTGTAAAGAAAGAAGAAAAGATAATTTAACTTGAGTTTTGAAAATCCCCATATTGTTTGTGAGTTGTGTGTGAAATAGGCAAACGTTTACGTACCTTGTAGAATGAAAATATATCACGACGATTGCTCCATGAGACCAAGATCAAGATGAAGCAAGTTGAATTGTTCCCGCTTCAACGCTTTGGTGAGGATGTCGGCTATGTTGTCTTCGGATGATACTTTCTCAATAGAAACGTTCCCCTTTTGAACATTGTCTCTTAAGAAATGATGACGAATTTCTATATGCTTGGTACGAGAGTGCAACACCGGATTTTTGCTTAAGTCAATAGCACCTTTGTTGTCGCATAAAGTGGCTATGTCACTTTGATGGATGTCGTAGTCAACTAACGCTTGTTTCATCCATAGTGCTTGTTGGCATGCTTTGCCGGCGGAGACATATTCGGCTTCGGTTGTTGAAATGGCCAATGTCGTTTGCTTCTTCGAGAACTAAGATGTTAAACAACACCCCATAAAATTACATACACCACTTGTACTTTTTCGGTCAACATAATCACCTGCATGGTCAGAATCCGCATATATAATAGTTTCTACCCCCGTCCCCTTAGGATACTACAATCCCAATTGAGTAGTACCCTTAATATATCTAAATATTCTTTTGACGGCTTTTAGGTGTAAAGTTTTAGGGTCTTTTTGAAACCTAGCACATAGACATACACTAAACATGATATCCGGCCGACTAGCCGTAAGGTAGAGAAGACTACCAATCATGCTATGGTATTTGGTGTTATTGACGGATTCACCGTCTTCATCTTTGGTAAGTTTAGTATCGGATGACATTGGTGTTCTTATAGGTTTAGACTGTTCTAATCCGAATTTCTTAAGCATTTCTTTTATGTATTTGGATTGATTAAAGAAGATACCATCTTCAAGTTGTTTGATTTGTAGACCAAGAAAGAAACTTAATTCTCCCATCAGACTCATTTCGAACTCATCATGCATGATTTTTGAGAAATCATCACACATGTCTTGACAAGTCGATCCGAATATAATATCGTCCATGTATATTTGAACAATAATTATATGTGATTCCTTTTTCTTTATAAAAACTGTATTGTCAACTAACCCTGTGGTATAGTCGTTTTTGATTAAAAATGATTTGAGTCTATCATACCAAACTTTTTGGGCTTGTTTAATACCGTAGAGAGATTTCTTTAGTTTGTACACGTGATTAGGTTTTTCGAAATCAATAAAGCCCGGAGGTTGAGCTACATATACTTCTTCATTAATAAAACCATTTAGAAAAGCACTTTTAACATCCATTTGAAAAAGCTTAAGATCATGAGCACAAGCATAAGCAAGAAGTATTCTTATAGACTCTAATCTAGCTACGGGAGCATAGGTCTCATCAAGTTCTATGCCTTCTTGTTGGTTATACCCTTGGGCAACAAGTCTAGCTTTATTTCTAGACACGAAACCGTTTACCTCTAACTTGTTTTTATATACCCATTTTGTTTCGATTATGGTTTGGTTTTTAGGTTGAAGGACAAGTGTCCAAACATTGTTAGAGACAAATTTATTTAACTCTTCTTGCATAGTCATTACCCAACTTTCATCTTTAATGGCTTCTTGAGTGTTTTTAGATTTTATGGTTGAGACAAAACAAAATAAACTATTTTGGTTTTAAACTTGAGATCTCAAGGTTCTTTCATTTAACTTTCCTATAACCTTTTCTACAAGATGATCTTTAGACTCTTTAATATTGATGATTTCATTGTTTAATGTTTCATCTTCTTTATTTATATTTTTCTTGATTTCTATGGCTTCACTTTTGATTAACTCGTCATCGACAAGAGGTAGGGTAGCTTTAGGTGGACTTTCATCAAATCTTACATTTAAGGATTCTTCAACCTTCATGGTTTCTTTATTTAGTATTACGTATGTTTTACTATTAGGTGAGTATCCTAAGAAGATACCTTCGGTTGATTTAGGATCAAATTTAGTTAGATAATCTTTTGTATTAAGTAAGAAGCATTTACTACCAAAGACTCTAAAGTGTTTTAGCGTAGGCTTTTTGCCTCGTAGTAACTCGTATGGAGTTTTTCCTAAAAATGGTCTAATTAGTACTCGATTTAGTATATAAGTTGATCTGTCGACGGCATTACACCAAAAATTTTGAGGAATTGATTACTCATTAATCATGGTGTGACTCATTTCTTGTAGGGTTCTATTTTTCCTTTCAACTTCCCCACTTGATTGTGGAGTGCGAAGAGCCGAAAAATTGTGAGTAATACCATTAGCATCACAAAAGCTCCAAATTGCACTTCATTATCAAATTCCCTACCATGATCTGTTCTAATTGACACAATAGGACTCCTAGTTGTCTTTGGATTTTCTTACTTAATATTTCAAAGTAATTGAACATTTCAGTCTTATTATTTAAAAATTTAGTCCATGTATACCTAGAGTAATCATCCACTATAACCAAAGTATAGAAGTTACCTCCGTAACTTTGAATAACGGATGGACCAAATAAATTCATATGTAGTAATTCTAGATACTTAGTTGTAGAAACCATATTTTTAGCTTTATGACTAGCATGGACTTGCTTTCCTATGTTACAAGCATCACAAAAATGATGTTCGCATTTTAATTTGGGTAGATCTCTTACTAGTTCTTTGGATGATAGCGATTGAAGAAGTCACATATTGGCGTGACCCAATCTTCGATGCCATAAGGACGAAGTATCATCCATAGAAGTAAGACAAAGTTTGTCTTTTGGTTCATTACCGATTTTAATGACATAGACTCCATGTTTTCTAATGCCTCTTCCTATAGTAATACCGTTTTTCAATATTTTACTACCAGTTTCACTAAAAAGTACGTTGCACTTTTTATCACATATTTGTCCTATACTTAATAGATTGAAGTTTAGGTTTTCTACGTGACATACATCGTTAATGGTTAAGGATTTGTGAGAGATTGTACCTTTACCGATGATTTTGCTCTTGCTATTTCCAAACACCACATTTCCTCCATTGAAGGATTCGTATGTGGAAAACAAATCTTTGTTACCAATCATATGCCTCGTGCACCCGCTATCCTTGATCCATTCATCCGGATCTAAGTCGACCTTTAGGCACACCTAAGAAAATAATTAACTCAAAAGTTTGGTCCCCATTTGTTCATCGGTCCATTAGTGTTATACATTTCATTCATGTTAGGCATATATGAAAAAGGTGAGAAAGCATTCCACAGTGTAAAGTTTTGAAATGGAAAACCGTTTTGTGTATTAGGATTCCATCCCATTTGATGGTGGTTACTTCTCGGATAAACATTATTTGGTCTTCTTATAATTGTGTTTGGTTTATAAAACGATGGACCTTTGTTTTTCATAAAACTTTGATTTTGTTTTAGTGGAGGTGGTTGTTTGAAATTTCTAACAGTAATATGGGTTGGTTTATTTTTGTTAACAATAACAAAGTCGGTTCCAGATTATGTGGTTGAGATATTTCTACTTTTTGCTAGTACAGACCCACGGATCCCTGGATTTACACTAGAATGTTCCTTTTTCAAGGGATCCGTGGGATCCGTGACTACAGTAGCTTGTTTTTCAATTGCTTTAACGAATTGTGTTTCTTTAATCTCGCTACTTGACGCAGTGAGTTCCTGAACACCTAAACCTTTTTGATTATTTCTCGTTTTAACACTATCAAGTATTTTATCAAGAGTATTAGTACTTATTCTAGCAATCTTGGAATCAAGATGATCAATTAACGTTTGAAGTTGAACACAAAGCTCACATTCACCATACTTCCTTTCCATTTTCTAAACGTTTTAATTTATCTTTTAGCTCAAGAACTTCCTTTTCTAAACGTTCATTTTTGTTTTTCAAGATCTTATTTTTGTTAATTACTTTTAGACTAATTTTGCAAAGTATATCATATTCACGATGTAAAGATTCATCATCTAATGATGAGCTACTATAATAAAGAGATTTGGGACATACCTCGTTTGAGTCCTTTGCCATAAGACAAATTTATTCGTTCTCCTCCTCACTCATTCCCCACGAACCATTTACGAACGCCTTTTGTTCGTCACGTTTGGGACATTCACTAATGAAGTGATTAAGATCCCCACATTTAAAACATGTGAGTTCGTCCTTTACTTTCTTGTCGTCTTTGCCTTTCCGGAACCCCTTCTTGTCGTCATATGGTTGATTGACATATCTTCCTTTTCTCCAAAAGAACTTCTTGAAATCCCGTACCGCCATTGCATACTCTTCGTCATCATTTTCCGAAGATGAGGTTTCTTCATCGCTTGAGACCTTCTTGGCTTTTAAGGCAAGAGATTTGTGCTTTTCTTTCTTTTCTTTTGAGGCTTCGGAGTCTTTAGCAAGTACGAGCTCATAGACCTTTAGATTGCCTATGAGTTCGTCGAGAGTGAGGATTGACAAGTCTTTGGATTCTTTGATGGCCGTCGCCTTTGGTCTCCACTTTGATGGAAACGCCCTTAGAATTTTACAAATCTCCTGACATGATTACGACTAGAAAAAGACTCATCAAGTGCTTGTAATGAAGTAATAATAGTATTAAAGTTAGCAAAAGAATTATCTATACTATCCTCATCCGATATTGAAAATTGTTCATATTGTTGAACAAATAAATCTATTTTGTTGTTTTTAACTTGTCGATTTCCTTGGTGAGTTACAACTAAAGAATTCCAAATTTCTTTAGAGCTTTTAAGCATAGAAATTCTTTCAAATTCCTTTTTAGGTAAGGCATTATATAAAACCATTTTTTCCTCACTATTTTTGGAAAACTTTTTCTTTTGATCGTCGGAGAGACGATCATGAGGGATGTTTGTTTCGTTGTCGGTTTTATCATCTTTTGTAGTGGCTTGAAAATCACCTTCAACAATGATGTACCAAAGATCAATATCTTTTGATTTCACATAAGTTTCGAATCTATTTTTCCATAAAATAAAACAATTTGTTTCAAGTAGTGGAGGTCGTTGCATAGATTTCCCTTCTATATAATTTTCAAAACTCATTATGATCGAAAATTATTTAAAATACAATTTACTTTAAAACTTTTGTAAACCTTGCTCTTGATGCCAATTGTGGAAAACTAGAAGGGGGGTTGAATAGTTTTGCCGATTTTAATTTAAGTTTCAAAACTTTAGATTCGATCTTATGTAAAAGCGTATGGATGGATAGAGAGTATAAAACAATAAGTAAAGTAAATAATAAACCCAAGTAAAGTAAAGGATAAAGAGTAGTGACACAAGTGATTTATAGTGGTTCGGCTACAAGGACACCTTCCTTGCCCTACTCCAGTCCTCGAGTTCCCCACTCGAGAGTTCAAGCACTATGTCAACAAGCTCTTTCAACACGGCGGAGAAACCTCACAACGTCGCTTACACTTTTTCCGGTACAAAGCTAAATACTGAGTCCTTAGCACGGCAGACCAAACCAACACAACTATTACACAACAACTATGTGAAACATGAAATACAAGATCTTGCTATAGAAATCTTGTGGAGGAACAAATCAATCAAGGACCCTTTGCTTGGATGACTTATAGTATATCGTGATCTCGCCTTTGAGAAGGACCTATATGAGAATCACAACAAGAGAAAGAAGAACCACTAGATTGATCAAGAGATCAGAGGTTAGAAGAGTGAGATAATATATGAGAGAGTTGTAAGAAGAAGGGTGAGTAACAATGAAGAAATGACTCACTATTTATAGACAAGAAAACTTATTGTAGCCCGGTTCGGCAGATCCCTCACTTGGGGGATCCGTCAAGTGCAATCTCAGGGATCCGGCAAATTGGGTTGTACCAGTCCGGTTTTTGGGTTGCAAAACGGGTTATGGGTTATGGGTATGAGCCATGGATACCCAACAAAATACAATGTATCTAGACAATGGGTCATGGGTCTTGGGTCATGGGTTATGGACATTGGGTCATGGGTCATGGATAATACCCAACATAATTTCATGCATGATGTCATACAATGGATCATGGTTTATGAATTAGCTCCATGGGTATAGGTCATGGGTCTTGGATATTACCCATCATATTACATAAACTATTACAACAAATGAATTATTATAACATTTTATGTGAATGACCAAATGTATATACTTTACAAAAATAACATGTATTCTTATAATTTTACTTATGATAACTATATATTTGTTATCAACAAAACACAAAGAGATCGCTAGATATGAATAAACGTTTTTACGGTTTATTTGTATTAACATAAACATTTTGTATACTCGTAAAATTTTTTGAAACATTTTTGTTAGTGATATAATAATTTTGTTGTTAAAAGAGGTATGGGGAAAAAAATGTCGGTCGCTTTACTGTGCCTAAAAAGTCTGTTATAGGTCGTAGGAGAAATGAAGCTTGTGTAACAGCAAAAATGAAAGTCGATGAAATCAATGGTGAAGTAGCCTAAAACCTCACAACCACCAAGTGGTCCCACACTACCACATGGTCTTTAGTTTTCTAAAATCTAAACAACTGAAAGTATATACATCACCATAATTATTACTTCGTAAAACAAAATTAGTGGCATACATAATCACACTTTTACAACTACCATTTACCCGCAAATAATAATTCCCTTGAGTGCAATTTTAAAAAAAAAAAAAAAAAAAAAAAAAAAAAAAAAAAAAAAAAAACACTAAGTAAGCAAATTGGGCTGAGCTCCCTTAATGAAGCCTTATAGTGAGTCCATGAGCAAATACATATAGTCATATAGATGTTATAATCCAGAGTACTATTACTTTTCCTTTTTGAAAATTTGAATCAGTATCGTAAGATAGTAGTATGTGGTAATTATTTCACCGTATTTTATAATGCATATACTTTGAACCAGTGGGTTTTCGCGGGGTCCCTGAACACTCATGGATTTTTTCGATGTAGTGTTATTTTTTGAAAAAAACATCATTTTTTTTTAAATGCATCTTAAATACATCCTGTCGGTGTTTCTAGTGTATTATTTAGTTAAGTATACTTATAAAAATTTTGTGCACCCGATCATATTTGATTTTGGTTCCGTCCCTGCACTTGCATAGAAATGATACCATCCATAGAAATTCGCTAAAATGTGCTTTTATAAAAATTCTATAACTCATTATGTTGGATTATTAGGGCATCAGTTGTGGACACATTATACGGGTGCGCCATAGCTTTAAGTCATTGGCCTTGCGCCATAGCGAGTGTCATCATCATGATGATCGTTATCGTGTGCTTGTGCTCAATTAACTATTGGTTTGTGTGTTGTGTTGTGTATGAACCGGGTGAAGAAGATAAAGATTTCGTTTATTTGTTATTTTGTTAGTAAATAAACTTCTAATTTAGTACCTGAAAGTACAATTTGCGCGATTGGTTGCAGAGAAATATAAATTTTTGGTCCTTGAAATATATGGAATTTAGTTCAAGTGTAAAGCTTAATAGTGTTTAAATTATGTATTGGTTTTAATGAAAATGTATTGTTTTATCTATTTTAATCTATTAAAAGAGGGTTTTGAGTGAGGTCATTATTAAATAGGTGTAACATATTTATTGGTTACTTAGATTAAAAATTATTATTTGATGATGTCATAAACAATATATTTTTTTATTAAATTACATACATTTTATTAATTTTAAAAGCCCAATTTTGAATCTTAAAAGCTTCTTGAAGAAGACATATTGCATTGAAAAATCAAACGTTTCTCAGATTAATTTTCCCCAACCTAAAATCGCACACACAAACACGCATTCTTCATCTCCATCTTTAATAATTTAAATTTCAAATTCATTCTTCATCTTCAATATCGTCCCCTACGACATCCTTCATCTCCGATTTTCAAAAAGTTTGAAGCTTGATGTTTTTCGACTTCTACTTAACCGTCTTTTTAAAAACCGATTTCATGGAATCTCCGGGAGGTCAGACACATTGATAAACTTGGTAAAACCCCACTCTGTTATGTTTATGGCTTTGTGTATCTAATTAATTATATTCATGTGTTTGTGGTTTGAGGAAATACATGAGAAAAATGGTTTTTGGATATGAAATTGCAACAATCCGTTCTTCAATCTGTTTTAAGATTTTTCATGTGTCATGTTTATGACTTTGGGATATCTATGCCTTTCTTTACATAAATATTAAGCATGAGGTTGAAAGTTTAAAACCTCATATAACTGATCGATTATTGGTTAAAAATTTAAGCAGGACTAATTTTAAGTTTAGTTTATATGTTGTTCATAAGTATGTTTTATAGGTGCCCTAATTGCTTTGCTTGAAGATGTTTAGAAAAAGCACGCCGACACTACCCATTTAAAATCGTAGATATTAAGAATTTTAAGTATAAGTCAATTACAATATGTTGTCTCTTAAGTCTTAACTAAGATAGCTACACTACTCATTTTACTTTATGGTTAGTGAGACAGCTTTGAATGTTTTGTGTTATAGCGTGATAAATTTTGATGTTGTTTCTCTGTTTTTAGGTCATTGAACTAAATATTGTTCATAAGCGAGATGGAGAATCTTAGATTGACCTTAAGATACTATGACATGGTATGTTCAGTAATCTATTGAAAAAGTTTAAAATTTTCAAGTTTCATTTAAAGGATAGACACCTTCTCAAATGATTGCTAATGGGCGTCGTTTACTTAGCTAGAGTAATATTAACGGTTATGGAGTATGGTTTGTAGAAATATATAAATTAAAGTATAAACACGCAAGTCTTCATGAGTGTAAAAAGTATAGTATGTAGGTAGCCGTGTATGAATGGGCATATAAGAACTTCAGTTGAGATTATGAAATTGTATATAGATTGTAGATATCATGGTTTTAATGTTTTGATGTGCCAGGAAATTGAGCTATAATTGAAAAAATTATACAGTATTTGACATGTGCATTTTTCTGTATTTAGTTAATTAAATGCACAGTCTTAATCCAATTGCTTTTTATAGGTAGTCCTTGGAATGTGAAACCACGCTTGCAGCCAAGTTGCGTGCCTTACCTCATTTAACTTGTGATGGATTAGGTGCGACTGTTGTTAAATCCATGATTTCATAAGGAGGAATTTGAAACTCCATTGGGTTTGAACATTTCTCAATCAGGTATTTTTTTTTTCTTAATTTATTTGCTTACTGTTTCTTGGAACAAAAAATTATGGCATTCAATATGAAGTGAGGTTTAGATGAATTTGGTTTTTGCAATTGTCGTGGAGCAATTGTTGAAATATCCAACCTGATTCAAAATGTTGCAATTGTCGTGGAGCTAAGGAAGTTCATTATTAAAATTAATTATAAGCATATAGAAGATAACAAGTCACTTGATCAGAATGGGTTCTTTTTGTATTTTAGATCCATGGATCTGACAGTGATTGGCATGTTGTGTTACCGACAGAGATTATAAGATTAGAATAGTTATAGTAAGGTGTTTATAGTCTTCAAGTGACAAATAATATGATTTTAATTCATCTATTTATATTTATGACATCAATTCATTCAACCAATAGAAAAATAACATATAGTCAAAGATGACATCAGGCTAACGCTACTATTACCGAGAGTCATTCCATCATTAAAAATTGTCGTATGGATTTTAATGCTAATTCATAGCTTAGGATGTGTGTACACAAGTGGATAGTTTCTGTTGTGCAGGTTTATTTTTGTAGCATCTCTGAGTTTGATATGGTTGGTGAAGTTTCTATTGTTAAAAAATCAATTAGTGACACAAGCATAATTAGTAGGCATTTTCTTGGTAAGTGATATTGTATTATGTTAGGCTTCGGAACGGTAATTAATACAAGTCTATTCCCAGTTGTTTTGTTTTGTTAGAATAATAACTGAGAGTGTCTCTGATACAACTTCATCCTATCCCATCCATATTGCTTATGAGTTGTCCATATTGAATGAGTCTCTCATTGTAGATCTCTAGGTAGTTGTCACACATGTTTCTTCCCTAAATTATCTTAAATATGGGGCCATGACATAGAAATCTAACTCAACTTATCTTTTTTGCAGTTGGTTGTTTGCACAGTGGAGGGAATTTGAGATGACAAATGCAGGATTAATGTTTCTTTTATTTACGTCTACTCATGGTTTCCATCAATATGATTGGATTAGAAAGCATGTCACTTTAATTTCTTGGTTTTCAATTGAGATAAAGTTTGAGTTTATCTACTTACTCCGTGTTTATTTTTGTAGAAATAAGCATTGGATTTAATTGTTATATATAAAGGATTTCGATAGATGAATGTTAGTGTTGGTATATGGTCACCTAAAATGTTGGAATTTATCGTAAAGGATAAAATTTTGAAAAAAAGCGAAGACGGGCAAACGATGGGAACTTTGAGTTTTAAGAATTTTGGATATGTGCAAATCAAGAAAGCAATTTTTTCAGGTAATGCTTGATGCATTGTTGGTGACTCATCAATATGATTACATCAAAGCTTGATTTAATTAATAATTGATCAAGACGCTGCAAGAAGAACCTTTGTTTTGTGCTTATATAGTTATATGCATATGTTAGTGTTGTAACTAAATAATTGTTATAGTTTTAAGAGAAAACCCAATAAAGACAATGTGTCGGGAGTATGGAAATATATTGAGGAAACTATGCAATAATTGTTGACGGAGTTTAATACAGCAGTCAAAGCAAACAATTTGATTACTTGAGAATCTTTATAAATGTGTGTTTTGAAGAAGATTGGGGTATGACATGAAAGTGGATAATTGTGAGGTATGTTAGGAGGAAATATGTAATATATTCCATTGCATGAAAAAAAAATTGTTTTAATAGTTAGGTGTTATTTGTGAATCAGATGCTATTAAAGAAAAAAAAAAATTGAAGTTACTAATCGATAAGAACAACCAATTTTAGGCTTCATATTTAACCCAGGTTTGCTTCAAATTCAGTTGACCGGAACTTATGTGTTTAATACATTTCGCTTTGCCATTGTGTTTTATGTGAAGAAACTTAGGCTGAAACTTTAACTGGTGATCAAATGTGTTGGATATTTTATCTAAGAAGGCTATTAGTCCATTGAATACGGAATGCTAGAACTGAGACTAAGCAAATAATGTAAAGTTATGCCATATTTTATCCATATAATGTAAGTTGTCTAATTTGCTTTATATTAATTCAATTCATAGGCTGTAAATATCGCTCAGCGGAACCGTGGCGGTCGACCCCTGCCAAGCGTCATATCGGTTTTAGCGGTGATATATCGGAGACCATAAATTATAAAGGAATTTATTTAAAAATAAATAAATATTAGCAATATCCTAACAAAATAAGTCAATAACCACAAAAACCTAAAAAGTTTAACATCCTTGAAAAATAAAATCCATAAGTCCATAATTATTTTTCAATTTAAAAAATAAATAAATAAAAAATTCCGAGTTTGACCGATTTTTTACTGATTTTTTACCAATTTTGACCGAACCGAATTTTTTGACCGATAAGTGAGAAATCGTATCGGTTGACCGCCGATAAGCGATATATCACTGATATATTGGCCGCCAAGACCGATATTTACAACACTGTTCATAAGAGTACAATTTTTGCCAATTTTTATTGCGAAAATGTTGAAACTCATCCCATGAGAGCATGTTGTGACACAGATGTATGAGATGTCGAATTTCAAGCCTTTCATGCGTAGGTAACATATTAAGAGTGTTATTTGTTGTAGCTTTTCCAATAAGTGGTAATCATATTTAAGCTTCGTATGTGTTTGCTACTTGAAGGAGTCGAATATTTGTGGCTTTAATGACATTTGACGATGGGCATCAATATTTTAAAGGTCTAAGTTAAATTGTTTTGTTGATTGCCAATGATACTTTATATCAAAGACACATTTTACCAGCTATATTATTAAATCTATAATTCTACTCTAACAAATATCTAATTATGAAAATAAATTCAATTATTTACTTTTATCGCCCGTGTATTACACGGGTCTTAAACTAGTTTAAAAAAAAGAAAAGAAAAACTATAATAAAATAATGGATCCCAAGGGTGTTATTGCTTGTGTTATGAAAAATGATACTGTTTGAATATTATTTATAGTGTTATGTTATTGAAAAATATGTTGAAGTGAGGTATAAAAAAAAATGATAGATGCTATCACATCTTATGCTCTTACTACATGAATTTTCCCCAACACATGGAGTACCATGTATATTTTTATCGAGTCGAAAAGAAAAGAGTCCCTACATATTTGCCATACATACGTACAAAGTTACATTTTTTTAGAGTTTTTGATGATATATGCCCTATAAACAATAAACACGATTCCTTGACTTAAGTTAGTATGTGACTATTGTATTAAACTATTAATAAACCATATGAAAAAGTGTATGCAATTTCCTTTATACATGCACCAGAATGTAATAGTTTTAACATGGGTGATTCAAATTGCTGTAATGCTATATCTATCTTGGTAAAACTGTTAGGAAGACCAAGTCCAAAAATAGTCATCAAGTTTAAGATATCATGTTGGTCTTTGGATTCAAAATTTACGAGTTTGTTGTTGCTTTTTGAAGCTTCGGTGAGATTATTTATTTATTAATTTATTTTTGGCGGAAAATAGCAACCAAGTTAGCTGCTTAGACTTGCAGCCAAGTAATGCCATTAACCTATTCAGTATTAGCTGCTTAGACTTGTGTGTTAAGAATAAGGTAAACTTTTTGGCGTTACAAGAAACAAAGATGGAATCTATGGAGCTTCTTTGCGTTAAGACTTGTTGGGGAAATATGACTTTTGATTATGTTCATAGTGAGTATGTAGGTAATTCGGGTGGTATTTTATGTGTTTGGGATCCAAATGCTTTCTGTAAGAGTAGTGTTACTGTGTCTGATTATTTCATTATGGTTCGTGGTATGTGGCGGCACAATGATAAGGATTTTCTTATCATTGTGGTGTACGCCCCTCAAGAATTAAAGGAGAAAATGATGTTGTGGGATTATTTGTCGCGAGAGATTGGTCGATGGAAAGGGGAAGTGGTGGTTATGGGTGATTTTAATGAGGTTCGATATAGGTCGGATAGGTTTGGTTCGGTTTTCAATGTTCAAGGTGCTAATGCTTTCAATTCTTTTATTTCAAATGCTGGATTGGTGGAGGTATCGTTAAGTGGCTGCTATTTCACGTGGTGTCATAAATCAGCGACAAAGATGAGTAAACTAGACAGATTCCTAGTGTCTGTTAGTTTACTTAATTTTTGTCCGAATATTTCGGCTATAACTTTGGAACGATATTTGTCGGACCATCGCCCTATTCTTCTCCGTGAGCAACATGTTGATTATGGTCCGATTCCTTTCAGATTCTTTCATTACTGGTTGGAGACAGACGGTTTTAACAAAATTGTGGAGGATGCTTGGAAAGAGAGCCCGAGTGATGGGTGTAATGCGATAATTAGTTTCATGGGAAAACTTAAATTTCTCAAAAGTAGGATTCGGGATTGGAATAAAAAGAAGAGAAAATTCCCAAAAGAGGACTTTTTTTCAAGGGTGGTCCGTTTTTAAGACTTTTTTCTAGGCTCTTTCCCAAAAGAGCCACGCTCAACCGGCGCCTGCTCAACCGGCACCTGCTCAACTGCTACAGTACAAAAAGAATGACACGTGGCAAAATTTGGGTGGAGTCGAGCAGGTGAGCAGTCAAAGTCGAGCGGTTGAGTAGTCAAGTCGAGCAGTTGAGCAGTCGAAAGGAATGACACGTGTCGAAAAATGTATGGGGTCGAGCAGTTGAGCAGTTGAGCGTGGCTCTTTTGGGAAAGAGCCTAGAAAAAAGTCTTAAAAACGGACCACACTTAAAAAAAAGTCCCCTTTTGGTAATTATTGATAGTGGAGATGGTAATGAGGAGATTGCTTATAAAAAGGCGGAGCTTGCTAAGGTTCTTCAAGATATCGATAAGCTCAATTCGCTTGAATTGGCTCAAAAGGCCAAACTTAAGTGGGCTATTGAAGGAGATGAGAATTCTAGTTTTTTCCACGGCATGCTTAATAAAAAAAGGAATTCACTTTCTATTCGTGGCATCATGGTTGACGGTATTTGGACTGATGATCCGAACTTAGTCAAACGTGAATTTGTGGCGCATTTTAGTAGTAGATTTTCTCAACCTGTTAGTAGACGTGCTTTGGTTCAGATGCGGTATCCGAACAGGCTATCCTTGGAGCAACAGACTGAGTTGGAAAGTTTGGTATCTAATGAGGAAATTAAGAGGGCAGTGTAGGATTGCGGAACGGAGAAAACTCCTGGCCCGGATGGTTTCACATTCGGGTTCTATCGGAATTTTTGGTATCTTATTGAAAAGGATGTTTATAGTGCGGTGAAGTATTTTTTCATGCATGGAGAGATACCTAAAGGATGTAATGCATCTTTTATTGCATTGATTCCAAAAATTCCGGATGCGAACTTGGTCAAAGATTTTCGTCCTATTAATCTTATCGGGAGTTTATATAAAATTATTGCTAAAATTTTGGCGAATCGGCTTGTTGGTGTGTTGGGTGATATTGTTAACGAGGTGCAGTCTGCTTTTATTGCGGATAGACAGATTTTAGATGGGCCGTTTATTCTCGATGAATTGATTCAGTGGTGTAAGAGGAAGAAGAAACATCTTTTAGTCTTCAAGGTTGATTTCGAGAAAGCATATGATTCGGTTAGATGGGATTTCTTAGATGATATTTTTAGAAAGTTTGGTTTTGGTGAAAAATGGTGCAAATGGATTCAAAGCTGTCTTAAGTCTTCGAGAGCCTCAATTATTGTTAATGGAAGTCCAACGGAGGAGTTCTAATTCTATAAAGGCCTTAAACAAGGTGACCCGCTTTCTCCGTTCTTATTTATTCTTACTATAGAGAGTTTACACTTATCGTTTCAACGGGTGGAGGATGCAGGAATGTTCAAGGGTATTAAGTTAAGTCCTTCGGTTTCGTTATCTCACATGTTTTATGTAGATGATGTTGTGTTTGTTGGACAGTGGTGTGAGAGTAACATCAATACTCTTGTTCATGTTCTTGAGTGTTTTTATAGGGCATATGGCTTGAAAATTAATATGAGTAAGAGTAAGCTTATGGGCCTTCATGTGGACAACGATAAAGTTAAAGGGGCTGCAATAAAGCTTGGATGCCTTACCTTTAAAATTCCGTGTATGTATCTTGGGTCGATTGTGGGTGGTTCCATGTCTCGGATTCAGGCTTGGACTGAGGTGGTTGAACGAGTTAAGTCGAGACTCTCTAAATGGAAGATAAAGACGTTGTCTATTGGTGGTAGGCTTACTTTGCTTAAATCGGTCTTAGGATCGATGCCTATATTTCATATGTCTATTTTAAGGCTCCTTTAGGTGTGCTCCGTAAGTTAGAATCGATCCGTAGACATTTCTTTAATGGCCATGATCTCAATTGTAACAAAGCTTCATGGGTGAATTGGAAGGCGGTGTTAGCTCCCAAGGATAAAGGAGGTCTTGGCGTTTCTAGCCTATTTTCTTTGAATATAGGTTTGATGTTCAAGTGGATTTGGAGGTTCTGTACCCAAGGCACGTCCCTGTGGGTTCGGGTCATTAAGGCAATTCATGGGGAAGCAGGTAGTATGGGAGATGTTAGGAATTAGAAATTCCAGGTATTAAAGAGTCGGTCACCTCAAGTATATGTAATCTTTAGAAAGCTCGTAGTCGTAGTTATTTTAAGTTAAGTAGTATTTAGTTAAGTAACACCGTGGAGGACGGACGGGTCTTTACCCACTGTATGCCTGATCCACAGCCCGTTGTGTGGCGTTTTATTGTAAGACTATAAATACTCTCTACCTTCCAAGGTAGAGAGTTGGAGCTCATAATAATATCTTTCACTTTCTCTCACTAAGTTCCCTAAACCTCTAAATTTCTCTCTCTAGAATTCCACTTATACGCCCACTTTGTGTTATGGTTTGATGTGTATGTGAAATCCAATATCTTACAATTGGTATCAAGAGCCATGGTTAGATCATATCTTGCACGTCTTTGGATTTCTAGTGGTTTTTAGGTGGTTTTTGAGTTTGAAAAAGTTTAGTGGTTTGTGCATCATTTGGTTGATTTCTTATGTTAAAGCTTGGATTTTGTTAGTACTTTTTTGTTTAGAATCATCACAAGTGTTTAGGTTTTCATTTGGTAAGCTTGACTCATCTTGGTTGGGTTGTTTTTGGATTGAAAAGTGATGTTTGTGAAGTTTTCTTGCTAGCGACTTGACCTACGTATTACTTTTCTTGCTAGCGACTTGCTTTACATTTTTGTAGCGAGTTGCAGTTTGTGGAGTTAGCGACTTAGAGTTAGCGACTAACAGTACAAGTAGTGGATTCTCCACTACGGGTAGCGACTTGGTGTTAGCGACTTGGTAAGTAGCGAGTTGCTATTTAGCGACTTGATTCTTTAGCGAATTGTATCTTAGCGAATTGCTGCCAAAATTTTGCTAGCGACTAGAGGCTTAGTGAGTTGCTATTTAGCGACTTGTCTTTTGTTTAGCGACTTGGGACTTTAGCGACTTGGTGGAATAGCGAATTAGTAGATAGCGACTTGGTGCATAATTTTCTAGCGACTTGGGTGATTTTTTTTTACGGTTTTCTCTTGATTTAGTAAAATCCCGTGAAAGAATCTATTTCCCGGTTTAATCATAGAGTTTTAAAATCTCGTTTAAATCTGTAAACATGTCATCCAACGTTCCTACAATCATTTCCACTGTTGCCGAGGATGTTCAAGCAGCTGGTTCAGATACTCGTCCACCCATGCTTGACAGAACTGACTACGACTCTTGGGCTCAACGAATCAGATTGTACTGTCTTGGAAAGGAAAATGGAGTCAACATTCTCAAATCCATTGATGAAGGACCATATCGGGTTGAGACGACTAGAGACTTAATTGATACAGCTGAAGATGGAACAATGATCTATGGAATTGACAGACCAAAGACATATGATGAGCTCGATGATAAGAAGAAAAAGAGATTCGATGCTGATATCAGGGCTTCTAACATCGTTCTTCAAGGTCTTCCAAAAGACATCTACAAGCTGATCAATCACAACACCGAAGCAAAGGCAGTATGGGATAATGTCAAGATGCTTCTCTCAGGTTCTGAATTAACTATGGAAGACAGAGAATCACAACTCTATGACGAATTTGAACACTTCAAGATGAAACCAGATGAGAGTGTCTATGAGTACTATGTGAGATTTCATAAGCTGGTGAATGATATGAGGAACATCAGAATGACTATGCCTAACATTCAGCTGAACTCAAAATTTGTGAACAACATGAATCCCGAATGGCACAAGTTTGTCACCTCTGTGAAGCTCACTAAAGGATTGAAGAATACAAACTATGAGCAACTCTATGCCTTCCTCCTTCAGAATGAGAGACATGCTATGTTTGAAAAAAGGATTCTTAATCAGTTCAAAACCAACCAGGGAGAGACAAGCTCATCTAATGACTCAACTGCCTTCTACTCAAACATCGGAATCACAACCAAAGCCTCACAAGTCATACCCATGGGTAATGGTAATCACAAACTCATTCCTGATCCTATGTTCAAACAAGCTGATGCTGATGCACACGTGGGAAACATCATTAATCAACTAGCTCTTTTGATTAGTCAAAACATGAATTCTCTCCCACAAACCAACAACAACCTCAGAACAGCATCTAACCCACACAATCAAGCTACTGTTAGAGATGAGAGGATCATGGTGCAACCAGTTCAGGAAAGACAGTATGATCAGGGAAGAGGTGGAGCTGGTAGAGGTTATGTTGGTAATCAGAATCGAGGAAGGAATGGTAATCAAGGTCAAGCTAAGCCGATCAAATGTTATAACTGTGGTGGTGAGGGACACATTGCAAGGAACTGCACATCTCCAAAACGTCCACAGAATGCTGATTACTTCAGAGATAAGATGCTGCTTGTACAAGCTCAGGATAATGGTGCTGCTTTGGATGAAGAGGAGTTGTTTCTCGCTGAGGGCAATGCCAAGACCTATGATGCAGATGTGGATGAGCAGCCAATTCAGGAGATAGGTCACAATCATCAGAATGCCTTTCAAGTCGCTGATTGTGATGCATACGACTCTGATGTGGATGATGGACCCACTGCACAAACCATCTTCATGGCTAGCATTTCTCCAATGGTCTCTCCTACAGTCTCTTCATCACCACAAGCTCGTCCATCAAAATACAAACTCATCTCTGAGGTATTAAAACTATACGATGAAGTTGATGAGCAAAAGATACATAACGAAGTACAATCAACTGTGTTTATTGAATCAGATATTGAAAATATGGGTAATATCAATGTTGTCCCATATGATCAATATGTGATACAAAGTGAAAGTAAGATTGTACCAAGTGATGCATCTTCTGCTATCAATAATGACTATGTTTTTGATGAATTCACTGCAAGTGCTCCTGATGATTCTGTAATTTCTGAACTAAATGCCTATAAAGAACGTGTTGCTATTTATGAACAACGTGCAAAATTTGAGTTGACCACTCATGAGCAGGAAATGGATGACCAAGTGCGTACAATCATTAGAAAAAGTAATTTTAGATAAGAAGTATTAAAACAAGAGTTAAATTCCTTGCAAGAAAAGCTTTCTAAAATTGCTAAGCAAAAACATGAACTTCAAGAAAATGTGAAAATGCTTAAGCAAGAATTTAATGCAAAGGAATCAAAACTCTTGAAAGATTTTTCTAATCTGAAAACTTTGAAAAACAAACTTGAAAACAAGTTGTACATACAAGGGAACACCATTCAGACTGCTCACATGATCACTAAGCATAGAGTCTTAAGCGATAAGCATAGCATTCCCCTTGTTGAGGAACCAAATCCAGAGGTCATTAAAAAGGCTAGAAATGCTCATAAGGTTCTTTATGATGGCAATGAAATCCTTAAACCTAGACAGAAACCTAGTTGCGTTGAGTGCACTGAGGAAGATAAGAAATCAGATGAACTCACTAGGGAAAAGATGAACAAGAAATTAGATGATCCTAAATGTAAAGAGAAGAAAATAAAGATCACATCCCATGATTACAAAAAAGAAAATTGGATTTTCTTGAACATGTTTAAGCCTCAGACATTGTTAACACCGGAACAAGTGTTCTGGAAGAAGGATTTAGATAAGCAAAAAGCAGAGAATCTTGTTGTAACGAACCCTCCCCTTAGGAAAATGCCTAAAGCAACTGTGTATCATCCCAATACACCAATGCATCTAGTTCCTAGAACTATTGCTACTAAAAGCAAGACCTTAATCAGTCAATATGTTATTTTTCAACTATTTGTTGATTTTGAGAAAACTTGTAAGAAAAGGATCACACCCACTGGGATAACTGAAGGGGAAAGGGGTTTTGAACAAACAAAAGAATGCTATTTAACTGAGGTCATGCCTTTCTTTAAACTCCTAAAAGATCACTTTGAGAGTCTTAAAAAGGGGATAGATACTGATATTAAGGGAATGGAAAAGAAATTTGATGCAATGATAGTTGAAGTTAGTGACTATGAGCGAGCACTAAAATATAATGAGATTGAGAGGAAGAACTTGCATACATTAAATGAGACTCTTATTACTGAATGTGTTGCTCAAGATATGTTTTTCACTGCTACAAATTGTTCTATTAATGCTTCCCAATTTCATGAACTAAATGAGAAAATTGAAATGGATGATCACGACAATTTGGTTAAACATTTTTCTAAACTAGAAGTTGAGCATTTTAATTTACAACTAAAATATCAACATCTTAAAGAAAATGTCAAAACTTCAAATTTCAAGACATCCTCAGATGCTCCAGAGTTTGATGCAGTTTTTCAAATTAACAAACGTGATGAACAGATTCAAGCTCATTGCAACACGATCAGAAAGTTGAAAGCCCAAATCTCACAATTAAAGGGTCAAACGAACAATATGACAGGCTCCCAAATGCTTCCTCCTCTAGATTCTCAGAACTCTCAAACGTTTCATCTTCAAAACTTAGTAAATGCATTACAAAAGGAAAACGAAAGTTTTCTAGAAGAAAATGAAAAGGTTAAACGTCATTTCAATGAGTTATTTGAATCTATAAAGGTCACTCGTAACAAAAATAACGAAACGGTAGCCTCGTTACAAAAAGAAATTGAGAATCTAAAGAGTCAGGTAAAAGGGAAGATGCCAATGACCAATGGGGAGAATGGTGTATCAAAGGTTCACTCTTGTAATAAATATGCTTTGTCTGTGAAATATGTCCCCCCTCATCTCAGGAATAACAAACTTGCTATTCAAACTTATTTCTCATCCCTTAAGGATTGTCTAGAATGTCTACGTGAGATTGTTGAAGAGGATAAATTAGAGAAACCACTTGACAATGCAATTGGGCATGCATGCTTATATGCCAAACGATCTCAAGAAATTCTAGAATGCTTAATCACAATATGCCCAAAGTCCTTAGGTGAGAGAGTTAATCCTTTGATTCCATGTTCGATGCCTAGTGCCAAGTATGATATTCATTCGATGCCCAATGTTTTGAATGTGAACCTTAGTGTGCTTTTAAGTAGTTCAGATTCCAGATCTGTCAATGCTAAGAAAGAGAACTCAAGTGTGCCTTCTAGGAGTACAAATCCCAGCACTTATAGTTTTAAGAAAGTGAACCTTGGTGTGCCTGCATGTAATTCAGATCCCAGAACATCTAAACAGGAGATGCAAAGAGTAGCAAAACCAACTAATATTCCCATTCCCTCTAAAGGAGTAATCAGTGACATTAAAGCAAGCAGGTCAAAGTCTCAAGACAATACAAGGAAGTACACGACCTCGCAAGCTAAGAATGTGCATTGGAAGAGAGTAGAAGACCTACTTAGGAACTTTAAGTTTGAGCCGAATAAAACGAATCGTGTTGATTCTAGTATAACCATAGGCGTACTGTAATTAATTTGAATTCTGATACTATTTGCAAACCTTGTATTGATGTCTGCTTGAATTCTGCTTCTAATCATGAATGTGTTGTTAATGTTTTGCCTAATGATGTTAATTGTCCAGTTAATATTGTTAATGCTAAAAATCATGCTAAGAAGGCTAAAAGGCAAAAACAAAAGAAAGTTAGAAAACAGTGGAAACCCACAGGAAGAACATTTAGTAAGATAGGCTATCATTGGATACCTGTTGGTCATAAGACTAATCAGACAATGCCCACTAGAAAATGGATGCCTACTGGTAGAACTATTCCCTTAAGAAGTGAGCACACTTTGAATAGGGCTAATACAGACACTAGTACTGCATCTATTCATAATGATTCCATTGCCTTAATTTCTGATATGAATGCTTCTATTTCTGATGTGGGTGTTCCAACCATTGTTACTAACCAAATGGAACCCATTCTTGCATGGGGATCCCAATTATCCAGTTATCCATTCTTGTCTGTGTTCAACTGCAGATCGTTCAAATCGTTCTGTGGTACCTGGACTCAGGCTGTTCCAAGCATATGACTGGCGATCGGTCGCGGCTCATGAACTTCGTAAGCAAATTCATCGGGACAGTTAGATTCGGGAATGATCATTTCGGTGCTATTATGGGTTATGGAGATTATGTTGTTGGCAAAAGTGTTATCTCCAGGGTTTACTATGTAGAAGGTCTTGGTCATAACTTGTTCTCTGTTGGTCAATTAGCGATTCTGATCTAGAAGTAGCCTTCAGAAAACATACCTGCTTCGTTAGAGAACTTGATGGTAAGGAACTTTTAAGAGGTTCACGTGGTTCAAATCTATACACCATCTCTATTGAAGATATGATGAAGTCTTCTCCAATTTGCTTGCTATCAAAGGCTTCTAAAACAAAGTCATGGTTATGGCATCATCGTCTCAATCACTTGAACTTCGGCACCATCAATGATCTCTCCAGAAAGGACTTAGTTGTAGGTTTACCTAGACTCAAGTATGAAAAGGATCATCTTTGTTCAGCATGTCAATTGGGAAAAAGCAAGAAGTATGCCCATAAACCCAAACCTATTAACTCTGTCACAGAAGTTCTTCATACAATTCATATGGATTTATGTGGACCAATGAGGGTGCAGAATATCTTTGGGAAGAAATATGTGTTAGTTGTGGTTGATGATTACTCTAGATTCACCTGGGTCAAGTTCTTAAGGACAAAGGATGAAACTCCTGATATCATCATCAAACTCATCAAACAGCTGCAGGTTCGACTTAACAAAATCGTCAGAATTATCAGAACAGACAATGGAACTGAGTTTGTTAACAAACAACTTAGTGAATTTTATGAAAACGTTGGAATCAGCCATCAAAGAAGTGTTCCACGAACTCCTCAACAGAACGGTGTAGTTGAAAGACGAAATCGAACTCTTGTAGAAGCAGCTAGAACAATGTTGATTTACTCAAAGGTTCCAATGTTTCTCTGGGCTGAAGCTATTGCCACTGCATGCTACACACAAAACCGTTCCCTGATTCACACTGTTCATGGAAAAACTCCATATGAACTTGTCCACAACAGAAAACCTAATCTCTCTTTCCTTCGTGTGTTTGGTGCATTGTGTTATCCAACTAATGAGGGACAAGACTTAGGCAAACTTAGAGCTAAAGCAGACATTGGAGTATTTGTTGGTTATGCATCTAACAAAAAGGGATACCGAATCTACAACAAAAGAACCCGAAATATCATGGAAACAATTCACGTTATGTTTGATGAGCTGTCCTGTCAAATGGCTCCTGGACAATTCAGTTCAGGACCCGCACTTAAAAATAGTCCCATTGGTTCATCCCTTGTTCCAAACTCTTCTCAAGAAACTCCATATGTACCTCCATCTGAAGATGATTTAAAGAAATTGTTTGATCCTATGTTTGATGAACTTTATGATCCAAGTACTAATGAGGTGTCGATTCCTACAACAGAGGCTGCTCATATTCCTGTGAATGAAGTCAATCCCTCAGACTCAATATCTTTAAGTCAAGAAGCACCTGCTGCTGATCCTTCAGTCTCATCAACAAATCATCATTCTTCAAATGTACATCATGGAACTGTTTCTGGCATCAATGATGAAGTTAATCCCTTTGCTACTCCTGAAGATGCTCCATTTGAAAACATATTTGCTCCTGAATCTTCATCAGAACCATCTTCTTCTGGAGACATCGACTCTGCTACTTCAGTCCCTCAACAACTACCACATGAACACCTCAGAAAATGGACTCACGATCATCCATTAGACAACATCATTGGAAATCCTTCTCGTCCAGTATCCACTCGTAAACAGCTTGCTACTGATGCCTTATGGTGCTTCTTTAACTGTGTACTCTCAAAGATCGAACCTAAAGATGTTAAAACTGCTATGAATGAAGATAGATGGTTTAATGCCATGCAAGATGAAATTCATGAGTTTGATCGATTAGATGTATGGGAATTAGTACCAGCTCCAGATTGTGCTATGATCATTGCTCTTAAGTGGATCTTCAAAGTAAAGCTTGATGAGCATGGTGATGTTTTGAAAAATAAGGCTAGGTTAGTGGCTAAAGGTTATCGTCAAGAAGAAGGTATAGACTTTGAGGAATCTTTTGCTCCAGTTGCTCGTATCGAGGCGATCAGAATCTTCTTGGCTAATGCTGCTAGCAAGAACATGGTTGTTTATCAGATGGACGTGAAAACTGCATTTCTTAATAGAGATCTGAAAGAAGTGGTTTACGTCAGCCAGCCAGAGGGTTTTGTGAATTCAGAGCATCCTACTCATGTTTATCGCTTGAAAAAGGCCTTATATGGTTTGAAGCAAGCTCCTAGAGCATGGTATGATACGCTGTCAAAGTTTCTTCTATCTACTGGATTCAGCAAAGGAGCAGTTGATCCTACTTTGTTCACTAGAAAGTCAGGCAAACACTTAATTCACGTTCAAATTTATGTTGATGATATTATTTTTGCCTCGACCGACCCAATGGAATGTGATCGTTTTTCTAATGAAATGGGTTCAAAATTTCAAATGTCAATGATGGGACAAATGTCATTTTTCTTGGGATTACAAATTTCACAAAGTCCCGGAGGCATTTTCATAAATCAATCTAAATATGCAAATGAGATTTTAAAGAAATTTGGATTTGATTCTAGTGACCCTGTTGACACTCCCATGATTGAACGAACTAAGCTGGATGAGGACCACTCAGGGATCATGGTAGATCAAACAAAATATCGTAGTATGATTGGATCCCTGATGTACCTCACAGCTAGTGACATCTTGTTCGTTGTGTGCATGTGTGCTAGATATCAGTCTAAGCCTACTAAAAAGCACCTTGAAGCGGTTAAACGGGTCTTTCGGTATCTCCAAGGAACCATCAATATGGGACTATGGTACCCGAAGGACACCAGTATGTCACTAATGGCCTATGCAGATGCTGATCATGCAGGTTGTCAAGATACACGTCGAAGTACGTCTGGAGGTGCTCAGTTTTTGGGTGATAAGCTTGTGAGCTGGTCTTCAAAGAAGCAAATGAGTACTTCTATTTCCTCTACAGAGGCTAAATACATAGCCAGGTCATCTTGTTGTGCTCAAATCTTATGGATGAGATCTCAATTATCTGAATATGGCTTTGAATTCAACAAAATCCCTCTGTACTGTGATAATAAAAGTGCTATTGCTCTCTCATGCAACAACGTTCAACACTCAAGAGTAAAGCATATCGACATACGACATCATTTCATCAGGGAACAAGTGGAAAAAGGTGTGGTGGAACTCTATTTTGTGAGGTCTGAATATCAGTTAGCAGACATCTTCACCAAAGCTCTTCCAAGAGAACGTTTTGAGTTTATTCTTCCACGTCTTGGCTTGAAAAGCCTTCAACCAGAAACACTCAAACGTCTTCAGGAGGAAGACGAGGAGTAAAGGTCTATCTTCATCTATCTCTTGTATATATCTATTCGAAAATCAAAATACAAAATTATAAAACCTTCAAAATCCTTAAAAATCTGAAAATTTCGAAAAATCTTCAAAAAATATTGTCAATTTGTTATGCCTTTTCTCGGTTCGACAATATCTACGGTCTTTGTGTTGTCATTCAAAGAATGACACGGGACTTTAGATGTTGTTCGAATTCTTAAAAAAAAAAAAAAATAAATAAATAAATAAATAAATAAAAAAATTATTTTTCGGAGAAAGAGAAACAATGGTTTATTGTCATTTCAGGCAATAACCCGGTTTTAAAAGAAAGAACAGAGCCATGTTTTATCATGCTTTCAAAATTTCATGCTCAGTTTCTATATACATTTATCTGCTGAAAACTAAATGCTTTGAAAAATAACTCAGACTCTATTTTTGATAATCATCTGGACTTATTTGTCAAAATATCTATCTCTCAATCAACAACCTATGTCATTGATTGAGGGGGAGAATGATTTCAATTAAATTAAAAAGTTATTTGGCATTAAATTGTTTTCAAAAGATATACATGCATGTTTTATCAATGGAGTTTTAAAGTCTTAAAATCCGATCCTTATCAGTTAAAACACTTTCATAATCAAGACACAATTCCCCTTAAAAGCTTTCAAAATCAATTTAAATCTATAAGAGATCACAAATCTCAAATAATTTGATAATTGTGATCAGGGGAGAATGTGTGATTTAAATTGGATTTAAACTGATAATTCGGTAAATGGTTTTATAAGGATGTACAAGCTCTCCTTCCCACATGTGACAAACGATTTCAAACTTTTCATGCACATGTTGAGGGGGAGCATCTATCTTAAACCTATGATTTGAAACGTGATCACTTATCTCAATGTGCAGGTTCCCTCTAGTATGTGCAAAACGCTTTTCAAATCTCGAGGCACATATTGAGGGGGAGCAAACTTATGAAAACCTCATCCTTCCAGGAAATGCTTTATCTTCTTGATTTGATCAGGGAAGTGATGTTGATATCTTTTAGAAAATGGTAATCAAAGAAGTAAATTCTTCCTCTTGCCTCCGTGTGCAAAACGATTTCAAACATTTGATGCACATGTTGAGGGGGAGCACTTGTTCTAAAAATATCAAAAACAATTCAGGTACAAATTGTTTTGATAATGTATCACAAGTATCTGGATTGATTTTCAAATGGTTTTCAATTGGTTCAAATGGCAGATGAACAATACCAAATAGACCGACCTAATTTACTTTATGTACGGTGATATAAGGATGACAAGGTTAGGTATTGGTTCCCATGATCCGCCAGAACCGGAGGGATCTACCCAGGGACAATCCACTAGTTAGTGTAGAAGTCCTTAGGTATGATGATAAAAGGAGAAAAATGAGATATGGGAAGAGTGCGGACTAAGACTGAGCTAGTACTGGAATAAACCCAACAAGGTTCTAGCTATGAAGTCTCGGTAAGCACTGAAGGGGTTGAAGAATTAAAAAGAATTGAATGAGAAAAGGGTGAAAACAAATAGCCCTCCATATATTCAACCTTAGGGCAGAAACCGGGTTCAATTCATATGCTACTGATGGTAACATCGGTATTGAAGACAAGATGTCATGGACCCAGTGACGCACTGCACTTCAACTTTCCAAACCACTCAAGTTCCTCTTAAAAGGACTTGTTTCATTCTCACGGGGAACCGACATTATCTATCGACTTTCTCTTAGAGATTGTTGATATTGAAGAAGGAGACCCTCTCCCTAGTCTCCGGCACAGGATCCAAATATGCACAAATTGAGTCTAGAGCCACGAGATCATCAATAAATCTCATTAGGACACTTTCAATGAAGACTCTCTGTTTCACACAATGTGGAAAGAGAGATTATATCTTGAGTCCTACGCATTATCCTTGTGGTATTGCCAGAACATCTGAGTGATGTGTAAACATATTCACAATGAAGATGGAAAGCCTTCTGGAGCCAACATCAAACAAGCTCCTGGTAGGTGGCATGTGAGATCTATTATATAGATCAACCATGTGACAACTGAACAGAAACAATGGGGCGATTCAATCTCTTGAATCGATCCTGGTTCAGGTTATGGATTGACGGATACCTTTGAAAAACCGGTCATTGTGCTTAAAAACTCTTTTCTTTAGCACATCGACCGTGTACGAATATTTCAAATCAAAAGGTGTTTTATGATTGATAATTGATGTTCATTAAAACCTTCGTTGTATTGCAAAACAATTTCTATTGAGCAATACACGATTGTTTTTCAAATATCTTTTCATCAATCAGTGAATTTCTATTCGCTGGTTCACTCACTCCGTGTTGTCTTCTTTGAGACGTTCCGGTTTGAGAACAGCTTGAGCAGCTGCGAAACCCTGTCAAGGAAATTCTTCGGAATTATACCTGATCACAGGCAGTACTTGTACTGATCAACGGGGAACCGTGGGCCGTGTACCTCAATTCAACGAAAGTGATCAAAGACACTTTCGTGCGATTTATTGCTAACTGTTGTATGCAGGTACACCCGACGTTTGCAGCTGATCAGAATGAAGCGGTCCATCCATAGCCGCATGCTCACTTTACACAGTCATCTCAAAAGAAATCATGATTAGTGCATCAATGACTCTGATATTCTCACTCCATGCTTCTGCTACGCTGCTGCCAATATCATGATTCAACGAAAGCTTCCGCTACTCTGATGAGAAGATATCATGATCCAGAATGTGAGCATGTCAGTCCGAAAGTCACAACATCACATAATACCAACACCACAATGGATGTCTCAAAGATTTTTGTTAGTTGATTGCAAAAGGTTAATAATAATCAAGGACTTTGTTTGCAATTTCTGAAA